>CM053785.1:563248167-563775667 GCA_028749045.1 Cupressus sempervirens | reverse complement strand
CGCGACCATTCATTATAAAACTTGATATTATCCCTAATAACCATGCAGGGGCGTCTTGGGCTCCTTTCCAATTCCTGATTGTTGACCTCAAATTCCATGTATACTTCTAGGAGAGGAATGCGGAGCCGAGCGTCAATGTTTGCAACAACAATTTCCAAGCCCACTAGCCAGCAAGGATCAAAAATATTGTGGGTGATCCTGATGATATCCCATTTTTCAATTCCTGCCCAAGCCAAACAACCTACCCATAGCCCAACTATGTCATTGTTAGTCCTCCAAGAGTAGTCATAATTGAATACTTCTTCCCCTAAAGCCTGACTGACTGCTATACAATTCATGTCATCTATGGGCCTCAAAATCCTGTTCCATCTCTCTTGTGTTATTGACCCACATAAAGCCATTGTGCGGTTTTCATAAGCATGAAATAGACTAATGTTCGAATCCATTTCTCCCAGTCTACTTCGTCGCCAAGTTTACAGCTAAACTCAAATACTGAGAGAATGTATTGAGAAAAACCCCTAAAATAGCTGATGAGGATGAGCCAAAATTTCTAGATGCCTAATAATGGGAAGGCATGCGAATGATTAATACGACTCCTCTCAAGATCATTATATCGAAAAGATTACTGGCAGAAGTGAGGGATTTCCCATAAATAGGTACCCTGTTTGGTGCGTGTGAAATCTTACTAAATATTGAAGTTGGAAAGAGTATGATTAGTCCCTTCCTGTTGTGCGGATTTTTAATGATTGAAAGTTAAGGAATTAATACCATCAGCTCCTAGATTTGCTAATTTATTGGCCTCTCTATTGCCTTCTCTGAATATGTGAGCGAATCTTATGTCTTCAAATGCCAAAAGAGACTTTATAATTGCTTCTAATTTAGAATTTAGCACCCAGTTTGGTGTGATTCCTTTTCGAAGCGCATTAATAATGATTTGGGAGTCCCCTTCTATTATACGTTTTTTAATGTTTGATTTGATACATAGATTAATTCCTTCTTCTAGTGCTTCCAGTTCAGCCATATTATTGGAAACTATTTCTAAAGATTTTGATCTTTTAGTAATCCAATTCCCTGATTCGTCTCTAATGATACATCCTATTCCCACTTTCCCAGGATTTCCTCTTGATGCCCCGTCAAAATTCAGTTTCTTCCACCCAGGTGGGGGAGGCTCCCATTTGCAGAAAAGTCTAGCAAGGTCATTTTTCTTTTTATAAGTTAATGGGGGATTTATTAATAGTGGCCATAGCTTTTTAATTTCTGCATCCCAGTCAGAGAAGGATCCCTCTTCTCTAGCTCTCTTTTTAAGATCACTATTCATGACTTCCAAAATTGCTACTTCTATTTTTGAAAATAGAGCTGTTTCTGAGAGATATTGTTCTGAGAAAATTCGGTGATTACTCTCTTTCCAAATTCCCACATGACTATTTCCGGTGATATATTCCAGAGTTTTCCATATATTTTCTTGGGATCCTCTTTTGGCCATCCCATCAAATGACCTTCCCAGTGTCCTGCTATTGGGGAAGACCAATTGAGTTTCCTTTGTATCCATCTCCAACATTCTTGAGAGAATTTGCATGAGAATAAGAGGTGATCTATGTTTTCTTCTTCTTCTTTACAGAGGGGACATCTAGATGGTCCTTCAAAACCCATTTTCCTAATCCTATCTTCTGTAAGTATTTTCTTTTGCATAGCTGCCCAGAGAAACATTCCTGCTTTAGGAAGATTTGCTAGGTCCCAACATAGGTTCAAAGGTAGGGTGTTGACATCCCATTGCCGTGAGTTGGTTTTAATTCTATATCCATCTCTAACTTTATAGCTTCCATCCTTTGATACTACCCATATGAGTTTATCCTCCTTGTCTTTACACACTATGGTCCAATTTTTTAGTAATAGTTCCAATTTTTCCTTGTCTTCTAGATTGATGTCGATTTCTGAAACTGATTTCCATTTCCATGCCTTCCCCCAATTTGATTCAAATTCCTCTAGGTAGTCTTTGACTTTGGTGCCCCATAGGGTTTTCAGTTGTAATAAAGTTTCAGGGGAGAAGTTTGAATTAATCAAAGGAGGATTTCCATTCCAGGAATCTTCCCAAAACAAATCTTCCTTTCCATTCCCTATATCCCATGTCAGATATTTAGAAATCAAACTACGATTGTTCAGAAGAAAATTCCAATCGGCCGATCCTCTGGGAGGAGTATTAATTCTAAAGAGTGAGGTTTTATCTGAAGGGTTGAGGTATTTATTGTATAAATTTTTTGTCCATTTCCTGTCGCTTTCTTGGTAGAGTCTCCAGACTTGTTTTGCTCCTAATGCTTCGTTTTGCCATTCGAGGTTTTTAACACCTAATCCTCCATATGCTTTTGGTCTACATATCTTTTTCCAACTGATTAATGCTACTTTTTTCTTGTCTTCCAGTCCTTTCTAGAAGAAATTTTGAACTTTACTTTCTAATTTAGCATTGATTTGTTTTGGAAGATAAGAACATGATAATTGATAAGAAGGGATGGCTGTCAATACTGCCTTAATTTTAGTTGCTTTCCCTGCCTTGGTTAACCATCTACCTTTCCAAGATTTAGTTTGGAGGTCAATTTTGCTAATTATATGCTCCCATCCCTGATTACTGCTTATTTTTATCCAAGTAGATCCCCAAGTATCTAAATGGGAATTTGCCTTTTTTAAATCCTAGTTTTCGACAGATTAGGTTTTCCATTTCCAATTTAGTATTTAAAAAGAAAATTTCTAATTTTTTGGGATTTATCATTTGCCCAGATGCCTTTGAGTAAGTATTTATGATGCGTAGTATTTGATCTGCCTCTTCCAATGTGCTCGTTTTAGCAAGGATTGTGTCATTCGCAAATTGTTGATGGGTAGTATTTTCAACTCCTTTAGTGACTTTCACCCCGATAATTTTTCTTTCTCCTTGCACTGATTTAATAGCCCTTCCAAATGCTTCTGCCATTATGATAAATAGGAAAGGAGAAATGGGATCTCCTTGTTTGATGCCTCTTGAGATATTAAAGAAGCCTTCTGGGGTGTCGTTGATAAGAATAGATATTTTGGGGGTTGATAAGCATTGATAAAAGTGTTAATCCATTGTTTGGAGAAGCCAAAGGCTTCTAAAGTTTTGCATAGAAATCTCCAATCTACCTTATCGTATGCTTTCTGAATATCAAGTTTGAGTAGCATACACGCTTCTTTATTTTTTAATGCAGAATGAATAGTTTCCTGGATGATTGATATGCCATCTAGTATTGATCTACCCGGAACAAATCTAGTTTGTTCTTTCGAGATAAGTTGGGCAAGAATTTTTTGAGACGATTTGCTAGAATTTTTGAAAACACTTTGTAGATAGTGTTACATAATGCAATAGGCCTAAAATCTCCTGGTGCAATACTTGCTTTTTAGGAATAAGGGTTAAGAATGTATGATTGATTTCAGTTAAGATGGAGCCTCCTTTACGAGTTGCTTCTAATGCTTTCCATAAATCCTTTCCTAAAATATCCCAACATTTTTGAAAGAAGAAGGTTTGGAAGCCATCGAGACCCAGGGATTTGTCTGGGTTCATACTAAAGAGTGTTGTCTTGACTTCTGAGAGGGAGATAGGTTCATTAAGGAATTTATTATCTGCCTTTGAGATCAGCTTAGGAATATGTTTCAACATTTCCTCTTGATCACATTTGTTAGAGGATTCAAAGTCATTGAGAGTATTATGGAAGTATTCAGTGAATATTCCTGCTATTTCTACTGGATTTTCAGTTTGCCTTCCCTCTAAATTCCTAATTTTGGTTATATTGATATAATTTCTATTGTTAATGGTGCTATTATGGAAATTTTTTTTATTACGATCTCCTTCTAGGAGCCATTTTTCTCTAGATTTCTGCTTCCAGAATGTTTCTTCTTTTGCTAGAATTTCTTCATGTCTTAGAAGATACTCTTTTTCTAATTGATATGATTCATTATTCATTCCTTTCGTAATAATTTATTTATTTAATTTACTCATTTTATCTTCAATGTCTAATTTTTCTTTAAATATATTTTTGAAATGTTGATTGTTCCAATTCAGGATCTTATGTTTTAGGCTTTTAAGCTTAGAGACAAGGCAAAACATTTTAGATCCTTCATACCAATCCTCCTTCCACCAATTTTTGATCTGTTCCATGAAGCTTTTGTCTAAAAACCACATTTTCTCGCATTTGAAAGGATTTCTACTAGGTTTACTTTGTTCCTTGATTTCCATTTTTACTGGAAAATGATCTAACCCTGCCATAGGTAAAATTTTTGATGTTATCAAATTGTTCATATTTAATTCACTTTTTAGAAGAAATCTATCTAGTCTTTCGGCAATATAACATAATCCTTTCCTACGATTATTCCACGTATAGATTCCATTCTTGGTTTTGATGTCCAAGAGAGAGTCCCTCTGAATTCAACTTTTAAATCCTTCCATGGCTTTGTTTGTTTGGCTCATCCCTCCTTGTTTTTCTTCCTTAGTTGAGATTGCATTGAAATCTTCACCTATAATGGCTATTTCCCTTGGCATTGATCTGAGGAAAGAGCTGATTTCATTCCAAACTATTTGTTTATCATCTGTAGAGGTCAGTCCATATACATTAATAATTATTGTTTGCAGGTCTGATTTTGTACTGATAGCTCTCATTCCCATCCAGTTTTCTTGAAGAGAGAGTAGTTCCATATTAGCTTATTGAGGGTTCCAAATTATTCCTATTCCTCCTGAGGCTCCTTGAGACTGCTAGAATACTGATGTCCATTTTCCCAATTTCTGACTCATTTTTAATCCTTCTTCTTTGCTAAGTTTAGTTTCTTGTATTAGTAAGATGTCTGAGTCAAAAAGGTTGAGGTTACACTTTAATAAGCGCCTTTTGCTAGGGGCATTTAGGCCCCTAGTATTCCAAGTTGTTATCTTCATTGCTTCTTGGGAAGGAACTTCCCCTTCCCATTTTTCAATATGTCAGAGATCTTAGTTTGATCCTTAACCTGTCCTGCTGCCTCTCTAAGCTCTTTAAGTGATTTCCTTCCACGTCTCTACTTAGATTTCCCACAAATTGGCATTTTCAATCCTTCTTGATTCATTGCAATACCTAATTTGTCAATATTTTGTTCTTCCCATACCTTCTTTGCTATTAAAGAAACCTCCCCTTCCTGTACATCCTCTGAGATTATTTCTGTGATTAATTGCTTATTGATTTGCTAATTCTCTCCTGTTTCTGTTTGGGTGCCTTTTAGTTCCTTATTCTCATTGTGGCCATCTATATTGATGGTACTCTGCCCTTCTTCATTTTCCCACAAGGATTCTATGTCTTTTGAACTTGGATTTACTTTTATGACTGAACCATTATCTTCTCTGTCTAATTCAAACATATCTTTCCCATTACTAGGGGTTTTCCAAAATTTATACTTCTTTCCTTTTCCTTTCTTTCTGATGGTTATATTGCTCCACTGTGCTGAATCTGCTGGCGGAATGTTCACTTCTTGCGTACTTTCATTGTTTGTATTAGCCATTTCTTGCCTTGTTTCTAAAACTTGTTCTACTTTGCTTTCTATCCTTGCTCTTTTGTTTTGAGTTCAATTGATCCAATGTGAATCAACTCTGCCTTACTCTTTGTTCCTAGCATCTGATTTGCCCTTATATTTGATGTGCCTTTTGATCATAATGCTTGAATCTCTTTTCCTTTATGTATCTTATGTGACTCTTCTACTAGTAGACTCTGATTGATCAATTCGTTCTGTATTAGTAGGATTTCATGATAAAGCTGATTTAATTTAAATATATTTGATTCTATTTCTTCTATATTCTCTTTTTCTTTCTGACAATCCTTGCAATTCTTGATTTTGTTAAGTGAGTGCTGGTAACTGATCTGTTCTTCTACTTCAGTCTCCCTTGATTTATCCCCATTTTCTTCAATTGTTACTACTGCCATCTTACTATCTAAGGGCCTTAGATCTGAAGATTTTCCTCTTTCTTGTGAGGCTGGAATCGTTGCAGTATCTGTTTCCTTACTTTTTGCCTTCTTGCATGTATTTCTTTTAGTTTTCAACTGTTCCTTAATGTTATTGACAGTTTGAGATTTGGCAAAGTTAACATCTAAAATTTTATGAATTTCTCCTGTGTATACTTTAAATGTTAATTTATATATGGAACGATTTGTGATTATCTTTCTATTTATAGGTTGATTTTGATCAGATTTAACCAAAACCCTAATCCTATTTTCTTTATTAGGGTTATCTTCAAATCCAATTAAATTTCCTAATGAATTGCCAATTTTTTTAATGGTGGTTTCTTCCATTAATTCTGATGGGATTTCTTTGCATTCCATCCATTTAATCACTTCCATGCTTTCAATGTGATTTTTATTGAAGTTAGGTTGCCATTTTAGAAGTTTAATATGGTGGCCTTTGTAAAATAGTTTATCAAATTTCAAAATTTCTTCATTGTCTTGTTTAGTTCTACATAAAATAAACCAAATTTTATCTGCAAAAGTGTTAAGGGTACTTACCTTGTCGCCCCATTTCATGGTAATGATTCACACTAGACTGGATCCCTTCCTTGACGGACCATTCCAACATATATAAATGCCTTTATCTTCGCAATCCTTCCATCTTTTTTCATTATAAGGATTGCTTATAATAATTTCTTCATCAGAGGTTTGTGGCTCGGTGTATATAAGTTTAGGGCCAGCTTGAATCCTTTCTTTATGCGTTGATTGATCTCTTTTTCGATGCGGAGGTATATATACCGATTTCCTTCTGTTCGTATTGGTGATTTGCTTATCTTTCTCATTGGATTGCTTTGATGGTGCCTTCCAATTTATGTGACAATTTCTCGTTCATTTTCCAATAGGGATTGCATTAGCTTCTAATATCCTATGGGGCTGTTTTGGGAGTTCTGTCTGGAGTGGATTCTTCTTAGATTTAGAGCTAGGGTTGGATTCAAAATTTGCCACATAATAGATTTGATGGTAATACAATTTTTCCTTTGGATTTTTTTTCTTTCCTGATATCTATCTTTTGCTGAAAATGGGTCCGATTTTTTCGACTCTGCACTATTTGCCAACCATCTTTTGCTTGGTGAGATTGTTTTCCACAAATTTCTGAGATTCGACTGGAGTGGAGCTGCACAAATGTTTCAAAGTTGTTATTGATTGCCTTGCTGGTTTCGCTTTTCCCTATTTTTGGTTGCGAGAGGACATCAAATTGATTATTGGTTGCCAAAGAGGGTTGTCGCGAAGTTTTTTGCTGGTGCGCAAATGATTTCGTGAAGGGGCGATTGAGTTTGGAATATGAATTCGCGATTTTCATCATAATGTCAGAGCAGAGCTACAAACCTCTCTAAGCATAAGTTTTCTGGTGCATATATTATTGTATATTATTTGTATTATACATTTTAATTAATATAATATAAAAAAATTGCATTTTAAAAAATTTAAATATATAGTCATTGAATAATTTTTTATGAATAGACTTTCATTGTTAATTTATAGTATTAAAATACATTTCCCAAAAAACAAGCTTCCCTATTAGCGAGCAAAATATTATATGTAAAAAAATCAAGATATCTATTATATATAATAAAATATTTATCATATAAGGCAAGAGCCTACAACACAACAGTAACTTGTGAGCCTCTCATGTGGGAGGTCTTGAGTTCGAACTCCCTTAACACATAAAAATGATTAAGCCAGGGTACTTAATAAGATGAATAATATGAAGAGAGAAGAGAGATAGAGAGGTGAAAAGATTGATATTGATAAAAAAGGAAGGGAAAATATCGAGAGAGAGAGATCGAGAGAGAGAGAGAGAGAGAGAGAGAGAGAGAGAGAGAGAGAGAGAGAGAGAGAGAGAGAGAGAGAGAGAGAGAGAGCATGTATGAAGGTGATAAATACGAAGCGAAACACAAAAAAGGATGATGTGGGAGGGAGTGGAATATGTGAGAGGAGAGTGGGGAGATGAAGAGATACAATAAAGATGTTTGAGTTTATAGATAGTATATATATAGATTTACATAGAAGATCAAAGAAAAATAGAGAAAAAGAACCCTTTCACATATGAAATAATAGTCAGGGGAAATAGGAAAATATTGGGAGAGTCAATGTATAGATAGATGGATCATAATCAAATATCAAAGTGGAGGATAGTTATTAAGGGATAGACAAAGAGAGGGGAAGAAATAGGAAGATTGGATGAGGAATATAAATAGAAAGAATGATAAAGATATATGAGGTGATAGATAGATAATGGATGGATAGATAGACAATGTATGTACATGGAGTATATCAAAGAAAATAGGGAAAATAGGATATAAATATATAAAAGAAAAGATTAAAGAAGGGTAAGATAAAATAGAGATAAGGAGGGAAAAAGGAGTGTCCATATGTGTGAATAAGATAGATATAATATTAGGATAGGAAAGTAGATAGGGAGAGTTTTAAGAAGGCACACGAAAAAAAGGTACAGTTACTACTACTAGCTCCCACAGGCATTGTTGCATTCAATATACGTGCTACAACAATACATTCAAAGCTTAGGATTACTATTAAGGATATGCAACCGCTACAAGGCCAAGCATTAATAGCATTCCAAGAAGAATTAAAATATATCAAGTACATTATTATTGATGAAATGAGCTTCTTAGGTCCAAAGCTCCTACTTAAAATTGATAGTCGATTACGAGAGGCATTTCTTCATCGAAAATATGTTCACTTTGGTGGAGTATTAGTTATTTTATTCGGTGACCTTGCACAACTACCCCCTGTTATGGACAAACCAATCTATACATCGTATTTAAGTGCTAAGTTGATTTGGGAGCAATTCATTATAGTTGTTACCTTGCAAACTATCTTCCAACAAGAAAGTGAAACTAACACACAAGCATAATTTTGTCAGCTTTTACACAATATATGAGAAGCAAACCCTACACAACATGATTAGGAGATCCTAATGAGTTGTATAGACATCCACTTAAGCATAGATGAAAATGAAGAATTTAATAGGTCTATACATCTACATGCTACAAATGATGTAGTGAAACTACATAATAAGAAAATGCTAAAATCATTAAATCACCCAATCGCCACAAGCACAACAATAAACTGGATACAAAGATAAGAGCGAGATGCATGACGAACAATTGAAAAAATGTGTTCTCCTCTATATAGAACAACACAAATGCTTACAACAAACATTTGGATAGAAGTAGGACTTGTTGATGGAGCGATTGGTGAAATCACAAATATTGTCTACAAAATGGGTACCAAGCCACCAGACATGCCCATGTATGTTGTCATACATTTTGAAAACTATAATGAACCACCATGGAATCAAGATGAGCCAAAATGTGTTTTGATGGTGCCGATCACATTAGGAAGCTGAAGACAACTACCACTCACCATGTCGTGGGCTATCACAATACACAAATCCTAGGGACTTAATATTGGTGGAATTGAAAGACATGGACTCACTTTTATAACTAGATCCATAGTAAAAAAAAAATAGATGGTCTTCTTATTCGACCTACTTCCACTTTTGACAGATACTCAAAAATGAAAACAATGCATATACAATTAAATGCAAAAAAGAGGAGGACTGCCTATATTAGATTGTTCTTCAAACAAAGTCTTTGTATTCTGAGTGTGAGAAGAAATCAAAATGACACAACTGAATCAAACATATTACATAAAAAGCATACTCAAGCAAATACTCAAAATTACATAAGACTATCGGCGTAACCCCTTGCACCATCAAAGGTATAAGTGCTAGTGTTATATATGTAGACTTTGTCTCATATATTGTCAAATATATCTATCATAAGTTCATGTCCCTTTTTTGGTTAGAGACCTAATATGTTTATGAACTCACAATCTTTTTAGTCCCGGCCCTTTGTGGCAGGGACTAGTGTTTTCAGTTAGCCTATTCTAATTAATGTGTACCTCGGTAGTTGTGCAGTCCTTTAAACATTAGCTTTAACTAATGATTTTTTAGTAATTATTCAATTAGATAGAATTTTCCAATTTCATAATCTCCTATATGATTTGCCACCCCCTTTTCTCCCAGTAGTCTTTTTAAATTCCTATTTCTAACTTACGAAAAAAGTAGATCTGGACATATGGAGCTTTGTAGGGCCACAGGCATGTCATTTACACGAGGAGGAGAGGATGTGTGGCGTTGTGCATGTAGATTAGGCGTATTTCAGTATTCCTATATTAATACATGCATTTTTAATAACTCTCACCCAGGCTTCGTTCTACGGCTTATTCCTTCACAGTATGAGAGCTTCTTGAATTTGGAGGATCATCTACAACAAAACAAATCAGGAAATGTTATCTTATATGGAGTATACATTCATTTAGATTTGTGATTTGGAATCTGACGCGTTCACTCTGGGGTTGCTCAATTCTCTAGCTAAGCTTAAGCCAGGCCTCAGATTGTTTTGTCATATTGATTGTTGCATGAGACACAACTATAGGTCAGAGATGTTCAAGGAGATCATGATGCTGCGTGGCTATGATGTTGTTGTGCTTCTCGCAAATCGGTGTCATTTCCAGCACTATTGCTTTGTAGTTGTGATTCTATATAATTGTGGTTTGACCCTAATTAAGCCAATTACTTGTCTCCCTATGGAGCTTAAATAGTACAGACAGGAGGCATCTAGCTTAACACTGACCATTCCCAGTAGCCTGGAGCTTGCTTGGTAAAATAAAGCCATGATAAAGAGTTTTTGGCTTTGGGTTTGTTTATTCTTAGATTTTAACGGGAATTAAGACCATGACAGTTCGTGAGAAAGATGCAACTAGTGCATTTGTACTTGTATTTGAGAAATTTCCAAGTCATTCTTCCCGCACTCGCTCTTGCCGTTAAAAAGTTTGCAAACTTCTCTCATGTAATATCTTTCATTCATCAATTTTTCAAAAACCAAAATTCTCAATCTTTTTCTGTTGGGTGTGCTCACTATTCAATCCATAATTCCTAAATACCTATTTCATATTTTTAGATCCCCGCACACAATGCACATTTCTATATATGGGACTTCAATTGAAAGCCATGTCATTTTGGCTAT
Organism: Cupressus sempervirens; assembly: GCA_028749045.1. Classification (NCBI taxonomy): domain Eukaryota; kingdom Viridiplantae; phylum Streptophyta; class Pinopsida; order Cupressales; family Cupressaceae; genus Cupressus; species Cupressus sempervirens. Next base: position 563,764,596 of record CM053785.1, on the reverse strand, counting down.
ACCTATTTGTTACGTCTGTTCTATTTAGCTCTAAGTCTATCCACGACCTTTGGTTTGTCCCCGTTGGGAGCTTCTTCTCACTACAGATCACAAAATATTTCATCAGGGTCTTCAAAATCGTCCAAGCAACATCACAACATTATTCTTCCAGTATGATTTATCCCTTATTTTCATTTAAAGTTGATCTTTTATGGTCCTCTCAATATAATTTTCTTATCTTCAATAATTTGAAACTATGTTAAGGTTATAACACTTTGAGTAATTAATTGGAAAGTTGAATCACCCCTATTGTCCATCCTAGTTTTAAAATTTGATGTTTTAACTCTAATTAAATTAGATGTTTTAACTCTAATTTATGTTTTAACTCTAATTTCTGATTCAAAGCTATCAGATGGCAGATAACTCAATTTCATATATAATTTTCATTTCATCGATAGTTCATTTTTTATTCATTTTTTAATATAATTTTCATTTCATCGATAGTTCATTTTTTATTCATTTTTTAATAAGATGGCGCGAGCTTATTCCACAAAATTATACCCTAAATGTTTTATGAGAAAATTTTCCACAAAATTATACCCTAAATGTTTTATGAGAAATTTTTGGTAATCTTTCATTTTTTTTTAATAAATTTTGGAACTTGACGATGTTGTGCTAGAAATCTTTGGAAGGGTTGTGTACAAACATTTTATGACATTCTAAATTTTTTAATTTCAAATGCATATGTAATTATGTTGCTAAACTTACACTTGTGTCTAGCCTACTATAGTTGGAGTTCGACATTTTCTTGCTTTAAATAGAACAACTGGTTGCATACAGATCTATAGAAAAATTTGATGGAAAAGGGAAAAAAATCAATTTAAGCATGATGTAGTGTGTAAATATTCATGAAAAAATAAATAAAATTGTGAGACCTTAACTATCATGTTCACAACTCCTACTTTTCTTTTATATTATAAAATTGTGAGACCTTAACTATCATGTCCACAACTCCTACTTTTCTTTTATATTATAAAATTGTGAGACCTTAACTATCATGTCCACAACTCCTACTTTTCTTTTATATTATAGTTTGCCTGAACTGCTTGCCTAATAAACCAACAATTCTATGTTGGAGAGATGCAGCTAACTACATCCACCTAATTGTCTCTTCTTCAATATTTTATTGCACATATGAATATAGTAGTTTTTCAATTAGTACTTGTTCCTCAATTTGAATTTGAATTGCAAATCAGATCTTATCTCCATCTTCTCACCCATCTTCTAATAATTTATTGTCTATGATAGCATTAATATACATTAAATGCTAGTGCACAAGACTACTTGCCTTTGTTTGGGCTAGATAGATAAGGAAGATGCCAATTAGCATAACTCAGAGACCGATTATCAAAATTCTATGCAGCAGTGGGTTGGATAGAATAAGGAAGATGTCAAAGACCGATTATCAGAACTTCTACATTGCAATTTTATGGTGTACTGTAGCTCCCATTTCTTTTCCATTGTAGTTCTTAATTTAATTTATTGCCTCAGAATTGTGTCTATTATTATCATCACATTTTGTTCCTTGGGCGGAGAAAAATAATATCACTTAATCAATGCATTAGCAAAAAACTTGCAACCAAAACTTGAATAGTCATTGCCCATTTGCATCATTGTTGCTCAACTTTTACCTTCTCCTGAGTACATTACTTGTAGTTTCCTTGTTTTCACTGTTGGTTTGCTTATGCTTATTTGGTCATATTGCAAGGTGCCCTTCAATTAGAAAACTAGATGGGTCTTTTTTTGCATCATTGGTGCTCAACTTTTACCTTCTCTTGAGTACAATACTTCCAGTGTCCTTGTTTTTATTGTTGGTCTTCATATGCTTATTTGGTTAGATTGCAAGGTGCCCTTCAATTACAAGACTAAATGGGTATTTCCTTGTTATTATGAGTTCACCTTTAGGTTTTGCTGAGGCTTCAAAAAAATTTGTTGAATGCGAATAGAAAGAAAAAGAAAAACATGATAAATATTCAAAATTATTTGTCAAACATATAGGCAGGCCTACTATGAGTTCACCTTTAGGTATTGTTGAAGCTTGAAAAAAAATTGATTAATGCGAATAAACAGAAAAAGACAAACATGATAAATATTCAAAATTATTTGTCAAACCTATTAGGCAGGCATGTCCTCCTATCTTGTATGCGTGGGTGGGACAATAGGGCTTTTATTATTTAGACAAATGGAAATGGTCAAATACAAACTCACTTGGTTGGTACATATGATCTAGTGAGTTTCTCTACTTCTAACTTACTTATATATTTAGAAAATAAGCTTGGATTGCTAACTTGCCAACTATAATGAGCCAAAGCAAGCCTTCGATATTTATTTGGGAGCCTTTGATATTCATCAACCAAATGAAGATACTTCTTACAAAATTTAAGTACAACCAAATGAAGATTCTTGTTACTAAATTAAGTAAAGAATGAATGTGTTTAATCATTGTATATAATACTATTGATTATAGTGGGAGGCTTTGGTATATTCATCAACCAAATGAGGACACTTCTTGCAAATTCACAATAGAATGTATGTGTTTAAACATTGTATATTGTACTTCTAACCATAGATTGTTCAAAGGCACATAATTATTCAAACTTATGATCATAAATTGTTCTAAGGCATATAAATTATTCAAAGACACTTATAATATTCCATTTATGTCAAATTTACTACTTCAAAGGCACTTATAGTATTCCACTTATGTCAAGAAAGATGATCCATTATTAGTTTACTACACAACAACATCAACATGCTTTAGCCATGCCCCCACTGAGGGCAAAGACTGTAGCTCCGTACAAATCTTGTCTAAATTAATTTTATTTCAATCTATTTAAATTTAATAAAAAATATACTATTGTAATTTTGATAAATATTTAAAAAATTCACAATTGTGTTATTCTTGTAATAGAGAGACATGGATGACATTTGAAAATTGTTTAGGGAGGAAAGTATAATATATTTTTTTTATGAAAATTAAATTATAAGTTATATTGTATTATTATTATTATTGATGTACATTTATGGTATAACAAGGTTTTTATATGATGAACTATATAAATTGAAACTAATGAAAGGTGGTTGAGAGAGTTAAATATAGCATTTCATAGATTTTGGAGTGAGAATAGATTTAATCAAGAGGGACTTAAAAATATAAGAATTATACATAAACACAATAGGAGATATTTATTGATTTAAAAATAATATTATAATTATATTGTAATCTGGTCAAATTGACTACTTTATTCATATGCACAAAACTTAAATTGAATACATTTTCTCACTTGCATGCCTAGCAAATGTTATAGAAGACTTAATTCTATGTCTCATTAGCTTTTGTTTACAATTTTTAATCAAATGCATTAATAATCTTGAATTTTCATACTTGTTTCATGTAGTGCCTGCCCCTAGTTTACATTTCTGTTATTATTGCCAAACTCTTTTAGGCTAGTTTTATGCTTGATGATTAGTAGCAATAGTTTTGAGATTATCATATATTGTTTCATGTTTAGTTGATTTTATGATGAGATTACTTGGTACTCTATACTTCATGTATGCATGATGATTATTACCATGATCTCAGTTATTGATGATGAATAGTTAGATGGATTATTATATGTATTTTCTTATGGATGTGTATGGTGTGCGTGTATATTTTCTTTATGTATGACATTTTTGATGTGGTTAAGGAAGGGAGTCATAGTCACCTGCTAGTCGGGATCTACACGATGCACCACTTCGTGCCATTGCCTATTTAGCTTAGTATATATGTGTTTGTACATGCATGGATTTTATGTAGATTGTAGGTACTAGGTATTGACTTCCTTGAATTGCCAGAATGAGTGTACCCTATCGCATTATCTCAATGGTAAGAGAGGGGAGATAAATTCATAAGTCCAAATCCTAACCTTTAAACCATTTGTCTTAGAAAATTAGGACAAGTATCTAAGTTGATTACCTTCCGAATACATTGTATGACATAAATTCGTGATTATAACCCTTTAGTTTGATCTTGTATGTGTTTTTCTATGATGAGTTTTTGTATTTCGTCCTATAAGTCTTTGGTGATTTTTCTATTAATTAAGTCAAATTAAATGATTAAATTAATGATTTAATTTAATAAAAAATTGTTATGATATTTTTAATATTTAATTATATTTAATTAATTAAAAAATTAATTGAATAAAAAGAATTAAATTTAAAGATAAAATTATAAGTTTAATTTTAGAACGTGATAATAATTATTTAATTTATTAATAATATATTTAGGAGTCTATTTTTACATAAATGCTAAATATTATTATTACTTAAGTTAATAAATATTTTATCAATTACCATTTCAAAAATAAATTAAAGCATGGAAAAGATATTAATTTATGAAAGAATTTTATGATTGCATAAAGTATGCATGAGAATAAAATTTAATAAATTAATAAAAAAGAAGAGTCAAGTGAATTTAATTAAGATATTTTATATTGTAATAAAGGTGCATGAAAACATTAAAAGAAAGATAGTAAGAGTTAAAGATGGGTAAGCAAGGAGTCCTCTCAGGTGATTGCACACTTAGTGCCTTGAATTTAGGAGAGAACTCCTTATCAATAGTGGAGAGTTCATTTTTGAGGGTCTGCAAATTTTGGAGAAGGAAGTTTTGAAGAGAGAAAGTTTTTGTGAGAAGAAATTCCTCTCACAAATATTTTTTGGTGTGTGCAATTTTAGCATCAAAATCCAGGTAGATTCTTGTGTTTTGATTTGCATTGTTAATTACATTATTTCCTTTTTTTTGTCTTCTTCGTGATTGTCAAATGTTTATCTAAATTTTTTTGTGACGAGTATTCCAATATTGTGAATTTCGGGTATGCATGTTGATTCTTCTATATATGTAAAAATTGAAATATCTTAGAATCCTCGTTTAGTAATTTTACAAATTAGAATTTAAATCGGGAAGGGTTTAGAATTGAAAAAAAACATTTTAAATGGAAAATTTGACTAATTGGTCGTATTTTCCCTATTAGTGAATTGTTATAACTGTCATTAAAAAAACAAAACATAGTAGAGGGTTTTGTTTTTTAAAATTTATATGAAAATTTCATAAAATAAAATATTAAAAAAATTATATTAAAAAAATTGTTATGGCAGACCCTGCTGTGTATAGCACTACCTGCTATCATGGCAGACCCTACCATGTACAACAAGACTTGCTGTCACGGCAGACCCTGCCATGAACAACAGGGTTTTTGTTATCATGGCAGTGGGGTGTCGTGGACAATAGCGACCCTTTTTAATAGGGCTTTAAAAAAAAAGTTTTATTATTATTTATTAAATTTAAATTAAATTTACTTTAAATTATTATTTATTAATAATTTTTACTAATATTTAATAATTTAATAAATAATTAATGAATTTTAATATAGTTGTTGTTTTATAATTATTGATTAATTTAATTAAAATTATTTTAGTAAGATTAATTAATAATGAATATTGTTTAAAAGGAGTTATAAATTTATTTTATTATGACTATTAATAATATTGGTTTTAATAAAGTTGTAGTTATTTTATTTAAAAAAATCAATAATTATTTTTTAATAATTTAATAAATAATTACCCTTAGATCATTTGGAATAATTGACTTGAAATCAAATTAGGGTAATTGAACATTTTATTCAAATATAAGAATGGCTTAGTTTGTAAGGGTAAAGTGCGAGTTTTATCTACCTAAAACATACATTGAAAAGAAAATTGAAACCTTATTGTTAACTCAACCATGTGCTTTCAAAATCAAACCAAACTATGAAACCTACACTATGTTATCTGTATGTTGTCTATGTTTTGGGTTTGGGTTGACTAGAGTGTTGACCAGTTTTAGGATGTCTACCAAAGGCTTGGGAGTTTTTTGATTGTGGTATTATGCTAAACTAATTTTGATCTTTTAAACTCAACCATGGTAATGTGTTGGTATGCTCTTTGATGAGTTTGTTTATATTGTTAATAATTGTTTTCAGTTTTATTATGGGATAACAAGATGAAAGTTATGACCTACTTGACTTAACCATTTTGAGTCTTCAATCAATATTTTTGGGATACTTTCTAGTTGCAATCACAAGCCTCAAGAGCAATACCTACCACATATATACCAAGAAGCTCCCACTGCAAAACATAATGTCAAATCTATAACCAATCCACTCAACACATCTCAAAGAAGTGAATCCATGTAGTATCAAGGATATCTGCAATACATAAACTAATATTCTGCAAGAACAACTCTCATAACAAGTCTCCAATAGTCTCCCAAATTCTCCACAACCAACAGAGGAAAGAGATAAAGAAATAACCATGTCATCTCTCACATGACATAAATGAGCACAAACTAGTGATCACAATCTCTAACCAATCTCAAATCCAATGTAGGCAAAACCGAACATCCAAGAAGATAACCAAGACCAGAGAAACTATGCAAATCATAACCTATATCATGTCCTTCTACACACACCTCTAGATGTAAACTGTGCAAGTATGATCTCCACCATAAAACCCCAACAAGAAGCCTCAACAACACCCAAACCATACCATATAACTAATCATGGATGTAATCAAACTCATAAACCATTCCTAAACTAAGGAAAATCCATTCCTAATCCAAAGAAAATGCCCAATATAAAACCATCTCCAAAACTCAACCAACATAACAACATATGCACATGGAGATAACCAATGCTTAACCATCTCTCAAAAGAACCCTCTAGAGCTAACTCATGTACCATAGCTCAAGATCCATATCCATGAAAGACAAATATAATGCACTTGAGAAAAAAATAATGGGCTATACCTCTCAAGTAGCAAACTACCGAGTAGACCAAGAGTGGGGAATGAGAATGCTCATCAAGATACCCAAGTCTCCAACCAAGACTCATCTAAGAACAATCTCCTCTCAAGTCCATATCAGGTGACTGCCACTCAGACTTCCTATTGAAACCATCAACCGTCCCAACAAATACTTCTCTAATCCAAGAGAAATCAGCATCACCACCGTCTCTAAGTATCCATGAGCACCTGTAACCAATCAATCCATGCCAACTCCAAATGAAACATAGCAATATCATGAAGTATCCAACTTATGATCAGTGTACTCAATACCAAGAAACTAAACCAAGATCAATATCAAAGTTCCAACCATAGCCTCAGGAACATAAACATTACAACATGATCTAAACCATCTCAACCAAAGAAATAACATGCTCCACATGAACATACCATAACATGTCACAACTCTAAATGCGTATCAAGAGTATACCATGACATAATAATGAAATCATCCTCATACCAAGGATAACATGCCAAATAAAAGCATAAACCACACCTTTGCTAAGAACCTTGTGGGTCCTCAAGATGCAACCATCTCCATGGACCATGAAGAAAAAACCATCTCCACATACCATGAAGAACCATCTCCACACACCATGAAGATAACAAGTGCACCATGCAAATGTCAAAGACGCTTTTGCCATTAAGCCCTACAGGGAATAATCATGGAGATCTGAAGAAAATCTGATCTGATTACAGATCCAGATGCAATGATAACTGATCTTTGTTGGAACAGGGCCCTGAGAAGACAGAAATGGTACCATTAAACTATTCTAACCAGGTAGATGGATAAATTGGGGAGGTGGAATGTTTTCCCATGTTCACTGAGTTCAACATTTTTCCAAGAGTGGTTGGCATTGATCATAAGGATCAAATTGCGCAGCAAAACTCAATTTCCCTTGTTTCTAGCTCGTGAATCAACAAAGTCACCAGGTCCACCTAAATCCTACACCTGAGATAGGCCACGTGAACCAATCACTTTATTTCATTTTGCCACCCCGTAGAGTCTCCATGTGGTTGGCCACATCTTTATAATTGACTACGCCACCTCCTCAGAACCCTGATCGTGATGTTACATAACTGTCAGCCTCTAACTATCACTATCTAGCTACAACGTATCTCCCCGAGCTCGCAAGGACACGTGTCCCTCAAGCACTTTCCTAAAATGTTTAATCTTCATGCACTTCCATATTGCGAGCAAGTGTTGATCGTCGATCTGCAGAAGATCAACAATCGAGAAAGATTCTTTGTATACTATGCTTGCTCTTCAAAATTTTGGGCCCATAAAACACTCAGCACAACTTGGCATCCAACTCAGCAACCCAACATCCACCTTGGTATCATCTTGCGGCATATGAAACAAGCTTGGCCCCACAAGGACATGCGGCAACAAGGCACTTGCATGCATGCCTTAAAATCCTTGCATCTTCATATTGTGGGGAAGCGCTAGCCCTTGATCCTGGGAGACCGAATGGTGGATCATGTTGCTTAATAGAATATTGCCTTTTCAAACTCACGTGCTCTAACAAATGCCATGACATAATTTATTTATTTCTCTTGAGAAGAGCAAGCCTATGATGTCACACCGTGCCACACATCGCAAGGGCGCATACCCACATTGTTTAATTTCCTCGCAACTCCTTATTACGGGCATGCGCTAGCCATTGATCCTTAAAGATCTGACATTGGAAGGTATAATTGGGCTTCCATATTGCGAGCAAGTGTTGATCGTCGATCTGCAAAAGATCAACAATCGAGAAAGATTCTTTGTATACTATGCTTGCTCTTCAAAATTTTGGGCCCATAAAACACTCAGCACAACTTGGCATCCAACTCAGCAACCCAACATCCACCTTGGTATCATCTTGCGGCATATGAAACAAGCTTGGCCCCACAAGGACATGCGGCAACAAGGCACTTGCATGCATGCCTTAAAATCCTTGCATCTTCATATTGTGGGGAAGCGCTAGCCCTTGATCCTGGGAGACCGAACGGTGGATCATGTTGCTCAATAGAATATTGCCTTTTCAAACCCACGTGCTCTAAAAAATGCCATGACATAATTTATTTATTTCTCTTGAGAAGAGCAAGCCTATGATGTCACACCGTGCCACACATCGCAAGGGCGCATACCCACATTGTTTAATTTCCTCGCAACTCCTTATTACGGGCATGCGCTAGCCATTGATCCTTGAAGATCTAACATTGGAAGGTATAATTGGGCTTCCATATTGCGAGCAAGTGTTGATCGTCGATCTGCAGAAGATCAACAATCGAGAAAGATTCTTTGTATACTATGCTTGCTCTTCAAAATTTTGGGCCCATAAAACACTCAGCACAACTTGGCATCCAACTCAGCAACCCAACATCCACCTTGGTATCATCTTGCGGCATATGAAACAAGCTTGGCCCCACAAGGACATGCGGCAACAAGGCACTTGCATGCATGCCTTAAAATCCTTGCATCTTCATATTGTGGGGAAGCGCTAGCCCTTGATCCTGGGAGACCGAACGGTGGATCATGTTGCTCAATAGAATATTGCCTTTTCAAACCCACGTGCTCTAACAAATGCCATGACATAATTTATTTATTTCTCTTGAGAAGAGCAAGCCTATGATGTCACACCGTGCCACACATCGCAAGGGCGCATACCCACATTGTTTAATTTCCTCGCAACTCCTTATTACGGGCATGCGCTAGCCATTGATCCTTGAAGATCTGACATTGGAAGGTATAATTGGGAACATGGGATGTCATGGAACACGTGTCACAAGGAGGCATGCTCACATTGTCAGAAAGCCTAACAAAAGACAAAATGTGAGAATGCGGGCACTAATCAAACTGCCAACTCACCTTGCCACCTTGTCCACCCTGTTTGTGGTGGCTCAAAGAAGATGGACCCACCTGCCATGCGGTCGAAAAGAACTTTCCCGCATTGTCAGGAAATTTGACAGAACTCAAAATGTGGGAATGCGAGCGCCAATAGAATCGCTAGCTGGACTGACCCTTTTCCTTTTTGCGGCCCACACAAAATGAAAGGACCCACCGATCCATGTGTTGAAAAGGGGCTTCCCTGCATTATGTAAAGCTTGTGCATTTAGAGAATGTGAGAAAGTGCCCACTATGGATCTAGGCATGATCTGAAGGTGTGAAAAGTTACAGACTGGTGGAAACAAACTTAGGGAATATAGGAAATACTATAAGGTTTTGATCGTTTTAAATTTTTGTATTTCCATGACATTAAAAATAATATTAAAAATGGAAGGTGACCGTTAGGTGAGGTTCACATTCAAAGTTCAAATTTTGGTGGGAGGCAAAATAGCTAACTTTTTTGGCGACTCAGAGGGGACGCAAGCCAGCTATGCATATGACTAGTGACCCTATGCATCCATTGGGCTATAGAGTCAAAACAATATGGATCAATGTATTGTGAAACCCTAACCCTACCTCTGTAGTAGAAAAACACCAAAACTCTATCTCTGCAACCTCAAGAAAACATACGTGCTCATGCACTTCTTGGAAAATTGGAAAACAATGGAAAGGAAACTACTGTAATATGTACAAAAAGCTTCAAGCCCTATCAAAAACATGGTTTGAGATAGATCCCATTGATTGGGATAGGCAAAATTTCACCACCAGGCTTGCTTATTTGAAAAGCATTGGCCTGCTTGCAACTGAAAATCAAATAGGGACCACTCTATAGTGCATCAAATTTTGAGTGTCTCCCTAGTTTTTCCCTATCTGCATCCCACTTTAAAACTAAGTCACCCTCGCTGAAGGTTCTGACCCTAGCCCTCTTGTCAAAACTCCTTTTTACCTACTGTTGATGTGTTTCTAGAGTCTGTATGGCTTGACTTCTTCTCTCTTCTAGCTCCATCAGCTCTACCATTCTTACTATCATGGAATCATCTTCAACTAACTCCAGCTGATGAGCTAGCTCTAGGGATGGAAATTCTAATGGAAGCCTTGCTTCTCTGCCATATACTAACATAAATGGTGAATTCCCTATTGACCTCTTAGGTGTTATTCTGTTAGCCCACAATGCAGTCCTCAACTTTTGATGCCAACACCTCTAGTTATCCTCTATAGTTCTTTTCATAATCCTAATCAGGTTTTTGTTGGAGGACTCAACTAAACCATTTCCCCGAGGATAGTAGTTTGAGGAGGTGTATAAGTAGATATTATGGTCAATTGCCCATGTACAAATCTAAGCTCCTACAAAAGATTTTGTATTATCTGAAATGATGGTTGAAGGGGCACCAAACCTGGTCACAATTCTATCAAGGAACTCAACAACTGAAGGTTCTATGGCATCCTTCAATGCAACTACCTCTTTCCATCTAGTAAAGTAATCTGTAGCAGCTAAAATCCATTTGTGACCAAAACTAGAAGGAGGATTAATAGGGCCTATGAAATTGATTCCCCATTGAGAAAAAGGCTTGTCCACCTAAATGGGATGAAGAGGAAGAGTTGCAAGCTTTTGCTTTCTAGAGAAGAAGGCACATTTTTCACATTTTCTCACATACCTGTGACAATCATAAAATAGGGATGGCTAGTAGTAACTAGCCCTCATGACCTTCATTGTAGTTGTCCTTGCTAAGAAGTGACCACCATTAGGACCATCATGAAGCTCTCTGATCATTCTTTCAGCTTGGTCTATGTCAATGCATCTTAGTAGGGCTCCATTAAAATCTTTCCTAAAAAGGATACCATCAACTATAACATAAGGAATTGACTATAATCTATACTGTCTCCTTTTAGTTCTATCTAATCCTTGAGGGTATCCATTGCCTAATAAGAAATTCTTCATATCATCCATCCAGTTCCTTGGGTCATCATTTCTTGCTTCTTGTTGCTCTGTTAGTATCATAACAACTTCCTCATCTAATTCCTGAGGTGATATCATCTATTTACATAACCCTTTCCCTCTTACCAACTTGGTGATCTGGATGTCAACATCATATTCCATTACTTTAGTAATCCAGCCAGCTCTCTTCTCACTAATATCTTTGCTCAAAAGGAAATCTTTCACACTGGCATGAGGTACTAACAGATGAATTTTATTATGAGACAGGAGGTGTCTAAATTTCTTTAAAGCTCTGATGACTGCAAGGGCTTGCTTCTCTACATAGCTATATTTGTCTTCATACTCTTTAAGCCCTTCACTAAAGAAGGCTATGGGTTGCTCTTCATCTTTATCATTTGTTTGATTCAAGACAGCAGAAATGCTTGACTCACCACCTAGGGTATAAAGGATGAAATCCTTTTCAAAGTTTGGATTAATGAGAGTAGGGGCTGAGGCTATGGCTACCTTGATCTCTTCAAAACTTTCCTTCCCTTCCTTGGTCCATGCAAAAACCATACTTTTCTTGAGCATAACTGTAAGGGGTTTTACCATGGTAGGAAGATTAGGGATAATTCTTCTCACAAAATTTATCCTACCAAGGAAACTTTGCAACCCTTTCTTATATTTAGGAAGAGGGAGAGCAAGTATTGCTTTTGTTCTTTCTAGATCAATGGTTAAACCATCCTCAGATACAATGTGTCCTAATAATTTTCCTTGATTGGTAGGAAAAACACACTTGCTCAGGTTAAGGGATACCCCAAACTCTCTACACCTTGAGAACACCTGCCTTAAATGATCAAAATGATCTTCTACATTCTTTGAATACACTGTGATATAATCAAGGTAAACTAATACAAACTTTTCAATCATGCTTTTAAAGGCCATCTTCATTGCCTTCTAAAATGTAGCACCTGCGTTGGTTAGCCCAAATGGCATCTTACAATAAGCATAGGTACCCCATTTGGTGGTAAATGCAGTCTTGTACCTATCAGACTCTTTGACCAGTACTTGATTGTAGCCAAAAAATCCATCAAGAAATGAAAACCTCCTTGAATCACTGACCTTGGACAAAATTTGCTCCATGAAAGGGAGAGGATGGTGATCTTTAAGAGAAGCTTGGTTAAGGTCCCTAAAGTCCACACACAATCTAATTTCTCCATTCTTCTTTCTAATAGGGACAAGGTTTGCTACCCATGATGAGTGCTTGATGGGGAAAATTCTATTGGCCTCAATCAATTTGGATAGCTCTTTTCTCATTAAGGGTTCAATTTTGGGATTCACTGGCCTCTATTTTTGTCTTACTGGTTTGACATTATCAATTAGATCTATGGAATGCTGAAATAACCTTGGGTCAAAACCCTTTAAATCATCATATGTCCAGGCAAATATGTCATTAAATTGTTGACATAGATGAATAAAACTTTCTTGTTGAATCTCAAAACATACCTTCTCCATGTTTAAGGATTTTCCATTAACAATTGTGATTGGGGTGTGATCATCCTCATCAGTAGCTAAGTTCATGATTTTGCCTCTTGCTTGGTCATCAGGATTAAAAATACTCTCTAAAGTAACAAGACCCCTAGGTAACTTGTTGGAACTGAGGTTAATGATTTGATCACCATAATGATTCTGCAGTCTTGATTGATTTCTATCTAAAAATTTTGCTTCATTCTGCAAGAATCTTACAATTTGTTCATCAGATTCAAACACTTGCTAATGGATGTTGTTGTCAGGGATGGAAGGGCTTACTACCATCTTGATTTGTTGCTTCTTCTTCTCCTCAAAATTCCCTGGCACATCATGAGATGCACCTATTGCTGCAAGTCTTTCAGTATGTCTATTTTCATTTCTAGGGATGCTTTGAATATTAAATGCATTGAAACCCTCAAGTAGATCCCATACCCTATGTGTATAAGACTTGAACAAACTGTTCTTTGTGATATTATGATTTCTCACTTGATTAACCACCAACTCACTATCTCCATATACACTTAAGGCCTGAATTCGTCTTTTTTGAGCAAGTAGGAGACCTTGAATCAAGGATTCATACTCAGTCACATTGTTAGTGCAACTGAACTGGAGCCTAAAGGAGAAGTAGTACATTACTTGTACAGGAGAAACCAACATCATTCCATCCCCTAATCCATTCTTATTTCTTGAGCCATCGAAGTACATACTCCATATCACACTCATATCTTCTTTAGTCTCCACAAGATTGGGAACTAGGGCTTCTTTCTCTAATATACAATATGTACTGAGGCCTGTTTCAAGGGTTTTTGACATAGGATCAAATTGATATGAATTAGCCCATTCATCTAAGAGAAAATCAGGTATCTCTACTAGGGAAGTAGTAGGCTCATTCACTATGTCATTCTCATCCACTTCTAGGATAGTGCAATTCATGTTGATGAGATTAGGGGTGTAGGGTCGATATGATGGAGGGCTAGAGGCTCCGCTCTGATTGACGCTTTGGCCCCATACCTTGTTCCAAAAAACATATATGACCAATCAGAAGATATGTAACCACCTATTTGGGTAGTGAAATCTCTTGATAGACAGATGGCAAAATGTGGCTTGACTTCTGCAACGGATATATCTTGAGTTACAATATAACCAAGGCATGCATGTAGGGCCATTTCCACATTTCTAAGGATCACTACAATCTTGATAGTACTACCATCCAACTATAATACATCCCTAACAATGGGCTCATATTTCATTCCCAAAGCATCAACAACATACCTAGGCATCACTGAACTACTAGCCCCTGAATCAATCATGCAATTGTGGACTAGTCTATCCCCTATAATTAAAGAAACATAAAATGGAGGGGGTGTAACCTTTTTACTTATTTCTTCCTCCCTTGATGGTTGTACTAGGCTTGTGGCACTTTCCATACTAGGTAGCTGATCCTTCGGTTCAATACTTTCCAATTCTTGTTGTAGCAACCTCCTTTGCATGGGTATAGTAGCAACAACATCCCACATGGAAATATTCACATTTGTCTTATTCATTTGTTCTACCACACTAAATGGCTTAGTAGGTGCTTTGGTAGAAACCTTGGGAGCTACATTTGTAGGGGGTTGAGATGGAACAAACTGGGGATCACGTACATCTTTTCTGCCATCATTTTGCCTTTGCTGCTAAGGGGTATTTGACTGATCATTTACAGCTTGATCATGAGGTATTACATTTGAAGTTGAGGCCTAATTGGGAAGAGGATGGATAGCACCTTCAATAGCTCTTTTCTTACTCCTAGTGTTGTGAGCGATGGAATCTTGGTTTACATTACAATGTTCCTCCATTTGATGATTCATAAAGGAGCAATCAACTTGTCCTTGCATATATGAGGCCTCTTTAAATTGGTCCTCCTTGTATGATTGTCCTGCTGCAGGCTCTTGGATGCTCAAAGCCAAATAAGGTCTAGCCTTCTGACACATGCAACGAGCATAGGAGTAGTCACAGGAGGGATCAAAATCCTGATCCTGGGCCATGTTATTTTGAGGGACTATGGCCCTACTTTGGTATACATTTGAGGTTGAAGCATGGCTATTCTACCTATTATGATCAAAAGAATTGTTCCCATAATTATGATTTGGAGGCCTACCACTGTTTAGAGTTTGATGTTGCAATTGATGAGCCTTACTACCTTGAGCTTGTTGTCTCTCTAAAGTCACCACCTTATTGCTCATTTTTTGCATCACAGAGAAACTATCCTCCAGTTTCTTTTCTTGGTCCTACAATCTCCTATCTATGTTCAACATCATAGATTGCATCATTTCCTTGTTTCCATCTATTCCATTTGAAGATGTAGAAGGTTGAGGGACTAGAGCAAGGGATTGTGATGTGGAAGTTGTAGGAAGAGGAGGCATTTTTGGTTAGTGATTTGGAACATCAGGAAAGAAAGGCATGGGAGGCCTTGGAGCTAGATTGCCTCCTTGTATTAGGATGTTTTTTGAATTAATTGCTATCTCATAAGCATTAGGCAAGGTATCTCCTCCCATAGTTTGGATTATAGTGGCAATGACACTGTTAAAAGCTCTGAGGTAATGCAAGAAGGCATTACCAGGGGTAGGTTTTATTGAAGCAAGTATTCTATCCCATGTCTTTTGAAATCTATAGTTGAAATCAGTCATACATTCATGGGGGGCTCTTTTTATAGTAGTCAACTATTCTAAAAGTGAAAAATGGTCACTTTTGTCCTCAAAGTGTTTACATAGTCCTGCTCCTAATCCATCCCAATTTTTTATAGAACCATGAGCCAAACCTCTATACCACTTTAGTGCTTTTCCTTTCAAAGATGAGGCTAGAAGCCTAATTGCAACATCATCTTCTATAATACCATGGATATTGCAAACATTTACAACTTCTTGAATGGGTTTTGAGGGAGAGATACAAGTTTCACCAGTAAACTCTGGTACACTTTTGAGTGCAGCTATTGGTATGTCATGTCTTTGAGCCAATAAAAGAGGACTTCCACCATTAAAGGTGGCAAAAGTATGGGCTCTAGGCTGTGCCATATAGACTAGTGATCTATTGATATGTGCTGATGAAAATCTAGGCTGAGATCTAACAGTAGGAGGAGTAGAGATAGATCTTGCAGGTGTATTTGTTACTCTTGCACTCCTAATTGGTGATAAAGATACTCTAGTCTTCCTTCTTATAGGATTTGAAAATGAAAGCTCTTGGTACTGAAATTTACCTCTAGAAGATGCCCTTGTTTCAGCTTTGGGCATGAATTACTACAACTTTGGTCTGGAACTAGATGTATTTGAAGCTCAGAGTTGCCAAGTACTTAAAGAATGAACCTCTTGAAGGCTTGAACACTGAAGCCAGTACTATCTCCTCAGTATTAATCTTGAAATCTTCCTTTTGACACTAGTAGACTTGAAATTTTCTAAATATTGTCCCACTGAGCATGCCAAAAATTGTTGTCACAAAGGTTTGGACCCTTGTCCAAAGTTTTTACCTAAGGACAACCTTGTGAAACATGGAAACAACCTCCAAGCTGTGGGACTTGAATTGTGAGGTTGAGTCTCCGGAGAAGGCTGACTTCCTTTACTATCAGGGTGCATCTAACTACTCTTGGAGAGGAAAAGGGAGAAGGAATGCATGAAAGAAAATCTACCTGCTCTAACCTAAGGAGGCGATGCACCAAAATAGAGTGTTCAAACCATTCTCTACCCATACATGCACTATTGAACCATCATGACACCAAAAATATACACATTCAGACTTGCTTTAATCTAACAATCACATGCAGATCAAAAAACCTAAATGAATGACACAAGGAAAGAGAGGATTCACTTATCGACCATTCATAGGCCAAAAGAGATACATTCATCTAAGATTGTAGATATCCAAAATACACCAATGGGAGGCAAATAGTTCTTGCACTTTACATCAATGACTAAAGGAGATAAGGCAGAATGCCATACAATTCAGAGGCAAAGGGAATTTACACATGAAATTGCAGAGCAATATCAAAGAAGTCAGAGAAAAGTTGACCCTTTCAAAATCTACAAAATTTCCTTTATAGCTCAGGCATAACTGAGATATTTTCCAACCAAAATTACTCCACACCCAATGCCATTAAGCCCTACAGGGAATAATCATGGAGATCTGAAGAAAATCTGATCTGATTACAAATCCAGATGCAATGATAATTGAATTTTGTTGGAACAGGGCCCTGAGAAGATAGAAATGACACCATTAAACTATTTTAACCAAGTAGATGGATAAATTGGGGAGGTGGAATGTTATCCCAAATTCACTAAGTTCAAAATTTGTCCAAGAGTGGTTGGCATTGATCATAAGGATCAGATTGTGCAACAAAACTCAATTTCCCCTATTTCTAGCTTATGAATCAGCGAAGTCAATAGGTCCACCTAACTCCTACACCCGAGATAGGCCACGTGGACCAATCGCTTTATTTCATTTTGCCACCCCGTAGAGTCTCCACATGGTTGACCACATCTTTATAACTGACTGTGCCACCTCCTTAGAACCCTAACTATGATGTTAAATAACTGTCAGCCTCTAACTATCACTAGCTAGCTGCAATGTATCTCCTCGGGTGCTTTACCACAATGTTTAATCTTCATGCACTTCCATATTGCGAGAAAGCGCTAATTGTCGATCTGCAAAAGATCAACGATCGAGAAAGATTCTTTGTATACTGTGCTTGCTCTTCAAAATTCTGGGCCCATGAAACACTCAGCACAACCTGGCATCCAACTCAACAACTCAAAATCCACCTTGATATCATCTTGCGGCATATGAAACAAGCTTGGCCCCACAAGGATAGGTGACTACAAGGCCCACATGCCTTAAAATCCTTGCATCTTCATATTGCGGGGAAGCACCAGCCCTTGATCTTGGGAGATTGAATAGTGGATCATGCTTCTCAATAGAATATCACTTTTTCAAACCCACATTCTTTGACAAATGCCATGACAGAATTTATTTATTTCTCCTGAGAAGAGCGGGCCCATGACATCACATTATGCCACGTGTCACAAGGGTGCATACCCACATTGTTTAATTTCCTCACAACTCCTTATTGCAGGCATGTGCCAACCATTGATCCTTGAAGATCTGATAGTGGAAGGTATAACTGGGAACATGGGACGTCGTGGAACAAGTGTCACAAGGAGGCATGCCTGCATTGTCAAAAAGCCTAACAAAAGAAAAAATGCGAGAATGCGGGCACCAATCAAACTGCCAACTCACCCTGCCGCCTTGTCCACCTTGCTCAAAGAAGATGGAACCACCTGCCACGTGGCCAAAAAGTGCTTCCCTACATTGTCAAGAAATCTGATAGAACTCATAATGCGGGAATGCGAGCACCAATAGAATCGCCAGTTGGATTGACCCTCCTCCTTTCTATGGCCCACACAAAATGAAAGGACTCACCGATCCGTGTGTCGCAAAGGGGCTTCCCCACATTACATGAACATCATGCATTTGGAGAATGTGGGAAAGCATCCACTGTGGATCTAGGCAAGATTTGTTGGCGCGAAAAGTTGCAGACCGACGAAAAAAAGCTTAGGGAATATAGGAAATACTATAAGGTTTTGATCATTTTAATTTTTTGTATTTCCATGACATTAAAAATAATATAAAAATGAAAGGTGACCGTTGGGTGGGGTTTGCATTCAAAGTTCAAATTTTGGCGGGAGGCAAAATGGGTAACATTTATTCTTATAGAATAAGTTAAAACAAGACTTAGAGCCAAATTGGTATGCTTTTAGCTAGCCTTTGAGTTAGTATTGGTTTATCAAAATCACTATTTACAACTTTAGATAGAAGTGTAGTTTGTGGTTTCATCTTGCCCATTACTCACTTTGCGGGTAAGTGGATTCTTTTCTAAAAGCTAAGAGGAAAGAATATTGGTAACACCCCTTACAAAATCTCTCAACTTCTTTCTTACATTGAGTTGATACAAGGAATGATGAGAAGAGGGAGCCTTCCCTTTAAGGTAGGAAAAACTCTGTCTCACACGTTGTTGTTGGTCATCCTATTTTGTGACTAGATTTTATCCAAAACTTTTAGTTGTAGAATATCCACTCAACACTATTCATTATTCACCTCTATTTAGAGCTTATATGGAGGAGCTTCATATTCTTGTCCCCTCTCTCCAACCACATTTCCCTAAACTTCTATCTCTAAAAGAGTTCTTCTTTCACTAGAAATTCCTCATATTCTTGTTACAACCTCTTCTCTTTGAGGCTCCATCATCCCATGAGCTAGAATCTATTGTTTGAGGTATCTTCTAACATAAGTTTTTCTTCAAATATTTTACAATAGAAATTTGAATTACATTCTTTTAGCTTCCATTTTATGATCTTAAGCTTA
Source organism: Cupressus sempervirens (assembly GCA_028749045.1). Taxonomy (NCBI): domain Eukaryota; kingdom Viridiplantae; phylum Streptophyta; class Pinopsida; order Cupressales; family Cupressaceae; genus Cupressus; species Cupressus sempervirens. The sequence goes on along the minus strand of CM053785.1, from coordinate 563,744,995 downwards.
ATCACTACTTAGAATAGTTTCCTTCCACCATTGCTTAATCAAATTTAGACAATTCACATCTTGGAGCCACATTTGTTCAAATTTGAAAGGGAAATTACTAAGAAATTTCTCTTCTAATATCTTGAGTTCTACTAGAAAATGTCCTGATCCTAAGAGAGGTTTCACCTCCAAAAAAAAGGAGATAGACTGACTGAATAGATCTCCATGGATGAAGAATCTATCTATCTTTTCTTCTATGTTACTAAAATCTTTCCTTCTATTATTCCAAGTGAAGGAATCCGAGGAGGATCTTATTTCTACAAGCCTAATCATATTCACCCATTCAACAAAATCTCTAGAGGTAGAGGATAGGTGCCTACAACACCCCCCCCGCCCCCCCTCCCCCCCTTTCTAAGGGATGAAGGATTGCATCAAAGCCTCCTCACACAATGGATATTTCCTCCCCCTAGACTGATCTTGTCTTAAAATTCCTTCCACACTTTAACTTTATCTTGATTACTAATAGGTCCATAAACATTAAAGAATCTATAGTGAATGTTTGATTGGATACCCTTAACTAGACCACAAATCAAATACTTATGAAACTCTAGAGCAGTCAAAGAAACATTCCTAGGGTTCGATACTAAAATTACTAATGTTGTTAAAAAACCAAACTAGTAGCAACTTAGATCTACATAAAAAATATCTAGGGCTTCCTAGAGCTCTCCCAAAATTCCTTGAGTAATCATTGCTCAACAAACTAAACATTCATTCCCAAAAATAGAAAAACAAATAGTGTTGTTGCACACTTTGATATTATTTCTACTACTACTCACTAAATACCTTCATGAAGACTAATATTATTCTTCCCTTCTATCTATTTTCTATCCACCAATCTTTTCCACAAAAACTTCCAATTCAAAATCACCTACTAGAAATAAATTCTTGACATTTGGGGTTGCATTCCTAGGAGAAATCTGGGGATTTTATTCTCCAAAAAATCTTACTGATGTTACCTATTGACAACTCTTGATAGGTAGGTGGTGGTAGTAACTCAAAGGACAAATAGATATTAATTTAAAATTCTAACACTCCCCCTTTGGCTTGAGACAAAAGAAAAACAAGATCAGTGCTGATCCAAATTAGCTACACCTAGATTTCTTCTTAGGCACATAGAACTTGCTATGCCCAATGGCTTGGTGAATACATAAGTTAGTTGTTTCTCAAACTTAAAATAAACCATGATAATTTTACCATTTTTGACCATCTCTCTAATGAAATGATACCTTATTTCAATGTGCTATCTTCTTCTATGAAACATTAGATTTTTTTGTCAAAGCTATTGAGGAAACATTGTCACAATACATTATGGTTGCATCCTCTTGTTCTTCCTTTAAATATTCTTAGCCAAACATCAAGCTTGACATATTTAGCCTATGCTATAAATTGAGCAATAACTGGTTGCTTCTTAGATTCCCATGAATATGCACCTGAACCCATATGAAATACATAGTTGGAAGTGCTCTTCCTATCGTCCAAAGTTCCAACCCAATCACTATCTGTGTAACCTATCAACCCAAACTCATTTTCAATAGTATACAAAATACAAAATCCTTTAATACCATTCACATACCTTAGGATCCTCTTTCCCACTTTTCAATGAGAGTCTTTTGAAGTTTTCATAAATTTGGAAATCAGATTTACTCTGTGCATTATATCAGGTTGAGTTGCTATCAAATACATCAAACTTCCAACCAAGCTTTTATACAACATTTGATTCACATTGCTACTACAATCTTCCCTACTCAACTTTAGATCCATGGTTGTTGGCATTGGGGCTTCCTTAGTATTTTTTATTCTAAATCTCTCTAGGATCTTATTTGCATATTTTTCTTGAGAAATAAAAATCATCTTGCATTTGTTTTACTTCTATGCCTAGAAAATACTTCAAGATACCCAAATCTATCATTTCAATTTCACTTTTCATGACCTCTTTGAAATAAAAAATGAGGATATTATCCTTCACGGTACAAATTAAATCATCTACATACAAGACAATAATTAAAATTTTACCATTAGATGCCTTAATTCAAATAGTGGGCTCACCATCACTTTGCTAAAACCATTTCTCATCAAATATGAGTCAATCTTTTTTACCATGCATGTGGAGCTTGTTTAAGCCCATAAAGAGCTCTTTTTAACCTATAGACTTTTTTTCTTCACCCATAACTTCATAACAAGGTGGCTACTCCACATATACCTCTTCTTTTAACATTCCATTCAAGAAGGATAACTTCACATCCATTTGAAATACATTCCATTTGTGTTGGGATGCAATTGCCATGATATCTTTCATTGTTTTCATTCTTGCAACAAGGGCATATGTCTCATTATAGTCTCTACCATACTGTTGTTTATACCCTTTGACCACTAATCATGCCTTATGCCTATCTATCTTTCCTTTAGTATTGCACTTAGTCTTATAGACCCATTTTACTCTAATAACTTTCTTCTTGGGAGGTAAATTAGTTAACTCCCATGTTTCATTTCTCTCTATTGCAACAATTTCCTCATCCATGGTCTTACAAAATTTTTCTTCTTTTACAACTTCTTCAAAATAAATTGGATCACTATGAGAAAATAATGCAAAGTTTACATTCTCATCAAAATCTTCTTCGTACCTTTAATCTTGGTATATTTTCCTTAAAATTTTGGTCTTTTTGGGCAATAGGGAGTTGAGAGTAGTATTTTAACTCTCACTTCTCTTGCTTCTATTCTATCCAAGTTATACCAAGAGCTGTCTAAAGCTACTAGGAGACTATTCTCTTGCTATTTGTGGCTACTTTCCTTTCTGCCTATTTCTTTTAGGACCTACTTGGAGCTATCTGGAGCTATCTATATCTGTTGCTCCTTCATCTTGTTGATCACCAACCTCATCTTCTTCATCAATAATAGGAACTTTACTTGAATCACTTAAAGGTTTATCCACTAAACCATCCCATGATTCATTTTTTATTAACTCCACATCTCTTAAAATGATGATCTTCTTGGTTATAAAATCTATATGCCTTTGATTCAAAACTATAATTGGTGAATATGCACTTCATACCCTTGTCATCCAAATTTTTCCTTTGATCCTTTGGCACATGTACATATGCTACACACCTAAACACCCTTAAGTGTCCAACTATTCATCTATGTCTTGATCATATCTCAAAAAGGATCTTGTCATGTACTAGCTTTGTTGGACACCTATTTATAAAATATACAACTATCTCTATAGCCTCTCCCCAATATTTAACTAGGAGTCCCTTTGATTTCATCATGTTTCTTGCCATCTCAATGATGGTTCTATTTTTAATTTCAGCTACTCCATTTTTCTATAGAGTATAGCTGGTTGTAAGCTCCTTCTTGATGCTATTTTTCCTACAAAAAATTACAAAAGGATTGGAGGTATACTCCCCCTCTATCTGACCTTAGGACTTCAACATAATGTCCACTTTCCTTTTCAACATGGGCTTTAAACTCTAAAAACTTATCAAATGCATCATATTTATTTTTCAAAAAAATACCCATGTTTTATGACTAAAATCATCCATAAATTTCATAAAATAAGTACCCCCCACAATAGAAGTGGTTTTCATAGGGCCAACTAAATCAATATGCACTATTTCTAATGACAACCTTTCCCTTCTAGAATTACCACTATTAAAGGGAAGCCTACGTTACTTATCCAAAATACAAGTCTCACACTTGCTACATGACTCTACAATCTTTGGTAAACCATCTACCATTATTTTTTTGGAAAATAAATTTAAACCAACATAAATAAGATGTCCATACTTGAGATGTCATAGCTTAGAGGGTTCTTTAATCACACCCTTAGAGATGATTATTGTTTTATTGTTGTACATGCATTCTTGGGAGGTGCATTGATGGTTTGAGAAGAGAAACATGTCTCTATCCTCAAAGGAAACATCTGGTTCTTTGTCATCTAAACTACTGCAACTATTTTCTTACTCCCATTTTTATCATGAATGACACATTTGTCATTTTCCATCAATACTTTGTAACCATTTTGTATGAGTTTTTCAACACTCATGAAATTGCGCTTCATACTTAGGGAAAAATAAACATTTTATATCTCCTTATTCTCACCTTGCTTGGTATGGATCACAATAGATATCTTATAATAGGAATGGTTCCATGGCTTCCCATTCTAATTTCAAGCTTGAGTTTTTATTATCTATAAATGAAAATAAATTTTCATTAGTAGTCATGTGGTTTCTACAACCATTTCCAAACACCATACTTTAGGGATTCCTTCGTCACTGATGTTGCTCATGATGAAGGTTGTGGGATTATTTATTTCACCGACATTCACATCATCCATGTTTGTACTTTTTCTAGACCGATCAATTTTATTTTCTAGCATTCACTTGCATAATGCCCAAATTTATGACAATAATAGAACTCTACATTGCTCTTATTAGAGCTATAGTTCTTCTTGCCTCCTCTAGAGTTTTTCTAAGAGATGCTCGCTCCCTCTTGGCCCTTGCTCATCTTGAGATTTCTTATCTAGGATTTATTTTCCCAAAGTTACATGACCTCTACCTCTAGAATCTTGATTAAAGATATTTCTTGCTCTCCCCCTACCTCTTACATTGTCTTGAAATTTAAAATCTTTGTCTTTGGAAGAAGTTGTAGATCTATTAATTCATTTCTCATGGGTTTGGAGAGAACCTATCAACTCAAACGCATTCAATGTGATGAGGTCTTTTGCATCTTCTATGACAATCACATGAGTATCATGATTTTAGGGAAAACTTCTTAAAATTTTCTACGCTATTCTTTTCTCTTTATAGTCTTCTTGTAATGCCTCGTCCGGAGATCCTTGGAAACAAGGACGAAATACAAGCCAAGATTTTATTTTATTTTATTTTAAATTTACAAGTATGAATGCACATGACAACATCATACAAGTATCACAAAGATCGCAATGGAAGACTTCACCACAATCCCAACAACCAATAGATCTCTGAACGCCACTACAAAATTGACACACGCGAATGAAAGCCAAAAAAACCACCTCAAACAAGATGAGGGCTCAAGAAACAAAAACTCATCAACAAAACACCAAGCTAGGGTAAAATGTAGAATCCTAAAATTTGGCTAAGCTTGAAATCCTGAAGCCCTGAAAATTGGCTAAGTTTGGATTTTTGAAGCCTTGAAATTTCCTAGAATCCTTAACTTATCTCCGAGAGGTTTGAAACCTATCTCAAAAGATTCGTCACATATATTAAAATATATCTTAAGTATAAGAAATTATACTTAAACGATATATTTTCAACCCCAAGAGACTAAAACAAAAACACAAAAAATGGATTTCAAGAGAAATCGACAGAATTCAAAATGCAACAACATAGGGTCGAAGAACACCCAAAAGGGTAGCCAAATCAACCCTCAAAAAGTTTGGAACACGATGAAAAGTGCCTGCTATCTGCCCGCACAGCTTTTTACAAAAAACTGTGTGACACTCCTACTAAGGGAGGACAACACTTCTCCTTAAGGCATGCTACACTCTTCCAGTGTCATACAACATTTCTCAAGAAGGCGTTTGACACTCTTCTAGTATCGTTCAACATAGTTTGCATGGGCGTGCGATACATTTTTAATGTCACACCATACTAAACAAAAGTCACTCAAAGAACATGAAAACACTTCAAGAAACACAAAAGACCAACAGCTGACCAAAATAGAGCAAAGAACCTGCACACCAGGGAGTACCAGATCCACAAAGGCTCGAGGAATGAACACTCGAGTGCAAGAACAACACAAAACGATGAACATCTATCCATCTAAACTACAACAACAAAGAACATACTAAAATAAACATCGAAGAGAACAAAAACAACATTGCAATGTACATAAATACATCTCAAGAACAAAACAACCAAACTAAGTACGCGGATCCTCCCATTCGTCAATAGCATCATAAGACCATTGTGGGTCCTAGCCATCCCCTGCTCGTAACATCCCAAGCCACCGACCAGATTGTCAGTACTGTCGTAATAGGGACATCACTACTAAAAACATGCACAATATTAGCATAAGAAAATCTAACATGCTAGTGATAACGCATAAGATAATCCTACAGTAGATAACATCACCTATCACATGCTAAACAACAATAAGTAACATATATACTACTAAATCAAATAACATCATCTAATTATATGCTAAACACCATGACAAAGGAATGCATCAAATAATCTAACATCATCTTAACATGATATACAAGCATCCCACTAAAAGCACAAATCACAAGAGAGCATACTCTAGAACTCGAAGTACCAAGTGAAAACATCTAGCAATGGTTGCACTAGGATAAGACCGTCTCTGTACACCAGTCCTTAGCAGTGGTGTAGGTAGCTATGCCTCCCAACTATGTGGAACCCATAGGTCCACACCCACCATGTTGATGGAGATAAAGATCCAACCACAAACACACAGAAAGCACAACATCCAAGGCTAACACTCACGTTAGACAGTATGATGGCTATAACCAAGAACCTAAGACAATGCAAAGAGTATAGGTCCTGGTCAAACACTCAAAAGGCTACTAAGTAGGGGCTGACATCATGGAGAGTCACTTGGCATCAACAAGCCCAAGCTTAGATCGTGTGTTTCAACTCCTCAACAGAGGTCCCCACACACACATTTTATTATCTTAAGTTTTATTACCAGTCACACATTTTACTTAGGCCCCGTTTGTTTGCTGGAATTAACCTAGAATAGGGAAACGGGAATAGGAAAATTGGAATAAATCTATTCCAATTTTGGCCCAAAGTGAGAATAAATCAAATTCTAATTTTTTTTGGAATTCGATTTATTCTCATTTTGGACCAAAATTGGAATAGATTTATTCCAATTTTCCTATTCCCGTTTCCCTATTCCAGGTTAATTCCAGCAAACAAAAGGGGCTTTAGTTATCGCTTATTTAAAACTTCCTATCCTCTGCCAACCCTATGGGACTAAGGTCACTAGGCTGCGAGATAGAAGCCCCCTCCATATGCTACCCTACCCTACCCATGCTCATCCTACGACAAGTGCCCGTGGGCATGCATACTCCCATCCCAACCCCAATGATCATAACTTCTGATAAATCCATGGAAGATCGGGCTTCGCAAGTCACCCAAAAAATGTACGCACACATACTCGGGTGTGGCACACCACCATCTAGAAGATCATAACACAAGGACAAGAATGAGAACACAATGCAAAACAAAACACCCAACCGAAAGCAACTCAAGAGGACAGATTCTACACGAATCCCAAAGCCAATAAAACCATACATCATAAAATCACTCAACTGGCCTCAATCCGAGAGTATGGATTCTACACGAATCCAAGTGTCCACAAAACAAAAGCAAAGGTCCAAGAAAAACCATAACAACAAGTATACAATCACTCAACCAAACACAACGTCGGGAGTACAGATGCAACACGCATCCCAATGCAACATAAAAGTCAAAAAGTGGTATGACTGATATCCAAATGGATCATCCAAGTCCATGACCCACATTGTGCCAAGAAAACTTGAGAAAATAGGGTGGCACGCAAAATGAGGTAAAAATCCTAAATTTTAAAAAAATTTCAAAATTAAAATCCATTTGGCCTTTGGGTTCAAAAACTCCAAAAATCCAAAAATAAAAGGAATAGGACACCGTATGCAAAAATGGCTAGCATAACAGCCCAAAAACCCAAACCCTCATTCCGAAAAATAGGGAAATGTTCATAACTGCCCAACCGGGTAGAACTAGCAAACAAAAATAGAGGGTAACACTAGTTCTCAACCTCCAAACAAATGGCTACCAAAAAAAGAAGTAGAAATGGAGCCGAAACAATAAAATGGGAAAGCCCTACATCACAGCCAAAAGGGCAAAACGAGAATTTGAACCATAAAATAAATATCTCGCAGAAGTAGCTGAAAATTGCGGCAATCCAAAGTTTCCCTGAGCTGGATCCAACGAGCTCAACCTTGCGACGATCCGACGCCCATAGCTGCCACAATGAACAAAATAGTAAATCCTCATGAAGAGAATTTTGGGTTTTACTCTCCAACTTTCCAATTTGAAAGTGAGAAGTGAGGAATTAAATTCCTTTTTGGATAATTATTCACTTTTCGGGTGAATAATCGATTAGGGCATTTAACCAGCCAATCTAGTTAAACCCCAAATCGACCCAAATGAAAACAAGTTATTCCTATGAATAGGAATTCATCTATGAAAAAGCTTCTAGAAATTAAAATAAATCAATTAAAAAGCCCAAAAACCCAAAAACACAGAAATCTCCTTAACAAGTTTCGTGACAATGCGAACCTCTAAATGCACAGACATGCTTACTGGTCTAATCACATAATGCAAATGAGTTCAGATTTAATAATCATCAAAACGTTTAATTTAAACATTTTAATAAAGGATACATTGACCATATAAGGACGACATTGGTAAAATATGAATGGCTGAATCACTACCTCCATGTGCCACTGCCAGGGATATAAATCCTGCACACTAAACAACACGATCAAGTGCAATTGCATATAATAACATAGCCGAAGCAATAAATGCATTAAATCACCTAATTTAACCATTTAATTAATTATATTAAAATAATCTATTTACATCACTCACGTTTGCATAAAGCATAACAACGCAGGAATGAAGTAAATAACCATAGCATTAAATCTGTCACATAACATAATCAGAGGTATGTCCAAATACCAGATAACTAGATATCATCATAAACACACTGTCATCTCAAAATGGCATTGTCATGCAATATGATTAACTGAACAACATAGTAGTCTAAAATCTATGATACTGGAATCAAGGTCCTCAGGTCCTCTCAAATATAAAGCATCACATAAGAATAGATATCTCTCAAATCAAAATATAACAAGGTAAATGTCTGCAAAACATAACCAAATAATCCCACATGAACAATCTATTTTAATTACTTAAGAATTTAATAATGATTGATTATAAAATCAACAAAAAGACACTTAAAACATAAAAGAAAACACAGTCATAAACATGACTAACCACTGCTACAGGAACCTGGTCCAGTGTAGCATGGTAATAGAACATAGTGCAATCTCTGCACACATCTCAAGGTAATCATGGAACAACCTCATGATACCACATTGATCTTGGTAACCATTGGCACAAACCTCAGTGAACCAAAAATCACAACATAATCTCACAGATCAGTCAAAAGCATAAACAAAGCAACTGATACATAAACATAAATCCAAACACCTCGACGGTGTAGACCACTCAGGGTCATAATCCTGATCCCATCACAACAAAAGATCAGCAAGGTTGCATCCATCAGGACGACTTGCAAAAGTCAACTGGGAGAGGCACTACATCATCCCCCCCAAAGACTAGGCTTACTCTTGGAAGCTTGCAATCCAAGAATGGAAACCAAAACACACAATAACCAAAATCCAAAACTGAGCAAAAGGAATGACTCATGAAGCTCTCCACAAGTCAAACCAGATCACTCCAAAATTCTCAAACCATGATGTTAACCCCCAATAGGTTAACCACAAGAGAATAGGTGTCCCATAGACACAAGGTCCTCCAACAAGGAACCTTCTATGCACTAGGAAAAACTCATCTAGCCAAAAGTCAACAAAATAAGGTAAGGAACAACCCATTCTACCTCGTCAACACGTGTCCAACTACGACATGCACCAACCACATGACCACAAAAAAGGTCAAAACAAGACACACTTTCAACAAGAGTTAGAATCATGGGGAATAACCATCCCAAATTCCCAAGAATACTATCATGTCACAAATGATCATTTTGGAATTCACGTAAACTCACCCTTACAAAAAAGAAGATGAAAGTTTACCAACAAAAGGACACACTCCAAAAGACTACTCACCACCAAGCATAGGAGCAGAACACCTCTCCAAGGTACAAAAGCTCAACTATCACTGGGAACTAGGGTAACACAACCCAACCAGAAAAGATATCACCTTCTCACAAGGTTCAAAGACTTTCATCAGTGGACACAATCATGTAATGTCTACATACCAACTCACAAGATGGTAACATGTGTCCAATGATACCATGTCCCTCTATCACCATGCTAGGACCCAAACTACCGCTAAACTCAATCTCTAGCCTCAAGTCAATGGTTAATGAGAAAACTTGACTGAGACAATCCACATGAAGATATAAGCTTAGGGAGAAGGATACTATAGAGTATTAGGACTGAGAGGGAGTGTCTCTCAACCTCTACACTAAATCAGCCCAAGACGCATTAGGGAACTCACAATTTCCCCAACCATCAACATACTCACAAGAGAACACTACTGAGCTAGTGGCATAACCACACTAGCCTACTCTCACAAGAGAGAAAAGGATACAGAGATGCACCCAAGGCAACATCTAAGAAGGACAATCTAGACTCATCAAAGAACTGAGTCTCTCCCAAATGACAAGGCAACATCAACCCTAAGCAAGGAATGGTCACAAACCACACTTCACCTCACAAGGTGGTTCAATGCAATTAGGAACATGAAAACCCAAGCACGACCTCCAACAAGTACCTTGTAGTTTATGAAGACTAGATTACTCTTACATTAAGAATAACATGAAGAGTTAAACTTCTCCAATGGCCATAAATAGGGTATGTCATGATTGAATTGGCCTCTACTTGATAAAGGGTACTCAAGACAACGACCAACAACTCCGAAAGTGCGAAAGAATTGCTCAAGCTTTCCCAGACAAAATTTTGCATTAGCACCATCTTGCGCAAAGTTTCTCAACAAAATAGGCAAGAAAGTGCTAGATCACCCATTTTGCACAAAATTTCAAATCAGCGCAAAAATTGCCTTAACTCCGAAGGTCAAAACCTCCACATTAAGACTAAACCACAAAGGCAAAAACAATAGTCTTGGCCACCAAGACAAGCGATGGAAAAAATGTGCAAATCCACACAAGAGTACACATGCCCGAAAAACATAAGACATGGAAAGAAAGGTAGTTCACACATTGAAACCATCATTACTTATCTCCCATAATTTCATTAATTAAATATAACATAAACACTAATGCATAATGAAATTGAAAAATTTTCAAGCAAGGGTCCAAGAGTCACTTACTATAAAACAAGTACATATCTGTCAATAATTAACATTAAGTTTAATCACCATTTGAACCATTTAATTACTTTAACAACTTTAAATCTAACAAGGACACACTAGCATGTTCTCCTTGATATTATCCCTTGAATGTACTACCAGAGGTTCAAGATGAACATGATAGAGTCACAACACACAACTGGGCAGCAGTAAAACACATCCAGAATAGTCATCATGAAACATAATCAAAAAGCCCAAATGGGAGAATTATCAATTCCAACAATAAGTACCAAAAAGAGCTCACTTCAACAATAAGTCAAATGTGACAACTGTCACAAAGAGAGCGATAGATAAAATTTGATGACTACTCCAAGAGAGGAAAATACTGAAAACCAATGCTATCCCAACAACATGAGGAAAGTACCTCTAGCCAAATAAAACAAGGCATCAAAAAAATCACATTACAAGTGGTGACTGAGTAAAGTCACACAAGAGGGATAAATCACCACACAATGCAAAGGAATACATCATCCCAGCAGTGTTAGAGAACACACTCACACACATCAAGTAGTATACCATTAGTAATCTCATGCGTATGTAGACAACAATAATTTCCATGCAATGCAACATTTAAATATTCATCAATTTAATACAAATTTCCATAAGCTTAAGAAGTAATCAGATTGGCGACTTAAGTCATTAACCCAAGGATATAATGCAAAACTACTACTTTGCAAGGATTCACAATAAACACTCATTTCTCCATGAAAAGAACCATTTCATTATTATAATAACAAAATAAAGAATCACAAATAAGATTCATCTATCTACTTACAACAAGGAAAAAACAAGGAACAATGCACCTAACTCCATAAGGAGAAACAATAAGAGGCACACAAGGCCAACACATGGACACCAATCAGTGGTTCCATCCAAAAAGGGTCACACAAGCAACCAACCAACCAAGGCACATTGATACTATCAACAAAACAAGGAAGACTCACTTCCTTCTCCTCACATAGATCTAGTTGCATCTACTGGACAAGCAAGTCCATCATGAGTAGATACCAAAGAAAAAAAGATCACAAGTTCTCACCAAGACACTCACACTCAACCAACGCAGCAACAACTACATGGGCAACATAAACACTTAGATCCCAATGTTTGAACACGGGCTCTTATACCAGATGTAATGCCCCTCCCGGAGATCCTTGGAAACAAGGATGAAATACAAGCCAAGATATATATATATATATATATATATATATATATATATATATATATATATTTACAAGTATGAATGCACATGACAACATCATACAAGGATCAAAAAGATCGCAATGGAAGACTTCACCACAATCTCGACAACCAACAGATCTCCGAATGCCACTACCAAACTAACACATGGGAACGAAAGCCAAAAAAAACCACCTCAAACAAGATGAGGGCTCAAGAAATGAAAACTCATCAACAAAACACCAAGCTGGGCTAAAATGCAAAATCTTAAAATTTGGCTAAGCCTGAAATCTTGAAGCCCTAAAAATTGGCTAAGTTTGGATTTCTGAAGCCCTGAAATTTCTTAGAATCCTTAACTTATCTCTGAGAGGTCTAAAACCTATCTCAAAAGATTCATCGCATATATTAAAATATATTTTAAGTATAAGAAATTAAATATACATCAACTTATACTTAAACGATATATTTTCAACCCCAAGAGACTAAAATAGAAACACAAAAATTGGATTTCAAGAGAAATTGATAGAATTCAAAATGCAATAGCATAGGGTCGAAGAACACCCAAAAGGGTAGCCAAATTGACCCTCAAAAAGTTTGGAACACAATGAAAAGTGCCCGCTATCCACTTGCACAGGTTTTTACAAAAAACTGTGCGACACTCCTACTAAGGGAGGATGACACTTCTCCTTAAAGCGTGCAACACTCTTCCAGTGTCGTACGACATTTCTCAAGAAGGCATGTGACACTCTTCCAGTGTCATACAACATTTCTCAAAAAGGCATGCAACACTCTTCTAGTATCGTTCGACACGGTTTGCATGGGCATGCGATACATTTTTAATGTCGCACCATGCTGAAAAAATGTCGCCCAAAGAACATGAAAACACTTCAAGAAACATAAAAGACCAACAACTGACCAAAATAGAGCAAAGAACCTCCACACCAGGGAGTACCAGATCCATAAAGGATCGAGGAATGAACACTCGAGTGTAAGAACAACATAAAATGCTAAACATCTATCCATCTAAACTACAATAGCAAAGAACATACTGAAATAAACATCGAAGAGAACAAAAGCAACATTGCAATATACAAAAATACATCTAAGGAACAAAACAACCAAACTAAGTATGCAAATCCTCCCATCCGTCAATAGCATCATAAGACCATCGTGGGTCCTAGCCATCCCCCGTGCATAACATCCCAAGCCACCGACCAGATTAGCGGTACTATCATAATAGGGACGTCACTACTAAAAACATGCACAATATCAGCATAAGGAAATCTAACATGCTAGTGATAACGCATAAGATAATCCTACAGTAGATAACGTCACCTATCACATGCTAAACAATAGTAAGCAACAGATATACTACTAAATCAAATAACATCATCTAATCTTATGCTAAACATCATGACAAGGGAATGCATCAAATAAACTAACATCATCTAAACATGATATAAAAGCATTCCAATGAAAGCACAAATCACAAGAGAGCATACTCCAAAACTCGAAGTATCAAGTGAAAACATCTAGCAACGGTCGCACTAGGATAAGACTGTCTCTGTACATCGGTTCCTAGCAATGGTGTAGGTAGCTATGCCTCCCAACCATGTGGAACTCGTAGGTCCACACCTTCCATGTTGATGGAGATAAAGATCCAACCACAAACACATAGAAAGCACAACATCCAAGGCTAACACTCATGCCAGACAATATGATGGCTGTAACCAAGAACCTAAGACAATGTAAGGAGTACAGGTCCTAGTCAGACACTCAAAAGGCTACTAAGTAGGGGTTGACATCATGGAGAGTTGCTTGGCATTGACAAGCCCAAGTTTGAATCGTGTGTTTCAACTCCTCAACAGAGGGCCCCGCACACACATTTTATTATCTTAAGTTTTATTACTAGTCACACATTTTATTTAGTTATCACTTATTTAAAACTTCCTATCCTTCGCCAACCCTATGGGACTAAGGTCACCAAGCTGCGAGATAGAAGCCCCCTCCATATGCTACCCTACCCTACCCATGCTCATCCTACGACAAGTGCCCATGGGCATGCATACTCCCATCCCAACTCCAATGATCATAACTTCTGGCAAATCCACAGAAGATCAGGCCTCGCAAGTCACCCAACAAATGTATGGGCACGTACTCATGTGTGGCGCACCACCATCACAAAGATCATAACACAAGGACAAGAATGAGAACACAATACAAAACAAAACACCCAACCAAAAGCAACTCAAGAGGACAGATTCTATACGAATCCCAAAGCCAATAAAACCATACATCATAAAATCACTCAACCGGCCTCAATCTGAGAGTATGGATTCTACACGAATCCTAATGATGTAACAAGACCAAAAGTCATCAACTTACTCAACCGGCCTCAATTTAAGTGTATGGATTCTACACGAATCCAAGCATTCATGAAATAAAAGAAAAGGTCCAACAGAAACCATAACAATAGGTATAAAATCACTCAATCGAACACAAAGTCGAGAGTACGGATGCAACATAAAACTGCATAAGTGGTCTGACTGATATCCAAACCGATCATCCAAGTCCACGACCCACATTGTGCCAAGAAAACTCAAGAAAACAGGGTGGCATGCAAAATGAGGTAAAAACTCCAAATTTTAGAAAAATTTCAAAATTAAAACCCATTTGGCCTTTTGGTTCAAAAACCCTAAAAATTCAAAAATAAAAGGAATCGAACACCGTATGCAAAAATGGCCAAAATAATGGCACAAAAACCTAAACCCTCATCCAAAAAAATAGGGAAATGTTCATACCCACCCAACCGGGTAGAACTAGCATACAAAAATGGAGGGGAACACTAGTTCTCAACCTCCAAACAAACGGCTACCAAAAATAGAAGTAGAAACGAAGCTGAAACAATAAAATGAGAAAGCCCTACCTTACAGCGAAAAGGGCAAAATAGAAATCTGAACCATAAAATAAATATCTCACAGAAGTAGCTGAAAATTGTGGCAATCCAAGGTTTCCCTGAGCTGGATCCAACGAGCTCAACCTCACGACGATCCCACACCCGTAGCTTCCACAACGAACAAAACAATAAATCCTCATGAAGAGGATTTTGGGTTTTACTCTCCAACTTTCCAATTCGAAAGTGAAGTGAGGAATTAAATTCCTTTTTGGATACTTATTCACTTTTCGAGTGAATAATTGATTAGGGCATTTAACCAGCCAGTCTAGTTAAACCCCAAATCAACCCAAACAAAAACATGCTATTCCTATAAATAGGAATTCATCTATGGAAAAGCTGCCAGAAGCTAAAATAAATCAATTAAAAAGCTCGAAAACCCAAAAACATAGAAATCTCCTTAACAACTTTCGCGACAATGCAAACCTCTAAATGCACAGACACGCTTACTAGTCTAATCACATAATGCAAACGAGTTTGGATTTAATAATCATCGAAAGGTTTAATTTAAATATTTTAATAAAGGATATGTCGACCATATAAGGACAACATTGGTAAAATATGAATGGCTGAATCACTAACTCCATGTGCCACTACCAGGGATATAAATCTTGCACACTAAACAACATGATCAAGTGCAATTGCATATAATAACATAGCTGAAGCAATAAATGCATTAAATTACCTAATTTAACCATTTAATTAATTATATTAAAATAATCTATTTACATCACTCACATTCGCATAAAGCATAACAATGCAAGAATGAAGTAAATAACCATAGCATTAAATCCATCACATAACATAATCAAAGGTATGTCCAAATACCAGATAACTAGATATCATCATAAACACACTGTCATCTCAAAATGGCATCGTCATGCAATATGATTAACTGAACAACATAGTAGTCCAAAATCTATGATACTGGAATCAAGGTGTAACATCTGACCCTCAGGTCCTCTCAAATATAAAGCATCACATAAGAACAGATATCTCTCAGATCAAAATATAACAAGGTAAATGTTCGCATCACATAACCAAATAATCCCACATGAACAATCCATTTTAATTACTTAAGCATTTAATAATGATTGATTATAGAATCAACAAAAAGACACTTAAAACACAAAAGAAAACATAGTCATAAACATGACTAATCACTGCTATAGGAACCTAGTCCAATGTAGCATGGTAATAGCACATAGTGCAATCTCTGTACACATCTCAAGGTAATCACAGAACAACCTCATGATACCACATCGATCTTGGTAACAACTGACACAAACCTCAGTGAAGCAAAAATCACAAAATAATCTCATAGATCAGTCAAAAGCATAAACAAAGCAACTGATACATAAACATAAATCCAAACACCTCGACGGTGTAGACCACTCAGGGTCACAATCCTAATCCCATCACAACAAAAGATCAGCAAGGTTGCATCCATCAAGATGACTTACAAAAGTTGAATGGTAGAGGCACTACACTTCTCCATTTGACATTAACTAGTTAATCAAATAAGAGATTCTTAAGCTGAAATATGAAATAGACTCATTATCCTTCATTTTAAGATTCTTAAGCTCTCTTTGAATCAATTATAGCTTCACTAAAAAAACTTTATCATTCCCTTCAATTTTTTTCAAGAATATCCCATGCTTCCTTTGAATAGTGAGCTACTTCTATTTTGTAAAAAATCATCACTGTCAAGGCTATTTCAATCAAGCTTAATGCTTTTGCATCTTTCCTCCTTGACTCCTTTCACCGAGTCTTTTAATTATTTGTGAGAGTAGCATACTGACCTCGGTCTATTACATTATTGAATCCATTGACCACAAAGTCTAGGAAATCATTTGTAACCATAATGGTTTTCATCTTCTTTGCCCAAGTATCATAGTTTTGTCCATTAAAGGATAATGGTTGTTGCCAAATCTTTCCTTCATCTCCAACCATGCCTCCTATAAAATAAAATTCAATACCAAGAGAATTTGTTTTCACAAACTCAAGGATTTAGGGTCAAACAACTCTAATCCATGTAAAGAATATAAAATCCCCAAATAATAGAGTAAGGACAAAGATTGAAGTTCTATTTTTCCCAACAAAAAAATGCACAACAGAGTAGGGGAATAGAATGAAGACACCATTAAAAAAGATAGATTTGGAGATTTGAAACTTTCATTATTGCTTGCTTCTATTAAATTCTGTAAAAAAATTAATCTAAAAACTACAAACTACAACTTCACAAAATAAAGATAAAACTACTACTATTGTTCACAAAAAAAACTCAAATCAATTTAGGGTTGTATACAAACTACCTTAAACTTCTTAGAGCTCTTAACAAATTCTAGGAGAAATCACTGCTCAACAAAGAAAGATTTCACTCCCAAAATAGAAAAACTGTTAGAAATGCTTTAGAATAACTGAGTTGGGGGGGGGGGGTGAATCAGTTATTCAAGGTCCAAATGTCCTGATAAAACTTTTTCACTAAATATAGTGAGCCCATTTAACTAATCATGCATCCAAGCTTAAAATTTCCTACTTAACAAGTTATTGTAAAATCAACATGAAAGAATAACACATGAAGAACCAACACATAACACAGTGATTTACGTGGAAACCCAAATTGGGAAAAACCACCAGTAATATGCTACTCGATTCTTACTCTTTTGAGGTGATGCCCTGTGAAAGGCCTACCTTGTAAAAGACTACAACACACTGTTAAATGTGACCTAGTTAAAGGATTTCAACCACCCTATTAGAAGTGGGCCTAGTTAGAGGACTTTAGAAAATTCACTTGGAATGCCACCCTATTAAAGGATTTACAAATGGCTATTAAACCAACCTAAGTCCATAGGATTTTTACCCTAACTGATACAATTGTTAGAGAGTAACAACAAGGGCTTTTGACCTGATACAACTCACAACTTAACTTTTAGATTTCAGATCCGAGTTTAGCTCCCAAATTTTGTGTGGATTTTAGTCTCTACAGCTCTAATAGCTTGTCCTCCTTTCAAGCTTTGTCTCCTTGAGTCTCCATGCTCAATATACTAGTCCAATCTCCTCTATGATCACCTATCGAAGTAGAGTCTCTTTACTCTATTCTTCCTCTTTCTTGATGCCTTTACGCTGAAATCCTACCAACCTCTTCAACTTGGCAACTCGAAAACTCTTGCTTCTTGACCTGTAACTCCTTAAATGGAAGTCTAGAGTACTTTTCTAGCTCTTAATCTTCTTGCTTTTAATTTTAGTTCAAATGGATTAGGTAAGTTTCAATGAATCTACCACTTATCTTATTTCTTCCAAAAACATCATGAAGAATCCTCCTATATTCGCCCAAAAATGCTTTATCTAAAATTTTGTGCCACCAACTCATCATCCTTATCCTCCAGTTGGTTCACAAAATTCAAGGTAACAAACTTGTCAGCTTAGATTTGGTGAATCTTTGACTTTTCAAATAATGTAGTAACTTGGCACTATTAAAATTTTGATGCTCGACACATACTGTGTTACTTGGCATCTACTATATTTTACTAATACTCAACACCTACTATGGATTCACTCGGCATCAACTAAGTTTTTATTGGTGGTTGACACCTAAGCTTGCTTGGCTCCTTCTGTTTCACTCAGCACACACTAGATTTTGCATTTGCTCCACACTTACTGAAAATCTACTCGACATGAACTAGCTTGCTCGACATCCACTAATGAACTCAGTCAAGCTTTGCAAAAAACTTTGTTACAACTTATTCTTCCAGAGTTTCTAAATGTAGCCAACCTCTGTATCTTCAAGTGTATTATCAATACATCATTTCACCATTGTCTTAACTGATCCTTGCCCTTTATTACAAAACCATAACTCAACCTTTCCCTTAGGTTCTTTTGTTACATCTTATTCATTAAATCCTCTTCATTAATCAACTAAGTGATAGTACTTGGATCTTATAAGCAATTGTCATTCCAACAAATAGCAAGTTTGACATCAATGACAAAACAATGATTGAAAACATTCTTTATCAACAAAAACACACAGTATTGCACCTCTGATATTTTTTCTACTGCTTCTCACTAACTAAATTCTTGAAGAATAACATTATTCTTCCCTTTTGTCTATTTTATGTCCATCAATATTTCCCACAAAAATTTCCAATTCAAAATCACTCACCGGAAATAAATGCCTAATATTTGAGATTGCACTGCCAAGAGAAATATGAGGATTTCATTCTCTAAAAAATCTTATTGTTGTTAACTACTAGAAACTCCTTACAAGTAGGTGGTGTTAGTGGCTTATGGGAAAAATAAATATTTATCTAAAACTCCAACACTTACAAGATACAAAACCCTAGTAAAAAAAATAAAGTATATGCATTGGGATAAATATATATCGATCCTTATCAGTTTCACAGGAACCTATAGGGTTGATCTATTATCTTGGTGAGGAATGAAAGAAACTTAGATTCTATTGGAGAGTTTGTTCAACGAAACTCTAATAAATGTTCTCTACTTCCCTGATGAACTCACTAATTTTGTTTGCTTCGCAACTACCTCAAAGACTTAGTCCACTGATGGAATCCATGTATTATTAAATATTTAAGACACTTGAAAAACTCGAGCTCTAATTTTTGATTCATATTAGATTTTCTATTTTTATTTCTTTTCAATGTGTTTATGAATCCTAGAGTGTATTGCTTCCTAAGAAGACTAGTTCACAATAAATAGGAGTTTGCTTCGAATTGACAAGATTATTATTATTCTTCTATTAAAAAATTTATTGGTCCACTAATCTTTATATCCCTCCAACACCTTATTTGTAATTTTATTCACCTCCTTATCTAACATCCTTCAAGGATAAACTATAATTCCCCTATGGAATTTGACACTTTATCTTTTTTTTTTTCCTTTTGTCAAATGATGAGGATCTCTTTGTTCATATACTCTAACTATGGATCTTTATAGGAATGCTAGATTGTATTCCCTTTAAAAAAATTATCTGCTTTGTTGTCTCACTAAGGATTCATTGTCATGCTACAATAATTAAATTTGTATTTTGGTCTTAATTGCATATGCTTGTTGATATCCGACTCCATTCTTCCAATATTCCAATCCCTATTTATCTTCCAATATTATTAGGACCAATGATTTTGTGACTATTTGAAATTAATTTGAGCATAAACTTTGAATGAAGACCTTGATCAACATGCAAATTTTTGTGTTTCTTGGTTGCTTGCCTGAGAAAAATTGTTTCTTTTTAATCCTTGATGAATTTATATGAATTTTTGAATTTTTAGAAATAAATAATTACTTAAAGGGTTCAAAAAATGAAGTCGATAATCGTGAATGTTGACTGAAGTAGCCAAAATAGGATTAGAATTTGATGTCCATGCTTAAGAGTGAAATATAGGTATTTTTCAAGCAAGACCAAGCCTCTATTTGCAAACATGGACCCTCTAAATGTAATTACAACCCTATTAAAATAACATTGCTTAGAGACCACTAAATTTTGTCTTTACTTTCCTTGTTGATTCAAATGCCAAAGAGTCTATAATTTCAATTTTGTGCATCCAATATTCTATTCCTCATCGATGACTCACACAATGTAAGTATATAGGTCATATTATTTATTTGTTTTCTTAATATTTATTAAAACAACCATTTGACTAATAAGAATAGATTCCTTTTCATTAATTTCAAACTAAATAAATATATTCAATGAATAATAATAATCATCTCTTTTCTTGGGGGACTAATCTTTCCCTAGCTAACATTGGTTGCTGGTCATGGCTAGGCTAGATCAAGGAGATCCCATGTGAAAAAAGGAAAAAATTATCCCTTTGTTCAATACATCTAAGAGGAGAGAAGATCTCTATTTTAATCAACGTAAGTTGTAGAGGTAAGGGATAACTTTTCTAAACCTTCCCTATACAAAGCTAATGCTTCTATAATCTTCTTCTTCTTTCTAACTCTCTCACATCAAAAAAGCCTGCAGTAAAACCCTCTTTGGATTTGGGGAATCTCAGAGTAATTAAAGAAATGATAGTTTCTTGTAGGATTGAATGAACCAATTTAGCACCTAGATAATGGAGTCTCATAGCCTATATCATAGTGATGAAAAACCTTTGTAATGTCTCTCCATCATGTTTATGATTTCCCACATGCCACTTCTTTGCCAACACCTTCTTGATTGCCAGAACAAGGAACTCTTCTACATGAAATAAATTTATTTTCTTCTCCTACAAAAACTTGAGTGTCACTAAAGCATACTTTTTTTGTCATTGTTACACTCTAAAACCTACACAAACTATAAAAAAAGTCAATTTAGCTAGTTAAGCAACTCACAAGAAGTTTTTCGATCTTTGTAAAATCTTGAAGCCCTACAAATGCCAAATATATTTTCTATTTTCTATCCTAATAGCCAGCTTCTTACTAGACCAAAATCTCTATACTAATCTCTACTTCATTGAAATGTTACTTTTCCTTTAAGTGTTGTCATAAGGAACCACTTGCAATTATTTAGGAATCTACACCCAAGTGTTGTCCATCAGGCTAGTCTTCCTAAATAATATCAATTAAATCCTTACAAAGATCATTCAAAGAGCATATAATTTCTTAGGTCTCCAAATAAATCTAATTTGGTAAAGTTGTAGCTAGCCTTTTTGCTTCTTTATAGACATGTGAACTAAGACACTCTCCATCTTTATTAAAAAAATCTTTGACAATGTTCCTCAATTTTATAGTGTAGAACCAAATTAATTCCTTCAACATTAATTCATATCAAGTAATCTCCCCTTACATCTACAACCTTGATTCCCTTATTTATGCATAAACCCAATCCATAGGCTAAAGACTCAAATTTTGCTTCTTTATTTGAGGAAAAGCCCAACTTTCTAGCTAGGACCCAAATGCATTGCCCTTTCTCATTTTTG
Source organism: Cupressus sempervirens (assembly GCA_028749045.1). Taxonomy (NCBI): domain Eukaryota; kingdom Viridiplantae; phylum Streptophyta; class Pinopsida; order Cupressales; family Cupressaceae; genus Cupressus; species Cupressus sempervirens. The sequence goes on along the minus strand of CM053785.1, from coordinate 563,722,745 downwards.
AGAACAACTTCCTCACCTTTTATAGAATTCCCTCATGCCACTCCATCAAATTTAAGCTTTATTCTTCCTTGTTTTTGGGATTTCTATTTTACATTCATTTTCTCTTTTCCTTTATTCTTCCTTACTTTGGGGCTTTCTATTTTACATTATATCTCTCTTCTCCTTTATTCTCCCTTGTTTTGGGGATTTCTATTTTACTTTCTTTCTCCCTTGCTTTATGAAGTGTTATTTGAGTGAGAGGCTTGAGACTAAAATATCTCTTAAGTAATTTTGAACCCATGAGGAAAAATATAAATTTATTTTCTAGTGTTGATTCACATCCACCTAAAAAATGATGTCTTCAATCTTTTTAAATATTTTTTTGTATAGAGATATTTTACTTTAAAGATACATTAAATCTTCTCTTTTGAAAGGTGCCATACTAGAAATGAAAGAATAATGATCTACACATCATATATTTTTTGTAACTTTGATTTTCCAACTTAAAATAAAATGTAATAAAGTGCTTTACCTAACTCTAATCCAAATTAATGAAAGGAAAAATCATTCCCATAATTCATTAGCATAATGGAAATTCAATAAATTATGATCAAAACATTTTTTGTTATTTGTTACTCGCCTTAAAGTCTCATACATATCTCTTGAAGTTTTCAATGACTTTCCCTTTGTCTAAATTTTGAGCTTGAACCTTGAAGTCAATTCAGTTCAAGTTCAAGGTTCAATTGATCTTGGTCTTATCGGGACATTTTTTTTGGGTCATTTTGTTTTCTTTCTTTGAACCTTGAACCCCAAACCAATTGAGTTCAAGGTTCAAGGTTCATTCTTTGAGTCTATTCTTTGTCTAGTACCAATGAGATCAATATTGTTAGTTGAATTTTAACATTGCTTTTGAAATCAAACCTTGAAAAATCATTTGTTTGACTTCATAATTCATTAATAATGGTTCTATTTCCCTATACCAAGTTGATTTCATGCACCCGAATTCCTATAATTACTAGCTTTCGAGCTTGAACTTTGAAACTCAAATTGGTTCAAGAGTTCATTTCATCAGCCTAAATTATTCATGGAATGGTGACAAGTGGTATTATAGAGATTGTGAAAATCTTTCCATAAAGGTTGAAATGACACATTGTGATAAATAATTGGTATGAAAGGTGGCGAGAGGATTTGCTACATGTGAGAAATATTATACTCATTAATGATTGAATGCTCTTGTCAAATCAGTACTTACCATATTGAATCATGATGTAATTACCTGTTTAAGGCTATTTTAAATCCGCCTTTATGTTTCATTATGATTAACTACTGAATGGGGTAAGTGTTCATACCTTCCTTGGAGTCATAAGCGGTCTGTAACAAGATTGTTTGCTAAAGTTTCCTTGTCATTTCTTCTTCACGATGAGCCCTTTTCCCATTTCCTCATTGGTTACTATTAGAATTCCTACTTTGAAGTGGAATAACTCTGTTAATCCTTTTCATTTTTGTATGTTCCTTTTGGTTTAAAAAGGGTTTATTTTAGTTGTTTGTCTTCCATGGCCACATCTCGCCCAAAGTTACATCAAGAAAAGTATACCACTTCACTTACCAGTTTCTTACCCGAGCTAAAAGATACTTTCCTAGCTAAAGAGGATATTAACAAAATACTGACTAGATTTTCAAAGCCTAAACTTGGGTCCACCATAGAAAATATAGCCAATAGTGGATTGTTGTAGGCTACAAGTTTTCTAGAAGCAGTTCCTCGCCTAGAACTCGTTTTAGAATGCAGAAATAGGAATGGTACCACCCAAAGGTGTATTAGGACATACCAAGATGAACTTATGGTGTATGTAAATAAGGGCACAATCATGGGTACACTAAGGCTTTTGGCACATGAAGAGTATGAAGCCTAGACTATTGACCTTTCAAATGTCAAATTTGCATCAAACCCAAGCATATTCATCAATGTCATAGCCAAGAATTGGTTACTCAAGCTAGAGAAAGGAGGTTCCCACCTTCCACATCCTCTAACAAGAGAGCATATGATACCTAAAATAAAGGATGTAATTGCTCTTCTAAATAGAGTAAATGCAAATAAATATGCTTTCCACTAGGAAAATTGGCTGTATTTATTTGTTTAGGCCATCTTAATAGACGAGAAATGTATTGACTTGGGAAAAAATCATAGTAGATTGATTACATGAGGAAATTTCTCAAGCCTTTGGAGTTTTTGGTTTTTACATGACTTCATATTTTTTCTATATTTTAGCACGATGCAAAGAATGGGTAGGATTGCTTCATTCTCTATGGGCAAGTGAGATGCCTATATATAAGTATTTACCCTCTTTATAGAAAGAGAAAAATTTGGGTAATTTCAAAAGGGTGCAAGACACTTTCCTTTCCAGATTGGTTTTTGAACTTAAAGGTAAGGAACATAGGAGATTAATTGAAGAAGCAACACAATTCATATCTATCTATGGTAGTTTCTTCACTTAGTTCCCTAAATTTACATACATTTGAGTTGGTGGATATGAAGGAAGGCCCCTTAAGTTACCCAGATATTGCCTAGATCATTATGTTTTGATTGAAGTTGTTAGACAAATAGCGATAGTTGATAAAAGTTGCAAGGTTAGGAAGGGCCGTGGTTCTACTTTTCCCATAGAACTTGGTCATTATAGATGCAAGAATATTCAAGATGCCTTTGACCTAGAGCACAAATTGAAATTAATGAACTCGACAACCTATACTACTCATTCTAGTTTTGATAGAAAAGATTTTTCCCAACCCTTATTTGAGTTGTAGTGCTCATGCTCACATGTTCCTCATTTAGAATACTTCTAGGATGACTATGAAGAAGACTATGAAGTGAGAAAAAGATGGCAGTCTAGGCTCAATTTGAGACAAATAAAGGAGTAAAAACTTCATATGAATACAAAGGGCATGAAAGAATACAAAGAAAAAGAAGTGGTCGACCCTTTTTATATAGCTCAAGTTGAAGCCTTCCCCTTGCCAAAGATAGATTGGAATTTACCCAAGGAGGATAACCTATAGGCCAAGACAAACCCAGACATTGAAAGAACTAAAATTGGCTAAAAGAGAAGAAGAAACTGAAGATGGGAGATTTAGAACAATGTCAGCAAGAGGCATTCAATAAATTTAAATCACCCTTGCCCATTCATGGTATTGAAAAAGGTGTCACCTTTCCCTTGCAGGTATTTGGAACCTTGAAGCTAAAGTTGAACCCAAAGTCCAAAGCTTAGTTCAACCTTCAAGTTCAACAAAGAAGACTCATTCTCATACCAGAAAGGAAAAGCCCTAAAGAGCCACTATGAAAAATATTAACACAGATCCAATTGTGATTGAGATGGTGGATGAATCTATAGGAGAAGGAACACATGAAAACATGGATCAAGGTAGTCAACAAACAGTGGGTGATGTTAATCCTCCAAGTTCTATGGTCATTGATGTTAGTACCCTTGTTTTACAAACTCCTCCATCTAAAGACACTTCCTCTACAACAAATTATTTTCACTTATTAGTAAACAAGAAAATTGTTAGAAAGAGATAATACTGAGGGGAGGGGGGGTGAATTATTATTTTACAAATTTTTGCCCACAACTAAATATTGTTAATTACTTTATAACTTGCATATGAAAGTAAACCAATAATGATGAACAATAAATATGACTATACACATAGAGAACTCATAAAATCATTATTTTTTAAGTAGGGAAACCCTAGCTAAGGGAAAACCCTAGTGGGGATGATAACCACTAGATGATTCACTAAACAATAGGATCCTACTAAGGATATTGACCTTGTTAGGAGTCTGTGAAATACATATAGTGTCTTGAGTCCTTGTTAGAAGTCTCAACCCTATTAGGAGTTTCTTCAACCCTGTTAGGAGTTACTTCAACCATGTTAGGAGTTGGTGGATCAAATACAATGTATGCAAGAAGAGCCCACTCTGCCCTAACATACAATTATACAATTTAGTTCTTCACAAGAATAGATATACATACAATACTTTTTGTCTACTGTATTTTGTACTTGCTCTGATCATACATTAGATGTAGTTTTCATATCATCTCATTGACTTTACATCAATCATGAGTATCACATAGATCATAGATATGTCACACACTTATCTTCACAAGATAAGATCTTTACTTATACCTCTTATATTCATAATTCACTACTTTAGTCAACCTTCATGCTTTCACATGCTTGGCATAATATAAAGTAACTTATGGAATAATATCCACATAGTTAGCTCATCATGACTTAGTAATTACTTTTTCACCAAAATAATTTCTCAAGTCGTACAATCCAATTCACTACTATGCTATGTTCTACTTTGCTAAATACCCGTACTTATATTTCAATCATAACTCATGCCATACTGTCCATACATACATATGCATTGGTACACACCATCATGATACTATCATGGAACTTTCCTCAACTGTGCATAAACTAACTCTTAAGGAGTCATCTGTACACATCACATCTTCTCTCTGTGCTACTATAAACTATCTAACACTTAGACAATGTTATATCTCTAAATGCATAAATGAAATGCTAAATATATGTTGCCATAAATGACAACTATAAAAACACCTATCTGACCATATTGCCAACAATCTCCCCCTTTAGAATTGATGGCAACATTTGGGAAAATTGACTAAGTCCCAAAATGATGTCATACATAACAAAACAAATAAAAGTAACTCCACAAAAATTTCTTTCAAAATATAACAATTTTATTCATGTTTTGATGGATCATTACATTCCTTATCACTCCTTTACATTGATACATAAGTACATAAGTGTACTCCCCCTTACATATACAATACATACAATTTTCCTTCTACATATTACTCCCCCTTTGACATCAATGATAATGGTGTCAAAAATTGTATTCTCAAAATTCGGCGGCCTGATGCTGATCAACTTATCATTCTGAAGAAAGAATCTGCATACACAAGTTTTAGCCTATTCACTACTTTCTTCGAGTTCTCCTTTACAGAATAAAAAATATTGACCAGTGCACATAATTCCTAGGATACCACTTCAACTGCACTCAAGTCAGTATATGCAAACTTTTCATAGGAAGTCTTTGCTGCAAGACATTCCTCTAGCTGCATTTGTAAAGTACTTATCTTAGGTGACAAAATTTCTCTAAGACTAGAGAATCTCTTTGCTACCTTTTCCTTATTAGATTCTAAGCCTTTGATCACATTGTGGATCTTCTCCACTTCTATTTGACACTCTTGAATGTTATCTCTAGGAGTTCTAATTTCATAGTGAGTGATTCAAGTTCACTCATCTTACTAATTAATTGACTTTTAAAGTCAATCAATTATTTATATGACAACGCACACTGTCCATATAATTTCTTCCCTTCATCAATGTGTGTTCTGAGTTCCTTGATGCTTCCATCAAGTACTTTCAATTCATTTCTCACATTAGTGCATACTATATCAAACAGTGATGCACCATGCTTCACCTGTGCTTGCACTGAAGCTACTTCTAGTAGAGTTTTGAAATCTTCATCAAAGATCTTCACTAACTCCTTGGCTATTACCTATAAGTTTGGCTTAGCTACAATTTTGTTGACTTTCTTCTACATTCTATCCAAGACTTTAGTAAGAGTCTTCTCCAAAGGCTTTACTAATTTAATCTTTTCAATTAACTTTCTTAGCAAGCTCATTAATCATTTTTTATCATCATCATCATCATCTGATGACACTGATACTGCTTTCAGTTATGCCTTCTTCTTCTCTTCCTTAGCTTTCTTCTTCTCTTCTTCCAATCTTTCTGCTTCTTTCCTTGCATCTTCTTCATCTTCCTTCCTTTCCTCTTCTTCTTTCTTTTTCTTTTCTTCCTCTTCTTTCTTTCTCTTCTCCTCTTCTTATAGCCCCTTTACCTCTACTATTGTCTTTGTTTTTTTTTCTTCTTCTCTTCTTTTTCATCTTCATCAGAGCTAGGGTATGTTGTTATATTTTTGATATTTCCAACAATATTTTCTCCATATCCTACAAAAGGATTTTCCTTTGCATCTAGAGTTATGTCTGTACTGTCTACTTGCATGGTTTTAGTACCCATAACAATATGTGGTGGTGAGTGTGCCCGTTGTTGCTCTTCTACTTCTCGCTCATTACTAGATGGTGTATGTGCTTCCACATACACTGGGCTATTAGGATTTGATTGCACACTTACCTGAGGCACTGAGGTCATGAATTGTACACTTGCCTACTCTATTTCCTTCCCAATGTCCTCATAATTGTCTCCCATCATGAAAATTGCTCTTCTTTTGTTCCTCAACAAGGGCTCAATACCCTTCAAAATTCTATTTGTGTCCTCTTTAGAGTCAACTTCACATAGTTTATTCATCATTGTGATCCTTAAATTTAGATCTTCTTCTAATACTCTCTTCTTCCTATTTATTAGCCTATTATAAAGGTCTTCAAGTATCTTATTTAAAATATTCTCAAACTTCTTATTTCTCAAAATCATGTTTCTTACAATGGCATTTTCTAATTGCCTTATATCCATATTTCTATATAGATCATAATACTTGTTTAACTATACAAAATTATCATCATTAATTATTTGCATGTTTAGGTTCTCTACCTTTGGTTTCTATGCTCTCTATCTACCTGTTGTTCTACCTTCCTACACATCTTACACTACTAGTCTATTTCCAAATTCATCCTCAAAACTCTCTAATTCACTTATTTGCATCATCTTCCTCTGCTTTCTTGGTCCACTAGTGGTTTTATTGACCCTTTTCTTGGTGGATGGTGTAGGTTCTTGCTTAACCTTTACCAATCTCACTAACTTTCTTTGTGCAATAGGTGCTTCCAGCTTTGATTTCTTCTCAGGCGTATCATCTCTTATTCTAACTAGTTGTACTAGTGCAAATTATACATATGGTTCAATAGGGGCCTATGCACATGGTTGTGCTATAGTCACACCTTTTGAAGGTCCTGCAACAATAATAGGAGTTGCTTCTATCACTTCAGACTATCTGCTTACTTTTATTTCAAGTGTAATGCCCTTGACTTCATTAAATTCCTCCATGGTCATGCCTAATTCCTTGAGGATGGAAATTATAAGCTTTTCCACTTTCTTCTTGCTTTCCTTGTTGTATAGTTCTGACTGAACTATTCTCATTTTTTCATCATAAGTTCCCCATCTAGGGCACTCTATGTCCTTCTCTAATTATAATATGATCTGCACATACCCTTCTATGAGCTCTACGCTCATCTCATATCCCATGGGTTCTATGAACTTAACCCTTGGCACCAAAGCTTCCATACAGGTGTTGTTTATTTCCGCCATGAAGCATATCTCTTCCTTGTAATTTTCTACCATTGAGGGAGGTATCTATACCTTTATTTCATTTTTGATTGGAAACTTTTCATCACTTGGTCAATGTCATCATCTCTAACATTCTCCAACTTAGATCTGTGGCATTGAGTCACTGTCTTCATTGCACACTCATTGCTATCCCAATTTGTTTCTCCAGGAAACTTCTTTGTATGATAGAAAAATAAGTGAGTCAGTAGGGACTCAAATCTAAAAATTGCACTCTTTATTTTCTTCACTTTGGCAATGTTATCCAACAATTGTAGTTTGATAATATCACATAGATGAACTTTTCTCCCTTGAACTACCATTACATAAGCTGTATGTAAAAATCTAGCTAGTACAAAGTTAACCCTTGATCCATGGTTGAACTTCTACCTAATATCTTGCTTAATAACTTTACTCCTTTGATTTGAATGTAGTCTACCTTCATGTTTCTTCCATCAAACCTAGTATTCAAATTTGTCTCAATCATTTTTCTTACATTCTTCTCATTTATGAGATTGCATCCCTCATTTCTCAAACTTGTAACCTTATGAATTAGGTCATTGTCAATAACTATTTGCACATCACCTAGCCATAACAATTCATCGTGTACCCTACTCAGAATAATTCAGGTCTAATCATTATTATCAAACTCTATATATAACATATATTTTACTAAATTCTAATTGCTTAGATACGTATACTCAGATTTTAGGGATAAATCACTATTACACATAGCTCCCAAATCTTTGTGAATATCTTCATCTCGTATGCTTTCAATCTTATAGTGGATATAACTTCTAATATCCTCAAGATGAAGAATATTCTCTAGAACTTGAAAAAATGCACCCAATAGGTCATCCAAAAGTGAAATAAATAGACGTTTCTTGAACACATATCATGGTTTATCACTTACATCATAGACAATCTAACTATCCATTGCAATTATACTATATTCACTAAGAAATTCAGCTTTAGCTCTATAAAATACCTTAAAATCCTGTTTTAGGGATTTTGCAACTTTGCACTTCACAAACTTCTCTTTGCACTTTACTTTGTTGTCGAATTGCTCTTTAATTCACTCAAGAAACTTTGCATGAACAAATGGTGCACACAATCTTGTTTGTGATCCTTAAATCATTTCAAATCAGACTGCACATTAAATGTGTATCTACTAAAAACTCAAATATTGTCTCTATTTAGTAGTAAGCTTATTTTCTATATTCCTACTCACTAAGATCATATCTAGACTTGCACACTTCACCATAGCTTTCTCTCAATGTCCTTTACCTTCTATTAACTATACAACCTCCAAATCTCTCTAACATTAGTTCTAACTAACTAATGCATTGCCTCTTCTTAAATAACTTAATTCAGGTAGGATGGGTCACAAATAATCGATGACTTTAATTTCTCATTAGGTGCATCAAAATATTGAAGATGTCATGGATGAGAAAAATGGTAGTAGGGAAACCAAACTCCTATTAAAGAATAAGAAACATAGCTGATTTGGCTCTTGGAATTTGGTGGGAGTTTCTTCTCATTTAGGTCTAGTGTAGGTAAGGGAGAACCTGAACCCACAGTGCTTAAGTTAGAATTTACAAATATGAACAACACAACTAAGTACAAGGCCCTACTACTTGGGATAATAGCCACGAAAGAAAGAGGCATAAAGATCTTGAAGGATTAGGGTGATGTAGAGCTCATTGTATGTTAGAAAGGATAATGCTTTGTAAAATAACATAATTTGAAAAACTATAGAAATAGGATATGGGACAAGATTGAAGAGTTTGACACTTTCTCAATTGAATTAGTATCAAGGGAGATGAATTCAAAAATGGACTCATTGGCAGTTTCCACCTGCTTACAACTTCCTCACCCCAAATTTAAGGATAAAAGGTACCAAGTAGAAGTTGTGTACAAACCTTCCATGCCCAATACTGTTGAAGCCTGACAAGTATTTGAGGATGATAGAAACTTGTAATTTTTCTTAGAGAATACTAAAAACATTCATGAAGACAATTCAAAAGAATCCTCTCAAAGAGATTATCATAAGAAGCAAAGGATGTATGGAACTAATGCTATTCAAATACAAGATAATATTATTCCTCCATACTTCATATTATTGGAGAAGTTGTTTAATAGACATGATACTTACATTAAGAGAAAGAGGATGGAAAAAGGGCCCACTACTGGTGAGTTTGAAGGGATAAACATTGGAAATATGCAAATTCCTAAAATGATCAATGTCAAAAAATGTTGCACACCTAAAGATCCTTGGTTCAAAAATATCACATATCTCTTAACATATGGTGAGTTCCACAAAGGATTGATGATGAGACAAAGAAGAGATCTCAGATTGAAAGCTGCCAAGTACATGCTTTGGGAGGATAAAATATATAAAAATCTATGGATGGGAGGTTCCTTAGGCATGTGGATAAACAATAGCAAGAGAGGCTGTTGAAGACATTCCATGATGAAGTATACGGTGGTCATTTCTCATCCTTAGTCAGTACTTTCAAGATTTTAAGACAATGCTACTACTAGTCTAGAATGTTTAAAGATGCCTGTCAATGGGTGTCAAAATGTGAGAAATGAAAGATGTTCACAAGAAGACCTTAGTTAGCCACATTACCTCTAAGACCTATGGTAATCGAAGGACATTTCCAATAATGGGGCCTTAATTTTATTGGTCCTATCAATCCTTCTTGTAGCAGTGGCCATGCCTACATCACCACCACAATAGATTACTTCAGAAAATGGGTGGAGGCAAGGGAAACTAAGAAGACCATTTTTGAAGTAGTGTGTGAGTTCATAAAGGAGAACATCTTGGTTAGATTCAGTGTACCTATTAAATTGGTAATGGATAATGCCACATATTTTTCCTCTGTTGAAATCACTAAGTTTTGTTTCAAATATGGCATAATAGTCAGTCACTCATTTGACTACTTCTTGCAAGGGTGGTCAAGATGAGTCCAATAATAAGAACTTGGTGAACATTGTAAGGAAATTGGTGTAAGATAATCAAAGGACATGGCACAAAAAGATTCATGAAGAACTTTGGGAAGATAGGGTGACTCCAAAAAGGGCCATAAGAATTTCCCCTTTTGAACTAATTTATGGAGCAAGAGCTAGTCTTCCCCTAACCTTGGAATTGGTGACTAGTAGATTAAGGATGGTGATTGAAGATGATATTACAAAGATGGACTAGAGAAAATGATCTTATATTTGAGTAAGCTTGAGGAAGATAGAGAAGAAATCATAGATCACATTACATAACATCAAATGCATGTAAAGAACTTGTTTGACAGAAATAATAGACAATGGAAGTTTATGGTAGGGGATGCTATGCTGTTGTGGGAAAAATGAAGGGCACTGAAAGGTATGCATGGGAATTTTGACACACCCTAGAAAGGATCAGTTAACATCTATCAAGATTTTGAAAAAAAATCTTTTAAATTGTCGTATCTAGATGGTGAAGTACTACCTTTGACCTACAATGGTAAGGACTTAAAGTTATATCAAATTTCAAATTGAAAATAGGAGACCCTTGTATTGTACCATAGTTATGTTTAGTTCCCATTCTTGTTTTCCTTGGCTAGGTTCTTTTTCTTTTCTTTTCTTTCCTTATTTCCTTTTTTTTTTGTTTTTTTTGTAGCCTTCTTTCATTCTTTTGCAAAACCAAAGTTTTGGATTCCTCACTTGGACATGAAATGGCCAAGTCCTCAGACAGAGCCAACTGTTGCCCTTCTTTTTTTCTTCAGATCTTTTTCAAAAGTGAGATCTATGTATCCTAGTAAAGACTAAAGTTTGTCCTTGTATGCATTTGAGTCTAGGTCTAGCCTTGATAGGTAGGTGGTCTTCATCAAATTTTTCCTAAATCCCTCATCTATTTTGGAAGCTAGGTAGGTTGTTGTCAAAAACCATGTAATATTTCAGGTAGTTTTAGTACCCAACCTGATGAAGTCCAAGATTAGCTTATTCCCAATGAATTGTGTTCATAGGATGGTTTATAATGCTCTGTAGTTCTCTAAGATTTCTTATTTATATAGTATCTACAAAGCAAGAGTATATCGTTATGACTTTAGTGACTAGTAACAGATGAGTTAAATAATTTCAAGCTATACTGATGGCCGATAAAATAAGACATTGGTGAAAAATATCATGTTGCCTTCTCCTTAATGGGTTTTCAACCCATGAAGGTGATTTTATGAAAAAATAATATAAGTAAAATTCAAGATGCTAGGTAACATTTGTGGGAATAATTATACCTTGTTTAGGCATCTTGAACAATAAAAAATCATGCTTTATAAAAGAGCAAAACTGGATCATGTGAAACATAATGCCTTTGTAGTAGTTGTAGGACTAGAAAATGGGTAAGAATCTAGCATACTATGAGAAACCACAAAATATCAATAAAAATACACTAAAACCCTTCTAACCTACCAAAAAATCCAACTAAAATAAAGAAATCATCATAAGTAAAACCCCCTCTTTAGTTGTAGCTCCCATGTCCTTCTTTCTTCTCCATTTTATGTAGCTCCAATTGCCTTTAGTGCCTATACAATTGGAAGAAAATACTAATGCTATGATGCTATTGATAGTACTAGAAGTGTGGTTTCAAGCCTAATACATTCTAAGAGATAAAAAATGGATCAATTTATAGCCAACGTACAAGATGAGAGGATTGAATGAGAGGATGGATAGTTGTCACTTGGAATGTGCAACTTGGCATGATATTCCTTAGAATATCTATGAAAACCATGATACATCATGCCAATTGTGAGATTCTATGACAATTGAAAGTCAACATGGCTAAAAGTGGAGGAGAATCTATGATGTGCATATGACATCTCAAAGCCACTTGTAATATTCTATGACACATGGAAGTCAACATGGCTAAAAGTGGAAGAGAATCTATCATGTGCATATGACATCTCAAAGGCACTTGTAAGATTCTATGATGCATGAAAGTTAACATGGCTAAAAGTAGAGGATAATCTATAATGTGCATATGACACCTCAAAGCCACTTGTAGCCAAGAATCCATGACAATGGACACTTATTATAGACATGTGTAAGGAATAAAATATATCAAATATGACATATTTTAGCCAAGTCTAGGGATAATATCTATGATGCCTCATGTCCATGTGTCAAGAATAGGTGGAATATTTGAACTAAAAATTTATATATCCACACAAATGGAAATTGATAAAATAGAAATTAGAGGTGAAAACTAGGACTTAGCAAATTGAGAATTTGTAATGCCCCGCCAAGGGATCCAAAGAATTTTACTAAGTTTGCTAACAATTTTTTTTTAAACATGAAAGATAAAAACATTCATAACATTTGCGGAAGCAATAGCAACAATTCAAATGAAAATAAACATAACATATATACATAACAGGCTACATTCTTTAAAGATCCCTTAACGTTGTATCACATCTAAATTAACTATTCATCTAACATCCCATCCTTATGAAATAACAATGATACATCCAATGTACTTAAACAATATACAAGTGTCCTTTTGTAATTATATTTTAGTTTAGCTCAATCATCCACTGTACATATCACAGGGTATAAAAAGCTTAAAAGAATAAATATCTAAGTAAATAAAGTACATCATCATCATCTAATATTAATCCATGATGCAATAACATAAATGAAACCACATATCATACATGATACATCATCACAAAAGACAACCATATATCACAAACATAAATAACTAAGTGCATGGTTCCTCCCAACCGTAAATAGCAAACTTAGACCATCATGAGTCCTAGCCATCCCTCCATGCGTAACATTCCAAAGCACCGAAGAGATCATTGGTATTAACATGGTAGGAATGTCACTCCTAAAAACATCCTACTAACATGCATAAAGTAATCTAACATGCTACAACATGTACATATGAAATCTAATCATGTAAAGCAAAGCATAAGATATCCTTATCTAACATATGCAAACCATCAACGTAAGAAACATACCAGTAAATACATCCATCATAAGGTATATCATCTATCATAATGATCCAAGAACATAATGAAGATAAATACCAACCAAGAATGCTCCAGCCACGGTGTCTCAGACGGATCTCAAATGATAAGAGTGAAAATACACTACCACCTGACCGCGTGGAACCTAAGTGGTCCACTCCCACCGTGCTGAGGAGATAATCTCAAGTCCCAAACAAGATATCAATACACATAGCATAAAAATTTCAAGAATCTTAAAAGTATACTAACTCAAAAGTTTCATCACACAAAACCGACATCTAATTCCTAGAGGCACACAAAGACATGTAGGAAACCAGAGTGCAAGCGGGAAAGTGTCATCGCATTTATCACGTACAAGTTACCCTAGCAGTTAGCTAAACTCCATGGGTCCATACTGATCTCATGCGACCACTAGTATCCTCTCATACTGACAAGGCATACTACGAAATGCACGGTCGCAACCATGCGTTCTCACTACTCCCATCCTAGCCTGTACAAGCACTCAAGGTATGGGCGAGAACATCAAAACAATTATCTTTTTAGGTTCATTTAATTCCCATTTAGTGTGTAAATGTTATCACTTATTAACCAAACTTACAATGAGTTACCCTGGCAACCACTTAGGGCCCCGACCCCCATTACAAGCCACTTGTCGACACTACAAGTAGATTACCTACCCTAAGCTCATGGAATCATAAATCTCAAAATCATAAAAGATAATCCATAATAAAATCATCAAATATGCATAAAAGCATCAAATATCCATAATGAGAATGATCAAATCTCCAAGATAAGAATCATCAAAGCTCCATGAGCATCTGAAAAAGCATCCATAGAAAATCATGACCACAACAGTTCTCTATTGAAAATTGAAGGCATCACTGATAATCATAAGTATTAATTGGTTCTCAATAACCAAAATATATTTGAAAATAGATCACAATATCCATTGGTTCTCAACAAGCAACCAAGAATATCTCAAAATCATACTGATCGAAGACTCCAAAATGGTTGAGTCAAACATGTCACAACATGATATCATCAAGAAATAAATCCACATTTCAGTCCCATCATGGCGACTAGAAAATAATCCAAGGATAACTGATCGATGACTAAAAAATGATTAGCTCAGGTGTCTCAAACACATACATCTCAGCTTCACACATGAAGACTGATGAACAAGTACAAACATTTCATAGAGCATACAATCACATAACCATGGTTGGGCTTATAAAGATCAAGACCAAATAAGATCAACATGCCATCACATCTCATAACCCCCGAGCCTTTGGTAACAACCTAGGACTGGTGAACACTAGTCAACCCAAAATCCAAAACAAGAAGCATATAGAATACATGATGCAAACACATGTTTTGGTTTACTAAATTCACATAGTTGAATAATGTGTAGGGGTTTTCAGTTTTCTGTTTGCAAGTATACTTTCAAGTGTATAGGATTTATCATTTGACCTACAAGTCAACCCATTGTTCCCCGATAGCATTATCCTTCCATTATTAAGAATTACATTCTAAGAATAACTTAAGGATAAATATTCACTAAACTGATCATCATTGACCTTAATTAAATTGTCTTTTATATTTAACCATGATCCATATTCTAATTGATTAACCTTTTAACTTTTTTTTAGGATCATTTTTCGTTATATTATAAGAGGACCAATTATCATTCTTCGAATAAGAGATTATAACTTTATTAAAATGATCAATTACATCAATCAATTAACATAGGTCCATATTCTAATAATCCTCAATTAAATATTACTAAGTCTTCACCATCAAATATCTAAGGTCATCATTCAAGTCATAAGAATAAGACCTATCAACTTGATATCAATATTTCTACAATCTTATTAGAAGAATTATATCAATTAAATCTTCATTAATTAACTTAATTGTTAATTAAATCTAATTAACTCTCATTGATTGATCTAATTAATAATTACATAATCATAACAACGTTCCAATTAATATCAGTTGACTAATAACTAACTATAATTCAGTATGATAAAAGTCAACTATAATTCAATACTCAAAAGATCATATTAATAATTCAATAATAATTATTGAAAATCTTAAATGACCATATTCATCATCTTTCAAAGAATACCAACATTCCCTTAACAAATTCATATTATCATTAATTTTTTCAAATAAGACTCTATCGTACAACTTAATTATTAATATCATAGTTATAATATCAACTCAATGAATATCAATTGATTAACTCTAATCAAATTTGTTGATATCTATTTAAACCATTATTTATTAATAGTTTGCTAGTCCTTACAAACATTAATAAATAGTAAACTCCTCAAACTATACATACTCGATCTATAGAATCCTTCCACAAACTCATTAGTTAATATTTGGCTAACTCTTAACTCCATTAAGGTATTCAAACGTATTAACCAATAACACAATAATTTAGTCTTAATCCAATATCATTCAGAGTTTCTAAATTTAAATTATAATCTTACAATTATTTAATCAATATTAAAATCAACCATTAGACTCTATTTTCTAATTGTTCTAATAATATTTTGTCTATATAAACGTTGTTTGAAAGAGATCCCTATCACAAACCAATAAGACTCATTGTAAATTTTAACATGAATAATCTCTAAATTCTTAACATTATCTTCTTCATTAAACAACTCTAAAATTGTTTAATTATATATTAAATAATATTCAATATACATTATAAAAAGTCCACTATATAAACTATATTAAAATCTTTTAATTTTTTTTTTCTCTCATCCATTTACTTAGATTGACTAATAATTAATTACACTTCTTCTACTATTAATTAATCTTAATTAAATTTGATTTAATTAGATTAGATAATAAACCATATAAAACTAATGCATATTAATAAGATTCTAATAAGAGAAGATTTCAATAATATCTTTAATTCATTCCATGCTTTGATATATATTATTTTTGTGAAGTTAAGCATAAAGAACTCTTGGTTATGAGAAATGGAAAAATATTTGTTCTTGAATAAAATAATCTCAGTACGACGGCCATATCTCCCTAATGAACCATTGGATTGGGCTGAAATTTAAATATGTTGGAGAGGGCCAAGTTTCGCCAATTTTGACTCGAGCGATCGAATAAATTTGATTCCAATTAAAAGTTATGAATGACTGAGTTCGGATCTATCCAAGGGGCAGCGACAAGACAATCTGTGATGAATTAAGAATTTTCTGTTAAAATAATTGTTCTCTAAATTTAACCATAAAAGGGTTTGTTCATATGCATCTAAAAATATAATTGATAGAAAGATTACATCTAATCATACGAATTTTCAACTTAGAATTTCTATTTTAATTTAAAATCTTGTCTATCTAATTTCACAATATAAATTCGAACCCAAACTCGATTAAGATCTAATTTATTTTTCATCCAAATAAAATATCTAAATTTCAATTTCAAATACAGAGAGTATTCAGACACATAAAACAGATATGATGAAGACAGGAAGAGAAAGAGTGCAAAGGGAATATGAGAATATCACGAGTGCACCTGGACACTGATGCTAATTTGCCATGCCTTAGAAGTCCATAGAAAATCCATCATTCACAATTCTTCCAATAATCCAAGCCGATCGAATCCTCCAAGTGATTAGAAGTGCTAGAAGGAGCATAGAAGCAAGTAAAAAATATATGAGCATATGAATCTTCTCCCATGCATGTAAGCTTTGAAGCTTCTATTTTTTTTTTAGCTTGTAGCTTGAGGCTTCCATTAAGCTTGTAGCTTCCATTAAGCTTTTCATTTAAGCTTCTATGAATGCTTGAATATCAAGAGCTCTCAAGAAACCTTTGGATTGCTTCTTGAAACCGCTGAAAGGTGTCACCAACTAAGCATGGGTCTTTTCCAATTCTTTTTGATGAGTCATAGAATTGTAGACACCTTGTGCTTAATTGATGCACTAACCCCCGTGTTGTTGACACATGTTAATTTTCATGCAAGCTTATAACTCCAATTTACTTTTTAAATAATCTCTATTTAAATTTTATAACTTTCATTTTAATTTTTATAACTTTTATTATTATTATTTTATAATTATTATTAATTTTAATTTCTAGTTTTCTTTTATTTAATTCCTTTTCTCCAATAATTCACATTTAATTAATTACAATCAAAATATCAAAGATCATGATATTTTATTATTTTCTCAAATAAATAATTTATTAATTAAATCTATTTATTAAGACTTAATTAATGGAAAATTCACCATAGACCTCCAAGATAAAATATGAAAACCCATCATAGAACAAATCATACAAAATAAATTTAAAGGGTTAAAAATCATGAAATATGTCATCCGACACATTTGGTGGGTATTCAACTTAGATACTTGTCTTAATTTTCCAATTAGGACAAATGGCTCAAAAGGTTGGGATTTGGACTTGAGAATTTATCTCCCTTCTCTTATCATTGAGATAATGTGATAGGGTACACTCATCTTGGCAATTCAGGGAAGTCGATACTCGGTACCTACAACCTGCATAAAAACCATGCATGTACAAACACAATATATACTAAACTAAACAGACAATGGTAGGAAGTGGTGCATTGTGTAGATCTCGACTAGCAGGTGACTACGACTCCCTTCCTTAACCACATCAGACATGCCATATAAAAGCAAACACGCAAGGCAAACACACACACCATACACATGCAAGTATGGGGTAAGTATCCATAAGAAAGCACATATGATAATAAATCATCTTACTAATCATCATTAATAATTGAAAGCAATGTAATAATCATCATCAATAATCGTGAACACTAAAAATAATCATCATACATACATGAAATGTAGAGTCTAAATAATCTCATCACATAATAAACTGAATCCATAGCACAATATCTGATAATCTCAAAAGAATGCTGCTAACCAACAACATAAAACTAGCTCTAAAAGAATTCAACAATGATAACAAAATGCGAACTAGGGGCAGGCACTACAGAATTTCCATAGTTTGCGAAGATGAATCAATTAATTGAGAAGTTGATTAGCAAGAATAATTAGTAGACATAGGATGAAAATAATTGAATTGACATTAGATTAGATTATGGGTTATCTAAATCCTATAGGACAAATTAGTAAATGATTGGCCAATTTGATGAAATAAATGATGATAATATCCTTTGATGAAATGTGATGATTATACAGATTGACTAAGACGATGATGGGTAGATCAAAGCCATGATAAAATTGAATGATTGATAACATGCCAAGGACACATGATATGGATTAAGAACATGTGACATTTAATAGACCTTGTAAATGCCACATGATTGAAATTTATTGATAGGGTTGATCATAATAACATCAACAAACATTGTCAATGTTATTAAATTGATTTGATAATGCCATGATCTGATACTAAGGGACTTGATAATTTCAATGATTAGATGATAAGAATGACAATTTGATGTAGCACTGAAGGAAATAATATTACTAAGGTCAAATTTGATGGGTTTGATTAGATTTGATAGGTTTCTAAGGCACTAAGAGACATGACAATGTCTAGGGTTTGATAGCTAATGATTGATTTGAGATATCTAACACATTTTGGGTTGATCCAAGTTGATTTGGGATGATTCTGGGTTGATTTGGGATGATTTTGGGTTGATTTGGGATAAATCCTGGTGATGTTGAAATGGTTTTAGGTTGATTCTAAAAAGTTTACATATAATGAGAATTGATTTTGAAGCGATCTACAATTGATTTGAAAGGGGATACAAATGATGAAGGATATTGTTGAAACATGGTCAAATGATAATAAAATTGGCCAAAATATTAGAATTAGTGAAATGAGAAAATGAGACGAGTTAGTGTGAAAAGTTATTAAACCATAGACGTGAACTATTTTTGAGCTTCTGTATTTTGCCCCTCTTTAATACAAAGAGCACTAATGAAAAAACAATAAAAACATGCCCCAATAGGGGTGGTTTATATGGGTGCCCCCTCAAGAAATTGACTAAAATATGGGTATGATAGGTCAATTTGTCAATAACGAGGAGACAAAGCTACAACAACTAATAGATCATAAATCAGAACTCAAATGCAAAATATGACCAACACATAAAATGCCTCTTGCATGTCCATCTAGAAAGAAAAAAGACTATAAAAGGGCTTGGAGAGGGTTTGGAGGTCATTTTAACCCTTCCTAGTTGGAAGAAAGAGATTAGGAGCAAGAAGAATGGACAAGTTACCCAGAGAATAGCATCACAAATAATGAGTGTATACCTAGCAACGTCAGGTAGATGAAGGACCACTGATGAGTACATCGAGGCCCCCTTTGTGTATTTTATACTTTTCATGTATTTGGATATTAGTTCGGGGTTAAAAAAGGCCCACTTGGGGTCTTGAGGGCATATTAGGGCATCAAAATGCCCAACTACACTCAAAATGCATCCAAAATGCATTAAGTGTAGTTGGGGTCCCCAATTGCGCTCTAGGATGCTTTAGGGCTCTTAAAAGGGTCAAGATGAGCCTGTAATGACCCAAAATTTGGCACATATTCCCAAAAAACTTAGAACATAGGTTGAATTGGTCAAAATTTGTTAGGAATGGTCAAAGTTGGTCAAACCTAGGTCAGAGTTAGGTTACACCTAGTAGAATGTCGATAAGGAGTGATGTAGAGTGCAAATGAACTCAGAATGACCTAAAACTTGGTCTACATGCTCAAAACCATAGGAAGAGATCAAAAAATAGGTTAACCTAGTAAAATGTGGGTAGAAATAGTTAAACTTAGTCAAACCTAGTTCAGATTTGGGTAAAGCTGGAAGAAAGGTAGGTAGAGGGTCAAAACCAATGCAAATGAACTCAGAATGACCCAAAACTTGGTAGACATGTTAAAAACCCTAGAAATAGTTTTAAACATAGGTAAACTAGCCAAAAATGTTTATAAAAAGTCAAACTTAATCAAACTGAGGTTAAATGAGGTCAAACTAAGCCAAAATTGGGTCAAACATAGGTTAGACTTGGTAGAACGCCACAAAAGGTTGACACCCATCATGTGATTATACAAGAGGACCTTGCCCTATTGTAGATGAGAGGACATAGACCATAAATCTTGAATTTACATTGTTAAATGACCATTGATGAGTCAGAGATCTTGGCAGGGCTTGGGTTGTACCACATTACATTCATGCCTGAGGTGAGAGGGAACAAGGGGTTGTTGACGACACTGATAGAGAGATGGCATTTAGAGACTAGTTCATTCCATCTTCACATAGGAGAGGCTACTATGCCCTAGAGAATGTATGGTATATACTCCAAATTCTAATTGATGGGGTGTTGGTCATGTATGATCTTGTGACAATATGAGCATCACTGTACTAAATGTTTTGCTATAGAGACACAGAGTTAGGGATTCAAGATTATGAGATTGGATGGGAGCTACTAGTGGTGAAACATGAGCATCTTATTGTTGTGATCTCTTGGATTGTGGGTGGACTATTGATACTTAGGATTCTATACTACCGATACTGAGGATGGTTATGGATGGGACCATGTTTGCATGGGAACCTTGCATGCTTAGGATGCTATATTACTATCTGCACCAAATTGCATATAGAGGTGGTTCAACATTTAACATTGGAGGTACCTTACTATATAGATTTGGGCTTGCAAGCATACTATTATATTTTGGCAACTTGTAGAGAGGGAGTTGGTGGAGGACATGCCTTATGCATACAACTATAGAGTGATATTATCACAAGGACTACTAGGATATACCTAGTTCTTTAGGCATTAGTTGGACATGATGACATAGTTCACATGGATACCCTATAGATATTTCCTAGGATGATGATGAGTTCCTTATTTCATATTGTAGATTGGAGCACTAGTTGATAAGGTGCACATTGATTGGGAACTTGGTGATTGAGACGTCCCTTCTAGAGTGAGTACACCAAAAATTTGATGAGAGGTAGGATGTGTCTATAGATCTTGCATTGTTTTCTTGATCTTGGGAAGAGATCAAGGAGTGGGGAGCACCAATCCAAACACAAGTAACCTATGCATAGTTGGAGAAGTTGCAACCTAGATTATCAAGTGTAGCAAAAAATGTGATAGATGTAGGTATGATGATAGTATATGAGACATGGTTTCCTCAACATCAACCAAGGTTGTTGACAAATTCGGCAGTGCCAGTACCATGGAAAGACCACAAGAAAAGTGAGATGGAGAGGAGGATGATGATGAGGATGTGGATGGGGAGGACAAGGAGGATAGAGATGAGGAGGTGAGGGATGCTAATGATGGGGGAGAATTATGGGGAGGGAGAGAATGATGAGGGAGATGGGGATGATGATGAGAGGGATGTGATGGTGATGATGGGGATGAGGATGGTGATGAGAAAAATGTGGATGATAATGAGGAGGGGGAGGATGATGAGGGAGATAATGATGGGAGAGATGATGAGGAGTGAGATGATGATGGGTTAGATGATGATGAGGAGGGTGGGGACAATGTAGGTGATGATGATGATGGGGGAGAGGGTGACAAGGGGGGAGATGATGAGGAGGATAGAGGTGTGGATGCTATAGAAATGAACATAGAGGAGGATCCAATGGGTGACATAAGGGGAATGCTAGTAACAATACATACATTGCCTAGCTAGGAAGAGCTAGAGCTAATGGAGGTGATTAAAGGATTGAAAGGTTAGTTAGACTGGGTTACAAAATAGAGGGATGTGGTGGCAGCAGTGAGGGATTAGGCTATGTTAGAGAGGAATATAATGGTGCAAAGGGCAAAGAGGATAGTGCAAGATTTATAAGAGTTTATTGGTAACATTAGGGATCCATAATTTCAAGAGATGACCATGATGATGGCTATAATGCATATAGAGACATATGATTGGAGGGATCACTATGAGATGGTAGTGCCATCAGGGTAGAGGGTAGAAAGCTATTGGTTAGCAAGGTCTCACTCTTCGTGGACACACATGACACTGAGTAGTGGAGGGGTGATGGGACTAATGGGGCCACCATAGGTAGGGGAGGAATCATCCTTGAGGCCAAACAAGAGCCATAAGGCCAAGGATGGTACTAGTTGGCTTGGTCATGCTCATGTACATAGGAGATTCCTTTTTTATTATTATGCTCTTCCATGGTTCATGCCTACATGTAATTAGTATTGATGTAAACCATGATCATGTACTCTGATACTTTTTTGAGACATTTATAAGATGTACCTATGTTATGATGACTATATGAGATGCATTATGCACATATTTTTTATACTTTATATGGATGCATTTATGCTTTTCTATGTGGACTTTATATGATGACATAATGTGTTGATTTATCACATGTTATTCTTAGGAAATGATATCTTTATTTTTTCCACATGTTTTTCTCATGAGATGAATGCCCATGAAATGTAAATGATATGGAATGAATGCAAATGAAATGTAAGATGATATGAATACCATGTTTATGCATATATGTATTGCTTTGGGTTTTTTTTGGACTTTTGACATATGCAGGAATGCAGGTTGATAATGCTTTTGGTGTACTAGAGTAAAAGATCATGGTGATGGATGAAATTGATGTTAGAAGGTTGATGAGCTGACATGAGGATCAATTAGAATGAGGTGAGGACTTTTTCTTTCATAAAGTGCACTAATATGTCAATGAAGCTTTATTTTTATATGACAAATGGAATGCAACACATCATGGTCATAGAAGGTGAGAGTGCAAATGCAAACCTTTTGTGTAAATAAGGATGATGTAGAAAAAAATGATCTTATCCTTCCCGAGGCATATATACATGTCCCATAATCTCAAAGTTACATTTTAATAGAAAAAAATAAAAGATGACCATGAACCATCCCGACCACTCTCATAGATCAATTTATATCATCAAGTGGCATAAGATCATGATTGAATAAAAATAAAGCAAAAATAAACCACTCACTAAACAATGTGAGCCAAAAACTATTCTTGTCCATGATTACTTATTTCTTAGTGTTTTGGGTATTCAAAGAGTGTTTGATAGATTGATGATGTGATAGGTTAGATTGTTGGTTTGGTTGATACTGACAAGTTTTTGATTAAGAAAAATAGGTTTTAATGGGGCCCTAAAACCCTTACAATAGTTAAAGAAAAAACATAGATAAAGTGATTAAAGTATCATCAACATAAAATAAATTGATAGAAAAAACAACGTCCCACAACAAAACAAGAAAAAACATAAAAAAAATAGCGAAGCAGAGCAAAAAACCTAGGACAGGCGCAAAAAGCTAGGAGAAAGGCTTAGGCAATTTCTCTGTGGATATCTGTAACTCAAATCTCTAATCAGTCATTCTTCCATCCACCTCTTTCAAGTTTGAAAGATTTTTTTTAAGTTCTTGGATGTCCATTTTCTTTGTGATGGATCTAGTTCTCTTTCTTGAATTATCCTCCAGAGTCTTATCCTTCCCACTGTTGGGAGATTGGTCATCTTCCTTACTGGCTCTATGTTCATCAAGTTTTTTTATGAGCACCTTTATGTTTCTATTTTATTCTTTTAGAATGCTATAGCTTTGCTCAACAATTCTTTGCAGTCTAAACTCTACTCTTCACTTCCTCCACTATGTTGATAGTGACAAGTTGGATTGATTATTGGTTCACATTGCTCAGATAGTGTGATTGTCATTCAAGTGAAGTGCTTTGAGTTTGAGTCTATGAAATTGTGAGCATTTAAGAAAAAGGGGTGATTATCCACAATGAGTATTTACAAGGTTTATCACAAGTTTGTAGTGGGTTTTGTGTTTTTTAGGGTTTTTTGAGGATATTTGATGTTTTTGAGTTACTTATTTCTTCAAGACATTTTATGATGTTTAGTGGTTTTTTAGGATTTTAAAAGATTTTTATCAATTTTTTTAGGACATTTTATGATTTTTATGGATTTGTTCAGGACATTTTTTTTTAGTGATTTGTTTAGGACATTGTATGATTTTTATGGATTTGTTTAGGACATTTTATGATGTTTGTAGGATTTTTTTAGGATCGTATCTAATTTTTAAGGATTTTTTCAGGGTTATATTAGAATTTCTAGTTTTTTTTAGGATCATAAGGATTCACACATATTAGCTCCAATCTTATATGTGACAAGTTCAATGGATAAGATGTGATTAGGAACATGCCTCGAATTCAATTTCAGACTCACACACTGAATTGGTGATATGGTCCTAGACAAGACATAAACTATGTACAAAGGCCAAAGATGGAGTATATACAAACTGGTGACGCTTGGATAAGATAACAATGGATATTAACCAGTTTGTAGGCCATGATCAAGGACTAGGGATGTCTTGGAATATGAACGATGTGATTAGGGAATGACAAAAGGGGTAAAAACTAGATGGAATCCTGATAGATGGATGAGGTACAACTGATTACACATGGTACCTATCTGCCAGGTTTTCACCATGGTACTTGTCCAAAGTGCCTAATTGCTAGGTTTTCACTTTTAGATATTTTTTTCCCCTTGACTCAAATTTTTGTTCCAAGATGCTTGTTTTCCATGTTTTCATCAAGGCATCCATTTTTTTATGACTTTTTCCCTATGTTTTTGTTTATTTTTTTTCAGACTTTTTGCTATTTTTGTCAAGACTTTTTCCATTTTTTCCATTTTTTTCAAGACTTTTAGATAGAATAAAGTATATTACTTGTGGAGATGTATGTTGTTCATCGACACATGTAGTGGTTCACCTTCTGGGGTCACAAGCTAATATAATCTAGACCCAAATGTTGTAGTAACTACATAAGGTCCTTCCCAATTTGGTTCAAATTTGCTTGGCTTCTCTCTATGTTGTTGAGTCTTGTACTTCATCTTCAAGACTAAATCATTGAACTCAAAATGATAATCTTATTCTTTCTTGTTATATCTCTATTTGAGTCAGTTTTGGTAAGCTTTCAGATGTGTTAATGCAACTCACCTTCGATCATTGAGTATTTCGAGTTCATGTAGTCTAAACACTCTATAATTTTCATCATCAACAACATCTTGTAGGGATATTTTGAATGACGTAATTTCAACTTCAATTGGAAGTATGACCTCAATGCCATAGATAAGAGAGTACGGTGTTGCACCAGTAGGAGCACACACACTTGTTCTACAGACCCAAAGAACTAGATTTAGTTGTAAGTGCCAGTCTCAACCAGAATCATTGACAATCTTTTGGAGATTCTTGACAATGGTCTTATTAGATTCTTCTACTTGTCCATTTTCCTGTAGATGGTAAATACTAGAATATCCACAGTAGATGTTTTGTTTCTTGCAGAACTTATCAACATTTTTATTTTGAAATGAACTACCATGATAAAAAATAATAGATAAGGGGACTCCATACCAACATATGACATAGTTTAGGATGAACCTTGAAATCTTCTTTCCAATGGAAAAAGTCAAGGGGATGACTTCAACCCACTTGATAAAGTATTCAGTTATTGTGATGATGAACTTATGGCCATTAGAGGAAGGAGGAGAAATAGCCCTAACAAGATCAAATGCCCATTGTGAATAGGGCCATGGAGAAATAATTGGTTGAAGTTATTATATGCATTTTGTTCCATGGTGGGCCAATAATATCTAACTCTTACTAGTTTATTCACTAGGCTCAAACCATTGCAATGGCCTCCACATTTACCTTTGTGAACCTTATGTAAGGTATTTTCAACTTCTTGCAAGTCAAGGCATGTGAGAAGGGTTTGTTCCAAGGATATATTATAAAGGGTGTCACCGATGATGACATAACTAATGGCTAGGTGGATAAAGGCTTGACATTCATTCTTGGACTAGTCAGGAGGTAGGATTTGGGCATGTAGATAATCATAAATGTCTTGATACTAGGGGAAATTAGGACCAAAAAATTCACATATGAACTCAGATTGAGAGAGTTCAAATGTTGGAATCAAGAGTTTCTCAACAAGGACCTCACAACACTCCATATTTTGAGGTATATCAATCATATAAGTGAGTCCATAGAGTCAACTTGCTTGTTGTGTGTTCTTGGTAGCTGATGGAAAGAGATATTGATAAATTTTGATATGGGAAAATCTTCCATCTATTTGTAAGGCATTAATTTATGATCTTTGGTTTCACAGTCATCATTGACTTGGTGGATGACTAACTGGGAATCATCAAAAACTTGCAAATGTTGTATGTTCCATTGGATGGCTAATGTCAGTCTTATGATCATTGCCTCATATTTTAGTATGTTGTTTGCATGACTAAATAATATCTTGTATGACTTGGGGATTATGTCTTGGTGTGATAAACATAGTGCCATCTCCTGAACCATTTCTTGTATGTGATCCATCAAAGTAAAGCTTCCATTCATTAGCTATATCTATATTAAAGATGGCTTCATCCGGAAAGTCTATCAACATGGGATGATCACCTATCATAGGTGCTTTTGCTAACTAATCAACTATTGCTTGTCCTTTAATTTCCTTTCTATACACATATTATATGTCAAATTCACTAAGGATCATAACCCATTTGGCTAAGTGCCCTATGAGAGTGACCTTACTTAGGAGATAATTTAATGGGTCAATCTTGGAGACAAGCATTATTTTTTGATGGAGCATGTAATGCCTCAGATTTTGGGGTGCAAAGATGATAGAAAGGCAAGATCATTCAATGAGTGAATAGTTTAGTTTATATCCCACAAGTGTTCTAATGATGTAATAATTGGCTCACTCTCTTCCTTGTTCATAGTTTGTGCTAGGAGAGCTCCTAATGTTGTTTGTATGGGTGAGATGTACAAAATGAATGGTTTTCCTAGAATAGGAGCCATTAAAATTGGTGGATGTAGAGGATATTATTTGAGTTATTGAAAAGACTTATCACATTTATTGTTCCATTGAAAGGATACTCCCTTGCGTAATAGATGTTGGAATGAGTTACATTTATTTGCTAGTTGTGCAATGAATCTAAGGATGGACTATAATCTATCTTGTATAATTCATAATGTTCTTAGAATTTTTGGAGGAAGCATTTCAAGTATTGCTTTCACTTTTTTAGGATCAACCTTGATGCCTCATTAAGAAACAATATACCCTAGGAGCTTTCCAGAAACAACTCCGAATACACATTTTTTAGGATTCAAATAGAGCTTATAACTTTCTATTTTATTGAACATTTTGGCTAAGATGCCCAAATGATCACTTCTTCTAGGGGATTTGCAAAGTAATTCATTTATATAGCCTTCCATTAGGATGTGCATGAAATTATGGAAGATGGTAGTCGTTTCTCTTTGCTATGTTGTCCTAGCATTTTTAAGGCCAAAAGGCATGACATTTAAATAATATGTTCCCCAAGGACATGTGAGAGTTTTTTTGTGTTGATCTTCAGGAGCTATTCTGATCTAGTTGTAGCCAGAGAAGCCATCCATTAAGGATAACATCTCATATCCAGCTATTATGTCTATGATGATGTCTATATTTGGTAATGGGAAATCATCCTTGGGACATGCTTTGTTGAGATCACAGAAGTCTATGCATATTTAGATGCCCCTAGAGTGTTTTCTTATTGGTACTAGGTTGGATATCCACTCTACATAAGAAATGGCTCTTATTAAGCCTGCATCCAATAGTTTTTTCAATTTGACTTTGATAAGGAGAGAAACTTGAGGATGCATCTTTCTCAAATCTTTCTTTATTGGTTTCACTCCCGATTTTAATACAAAGTGATAAAGGACTAGCTTAGGATCTAATCTAGGCATGTTTGCATAAGACCAAGAAAAGTTGACTTGCCTTTCTAGAAAGAATTTGACAAACTCATGTCTTTCTTCTAGTGATAACAAGGCTATAAAATGTATGATCTTAGGCTTGTTAGGTGTTCACAGATTTATCTCTTCTATCATTTCCACAAGTAATGTTAATCTTTCCTTTAATAGAGGGTATGTCCATGACATCTTCCATCCTTAGGCACCTCAGAGAGGTTTTCAACCTTGGATATATCCTTTTTTTTAACTTTTTCATGGTCTAATGGTGCCTTTTGATTTTCACCAAGAGACCTACTTTTGTCTTTTTTTGGCTATTTTTCCAAATTTGTGGCTAGAAGATGGAGTTGATTCCCCAAAGTATGCCATAATGTTTATGTTAATGGAAAATCCTTACTTTTGGTCTCCTCATGGTAAGTCTTCATGGAGCTCAAAGAATTATGTGATGGCATCATTTCAAACTAATCAAAGGTTGGTGTTCCTTATTGGTCCCAATAAATGAGTTTGGGGTAAATTAGGGAAATGCCACGGTGTTGAATAAACTATGGTCAAAGGAAAAGATATGAGCATCACTATCATATGGCTCATAAGCTTCATATTTAGGGGCAGGAGGGCTTGAGTCCCACCATATTTTATCATAGGATATTGGATGGGTTGTGGGACTTGGTGGGGTGCCAATGATATGTTTATCCTATATTGGTAGTTCATTAGGATCAAAGATGTGGTCAAGACCATAGGAACTATCAAGATCATTAATGTTGGGCTCAATTTCTATGGTGTCAAGTTGGATTTTTTCAAATACCTTTTCATTGGTCAAAGCATTCACATTCTTAAATTAGGATGACTCAGTATTAGGGAGACCCAATACAAATGGCTTGAACCCAAGTATGAGGATATGAGGTCATCCCGCTATAGTAGTAGGTTGAGTAATGCCTTATTTTTGAGAACCGATTCCACTACATCCATCATATCCCTTTTTCTGCATGATGGTGAATCCAGGCCCATAATTTTTTGAGGATATAGAAGTAGGTTCTTTTTCTACTTTAGCCTTTTCAATCCATGTAAATGTATAATTTGCAAACATTTTCTTCATGCAGGCCACCTCCACTAGTGAAAGTCATGAAAGGTTTCTTCTCTAATGTGAATTTGGGTCTAATCTACATAAGTTGTGGTTTGCCATAAGATTTGGGAGAAGGGGGTAATTTCTTAATGTGAAAGGCCCATCACATGGAATACTCACCACAACCTTAATATTTAAATTTGAGCTTTCCTTTGAATGTGGTTGTGAGTTTGGAAGGATCAACATATTTGGAGGAATCAAGTGAATTTTCTTCATTGTTTGTTGGGACTTGGTATGCAATAGTTCCTCTAAGATTGACAAAAAATTAGAATGGATTTGGATCACTAGGGATGGTAACCTCTACATTGTTATAGGAAAATTTTAAGCACTATTGGTATGTAGAGGGCACCACTTTCATAGTATGGATCTAAGTGTGTCCTACTATCATGGTGCAATTCATTTCAATATCGAGGACTTGGAATAATGTATTCTTACTAGCTAGACCAACTCTTATAAGTAATATGATAATGCCCTTGGAGAAGCATTCACCATCATCATAATAGAGATCCACATCTTCTTTAGAGTAACCAAGACCCTTGACAACTCTAAGGGTACAAATGTTTAGTCCCTCTCCTCCATCTATCAAGACACATACGACCTTATGGATAAAGAATTCAAGATGAAGGGGGTCATTATGGTTAGGTATGTCTTTAGGAATATCATGGGGTGAAAAGGTGATATGTTGTGATGCGGATAGGTTCCCAACCATGGCTTGGAATTGGAAAACATCAATGTTATCTAGTACTATTAACTCTTCTAAATCTTGGTCAAGGATTTTCTAATGCTCGGGGGATGCACATAACAAATCTAGGATGGATATTTGTATAGGGCTTTTACCAAGCTGGTCTACAAGGCTATAATATGAAGAAGTAGGATTAGTAGGTCTGCTAGGGGTCATGGGTCTAGCAGAGGTGGTAGGTCTAATTGGGGCCATAGCTCTAGTTGAGGCTCCAGGTAAGGTAATCAGAGTGTAGTGTATAGTGACAACATAATGAGGGTCTTCAACTCTTAAGGTGAATGTGGATATGTGAGAGTTAGACTCATTGAAATAGTTGATGATGTAGTCATATCTAGTATGTGTGTAATTAGCCTATGAGTTGGAGTTTTTACTGGAGGATTTCCCTTCATCATGATTACCCAAATGATCTTTAAAAATAGTATGATCAAAATTGGATGCTAGTAGTGATGGATTGACTGTAATTACATCATCATCTATAATGTCTTGGATCTCATGCTTAAGTTGAAAAGATGACGTGTTATTGTGTCCTTTGGTGTGGTGGTAATAACATAATTTGTTGTCATCCCGCCAAGAGGTTTTTGTTATGGGTTCATCTTTGACTGGAGGTAACTACAAGAATTTATTACTGAGTAATTGTTGAAGTGCAGTTTCAAGAGGTATCCCCAAGGGTGTGAATTTCCTTTATTTGTTTCTAGGATGTCTTTAAGGTATATCCTGTGTGGAATTCTTAGTTTTTTATTGTTGAGGTGGTGTTTGATTGGGAGTTTATGAATTTGTAGGGTTTTCACCTTTTAGAGTTAGTTGAGGTTGTGCTATGCTGATTGTTCATGCATCTATAATACCATCATTGGTTATATTCTTGTTCTTGGAGAAATTTTTTTCCTTGTCATTAGACAAGTTTGTATTGGCGTTTTCCTTGTTTTTTTGGAGTATGCTTTTGTGGATGAGGGCATCTTCAATGCTAACTCCATTTTTATTAACTTAGCAATGGTGCTTACAGTTTTGATCTTGAGTTTGTACATTAAATTAGGAACTAGGTTTTCAATGCACAGATTAACTTGTTGTTCTTTAGGAATATTTAGTGAGCATTGGCTGGCAAGGTTTCTCCAATGTAATAGAAATGTTATGAATGGTTCTCCCATCTTTTTTTTTGTTTTTGTT
Organism: Cupressus sempervirens; assembly: GCA_028749045.1. Lineage (NCBI taxonomy): Eukaryota > Viridiplantae > Streptophyta > Pinopsida > Cupressales > Cupressaceae > Cupressus > Cupressus sempervirens. Next base: position 563,691,629 of record CM053785.1, on the reverse strand, counting down.
GAGCATAGATTAGATAGTATCATCTCATATTTTATGTTAAAGGTAAAGTGGGATATGAATTTGTCTGCTAATTCTAACCAAGATTTAAAATTAGTAGGTAGTTTGGAGTACCATTCAACTATGGGCCCATTGAGAGAATGAGGGAATAGTCTCATGAGATATGTGGGCTCATCACTAATTTTGGTAAAAGAGGCACTGAATTCCTTGATGTGGTCAATCAGGTCACCTTTTCCTTGATACTTTTCAAATCCTGGTACCTCAAAATGTTTTGGGAATGGAGGCATATAAAGATCACTTTCTATATAGAGGACTTGTTTCTTCTGAACTCTTAATGCCTCAACTTTTTTGGCTAATTGTTTGAACTATTATAGTAAATCCTCATTAGGGTGTTGAGTGTTAATCCTTTCTTCAAGTCTTTTGTCTACAAGTAGATCATTTGCTATGGAAAGAATTATGTCTACTCAATTCTAACATTTTTGTATATGAAGAATTGGGTGATGTGTCACTAGGTGGTGGAGGTATGTTGGCACCTCAAAGATAAAAAGGTCCTTGTTGTGTTACTTATGGTATTGATTGTAATTGTTGTACCATGGGTTGTTGTTGCAACACTTGTTGTGGTTGTTTTTGTGCTATTTTTTGTGGTTGTTGTTGATATACCTCTACTGGTTGAATATGAGGCCATGTATGTGACTGTTGTTGTGGAGGTATCTATTGAGATTTTTGTGGCACATGTTGTTGTTGATTGGAAATTTTTTGCTATAGGCATCTTTGGTATTCCAACTCTTATTTTAGTTTCTCTTGTTGTTTAACAAACATAGCCTATTGTTGTTGGAATTGTTGCTAGTACATTATGTATAAGTCAAGTGGATTTATATTGGGTTGTGTGTTAGGGGCATTGAGTCCTTGTAGCACTTGAGGTTGTTGTTGTTGTTGAGGGTGTTGATATGTTGTATGTATGTTAAGTGGATTTTGACTTGGTTGTGCATTAGGGATGTTAAGTCCTTGTACTACTACAAGTTGTTGTTGTCTTGGAAGTTGGTTATGCCCTCGAGAGGCAAACATTATGTTAAGATCTTTGTTATGATATGTTTGGGTGTTTTAGATGTTTAACCTTGAGACATCATATTGATTTGGAAATGAGACATATTCCTTTGGGAAATGGGTGAAATTTCAATAAGGCTCTTCCTTTGTGCCTCAATAGGGGTTTTTGCAATGGGTGTTGATGTTTCACATAGTGTACTCATACGGGGCTCCATAACATTTGATGTCATAATAGTTGTTAGAGTTAAGAGAAAGGGTGTACTTTTTTGATTTTCCTCCAAAGGAGGTATTTTTGGTATCCCTAGAGTGAAAATCCCTTTAGGCACATCTTATTGTTGCATTATTTGATTGACGCCAATTCTTAATGTCCCCTTGGGATATTTTGGAAGAGTCTTGTTGCCATTGATTGATGAAGGTTCATCAAACAAGGGATTGTTATTAATGTGTTTGAAAGTACTTTGGATAATTTTGATGGTTGATTCTTGGTGAGATCTTATAGGTGTTATCTTTGTGTTTAAAAACTCCAAAAGTTGTTTGTGTTTGTCCAAGTCTAAATTAATCATAGGTTGTATCTTTTCAAATGTTGGATTGTCTTGATATTTAGACTTGGGTCCTTCCAAATTTGGATTAAATTTGATGATTTTTTGGGCTTCTAGGATGATTTTTTGGGCTTCTAGGAATTTAAAGTTCTTTGTAAAAGTCTTGTCTTGGCAAGCCCTAGCCATTTCTTTATTAGTGATGCCATAGTTAGTGTCGAATCATCAATTAGGTGTAAAACACTTTGTTATATGTTCAAAGGATTGAAGGTACTTGTGCTAGGATTGATGAATTCAAATTAGTGAGTTTCTTCATCCTATGGTGTTGTAGGTAAACTTTGACATCCAGGTGGTATAGGCACAAATATGGGTTCAAAATCAGGGCTCCAATGAACCATTTTGTGTGTAGGGAAAATGTTTTGAGGGAACTTCATGGTAAATGTGTTGTTGATGGTTGGTTGTGTTATTTCTTGATGGTTAGGGTTTGGTGGATACATGCTTAATGTGTCCACAAGAAAAGGTTGTGAGGCTTCAGTCTGATATGTATCAAGTGTTTTCTAGGGTTTCTTAGTGTGCTTATGCATTAGATGAGCTTTAGGTTATGTTTGTACTTTGAAAAATAAGGGTTGATATAACTCTTCTGGTCTATGAATTGATTGTGTCCTTTTAAGTGTTGACATGATATCTAAGGATGCATATGCAATGGGCAAATGTCAAAATTGGCTCTCTGCTTCCCAAGTGTTCACCTAAACTACCAACTATGCTCCAACAGTACCAAGTGCAGTCCTGGTACACTCGGGGCCCAAAAGGTATGCAGATAGTAACCAAAAGGTATGTAATTGGTAAGAAAAGGTGTTTGGGTGACAAATATGTAAATAATAGATGATATAAGTGTTTTTATGTGTTTTCTAGGGTTTATGAATGTAGTGAAAGGTGTGGAAATGTAGTTTAGGGTTCTAGAAGCTAAGATGGACTTTCTAATTACCAAGTGCACTCTGAAACTACCGACTACACACTGAATCTACCAATTGCACACCTGAAGCATGTAGTTGGTAAAATAGGGTTACAGTTGGTAAATAGGGCAAAAATTAATAATCTCGAAGTGGGTATGCAAGTTGTGCATTTTTTTTTGGATTTTTAGGGTTTTTGGAGTGTGATGCAACCTAAGGATGTGTAAAATGACCTAGGCTTATGATATGAAAGATGTAAATGACCTAAGTGAATGATGCACATATGCATGTGAATGATGTTTTCAATTTTGACTAAGGGGTAAGAAGATGATTCTAAGGTATGAAAATTATAGATTAGGGTTGGACTTTAGATTTAGTAATGACATTAGAGGTTGATGTATGCAAGTTGGATTATACAAAGGGAGGTATATGAAGGTTGATAATGACATTTAGGACATGAAATGTGGGTATATGAGATCAATAATATTGGTGGTGGGTTTGAAAAGTGATAATGACAAGTTGATTGATGGACAAGTTGATGGGGTTTGATATTGGAAGAATTACAAGGTTTTGAACTATACAGGATGATGTGGTTATGGAACTAGGGTTAATCAAAATGACATTTAGGGAGACTAGGAATATGATAATCCTATGACAAGGGTGTATGCAAGGTTTTGAACTTAGGATCAAATCTTTGGAAAGTATTAGTCTAAGAGTTTAACCTATGAAGGTGGACTTTGGATCATGACCAAAATGAGACAAAAATTGAAAAGAGAAAGTTGATAAAAATGACATGGTCAAATCCATCAAGACATAGATAGATTTTGACCCAATAAAATGATAAAAATGACAAAAAGACTATGGTCAAGACCCATCATCCATCAACATTAGGAGATACTCTAGGAATCATACTTTGTTTTGATTTTTGACTAAGTTCAAAGGGTTTTGGGTTCAAAATGAGGTTTAGGAGGGATTAAAATGAAGATTATGCTGATTGGATATGCATTATGCAAGGATCCTAGGATTTAAATGACATTTAAGGTGCAAAAAAATGTTCTTGGTTATGTTCAGAGTGAGAACTTATATAGGCTTTAAGAGGCAGTTCTAAGGTCCCAAAATGTAGTCTAGAGGTCCAAAATGGGTATTCTGGAAACCAAGTGTGATATGAAACCAAAAAGTGCAATTTGATAGTACCAATTGCACTTAAGGTGCAATCAGGGCTAGTTTGAGTGTAATTGGTAGTTTCATAGTGCAGTTGGGAGACTAGGTTAAAATTTTGCTTATCCTAGACTAGGTGATCATCAAATTGCTATACTAAAGAGCTAGTTGGTTGGGGATGATGTTATGATCAGATTGGAGATAAAAAATAAAGGTTATGACTTGAAGAATGAAGCCTAAGGTGTGCAAAATGAAGGTTGGGACATGTAGAGGGAAGTTTAGGACATGATCAGAAGGGGGACCTATCTAGGCACTTGGTGGCACCTGTAGGGTTCCAAAATCATCTGGAAGTCTAAACTGGATGTTTTGGAAACCAGGTGTGCTCAAAAAGAGCAAGCTACACCCATGGTGTAGTTGGGGCTAGTTAGAGTGCAATTGGTAGTTTCAGTGCATAGTTGGTAAAGTGGTATGAAACTAAGGTGATTTTGGGCTTGGTGACTTCTAGACTGTTGTTCCAGAGACCTAGTTGAGAGGGGATAGTGCTATGATTAGATTGAGGATGAAAAATGAAGGTTAGGAAACAAAAAATAAGGTTAAGATGTGCAAAATGAAGGTTGGGGTATGCAAGGATCCAAGTTGGGGGATGCAAGATATAGATTTAGTGCTGGAATGTATAGCCTAGGAAATGTAAAATGAAGCCTAAGTAATGCAATATGAAAAGTAATGCAATATGAAAAGTGATGGATGCAAAATGAGGACTAATAAGGTAAAAAATGAGGCTTAGAGGATGCATGAAAAGCTCAAATAATGACAAGTACAATGATATGCTATGCAAAAGAAGAATCTAAGTCATGCCAAGCATTCCTAAGGTTACAAGTCTCCATGTTTTCAAAGTCTCAGTTGTTTGGAAAAAAGTTTGCAATGTGTTGACAATGTTAAATAATATCCAAGGTTGACATGTGTGTTGGTGTAATTTGCAAATTTGGCTTTATCTTGATTAATGTTGTTCACACACACAAGACATAATAAACAAGAATAACTATTGTTAAGTTTAAAAGACATCACAACCTAGGCTTTAAGATTGTACCCACTAAATTCCCACTTGAACCAAAATTCAACCACACTTATCTAGAGTGGAAAACCTAGGATCTAGGCACCACAGGCTCCCCCTTACAATGTACTCACTTCTTAGGGATATCAAGATTTGAATCCTAATGGTCATCACTTCCCAAGGGACTTTTTCCTCTACTAAGGACCATGAGTATGTGCAACATCTTCATGGGCATGGGTGACTCCTCAAGCTAGTGGATAGAAGGGATTTTGGCTATTAAGACAAGGTGTTTAGTTTGGGAATTCCATTCGGTAAGTGAATGATAAAATTTCATAGGTCTCCTAGCCCTGAGAACTAGGGTTTGACACTCCACAAGGGTGCTAGAGGAGAGCTACCACTAACATGTCATTAACTATATTGGGTATGTTATAGAAGTTAGAATGTTGACCTAGCTTTGGCCCATTACCACTTCAAGGTCAACCCGTAATAGTTTCCAAGTGGTGAGTCTTTGTTCCAAGGTAGGCCTTTCTAAAGAAATTGCATGGATTTCTCTTGCACCTAAGATCCATGAATAGTGAGGGGAGAGGATAAATACATGAAACTCCTAGGGTTCTAAATAATAGATAGATTCCAACCAAAAAATAAAATTTATTTTAGTGCACCAAACAAAGTATTATCTAATCTAAGAAAGCAATACACAAAGTTTGGAAAAGCACATGGGTCTTTGACAACATCGTGCAAACAAGAATTAAACATTTTTAAATGAATATGTCTTCTCCCAATGACCATCACATGCTACAAATAGATCATTAGTAACACAAAAACATCTACTCTAGGTCCTAGAATGAGATTGAAACCCTATATGTAGATTTTCCTTAAAATATGACCTTTCTATGAACCAACTATACTTTGATAATGCAGATTGAGCCCCAGAAGGCCAGAAAGGCTCAAGAGGCCCCCAAGTGTGCTCAAATAGTGATAACTACACCCCAGGTATACTTGGGCATAGTTAGAGCATAGTTGGTAGTTTCATAACATAGTTGGGAGACTAAGTGCAGACTATGGGGAAATGAAGAAAAATAATACCCAAAACTTGAAAAACTAAAATCTATCCTACCAAGTGTGCTAAGATAGTGTAGAGTGTTCCCCTAGTGCACTTGGGGCCCAAAAGGGAACATTTGGTGGTTTTGGAGTGTAGTTGGTCAAGTGTGAACAACAAACATGAGTTATCGTGATTTCTAAACTCCTAAAATAGCTTCCTAGAGGTCCCAAGTGCACCCTAATAGAGTAGATTTCACACATAAGAAAAAAAGCTACAAAAATGAATAAATGAATTATTAAAGCATGTTACTAGGCTCCTAATTAGACTAGGTGTGATAAGAAAGAGTAGACAAACATTGCACTCCTCTGAACAAGCTCCTTCCTTGCACTTGCAAGTACAAAACAAAGAAACCATGTTATTATTCATGTTGGGTTCACTAATTGTAGGACTAGAGAATGGGTTAGAACCTAGCATACTATGAGAAACCACAAAAACTCAATAAACATACACTAAAAACCTTCTAATATACCATAAAATCCAACTAAAATAAAGAGAGCAACATAAGTAAAACTCCCTCTTTAGTTATAGCTCCCATGTCCTTCTTTCTTCTCCATTTTATGTAGCTCCAATTGCCTATAGTGAAAATACAATTGAAAACAAAGACTAATTCTATGATGGTTCTATTGAGAGTACTAAAAACATGGTTTCAAGCCTAATGGGTTCTAAGAGATAAAAAATGAGAGCAAGATGGCTCAATTTATAGCCAACATGCAAGAGGAGAGGATTAAATGAGAGGATGGACACTTTTCACTTGGAATGTGCAACTTAGAATGATATTCCTTAGAATATCCATGACAACCATGACATAATGTGCTAAATGTGAGATTATATGAAACATGAAAGTAAACATGGCTAAAAGTGGAGGAGAATCTATGATGTGTATATGACATCTTGAAGCCACTTGTAAGATTCTATGATGCATGAAAGTCAACATGGCTAAAAGTGGAGGAGAATCTATGACATGCATGTGAAATCTCAAAGTCACTTGTAAGATTCTATGACACATGAAAGTCAACATGGCTAAAAGTGGAGGAGAATCTATGACATACATATGACACCTCGAAGCCACTTTTAGCCAAGAATCTATGATGATGGAGGCTTATTATAGACATGTGTAAGGAATAAAATATATCAAATATGACATATTTTAGCCAAGAATAGGGATAATATCTATGACGCGTCATGTCCATGTGTCAAGAATAGGTGGAATATTTGAATTATAAATTCATATATCCACACAAATGGAAATTAATAAAATAGAAATTAGGGGTGAAAAATAGGACTTAGGATATTGAGAATTCCCATAGTTTGTGAAGATGAATCAATTATTTAATAAATATAAATTAATTGAGAAAGTTGATTAACAAGAATAATTAGTAGATGCGGGATGAAAATGATTTAATTGACATAGGATTAGATTATGGGTTATCTAAATCCTATAGGAAAAATTAGTAAATGATTGACAAATTTGATGAAATAAATAATGATAATATCCTTTGATGAAATACGATGATTATGCTGATCGATTAGGATGATGATGGGTAGATCAAAGTCATGATCAAATTGAATGATTGATTAGGATTGATAACATGCCAAGGACACATGACGTGAATTAAGAACATGTGGCATTTAATAGACCTTGTAAATGACACAGGATCGAAATTGATTGATAGAGTTGATCAAGGAACATTGTCAATGCTATTAAATTGGTTTGATAATGCCACAATCTAACACTGAGGGACTCAAAAATGTTAATGATCAGATGATAAGAATCATAGTTTGACCTAGAATTAAGGGACATGATACTAATAAAGTTAGATTTGATGGATTTGATAAGATTTGATAGGTTTCCAAGGCATTGAGAGATGTGACAATGCCTAGGGTTTGATAGATGATTATTGATTTGAGATATTTGACACATTTAAGGTTGATTAGGGTTGATTTAGGATAATTTTGAGTTGATTTGGAATGATTTTGTGTTGATTTTGGATGATTTTAGGTTGATTAGGATGATTCTAGGTGATGTTGAAATGGTTTCAAGTTGAATCTAAAAAGTTTGGATAAAATGGGAATCAATTTTGAAGTGATCAGAAATTGATTTGAAAGGGGATAGAAATGATGAAGGATATTGTTAAAACATGGTTGAATGATAATCAAGTTGGTCAAAATATTTGAATTAGTGAAATGAGAAAATGGGACACTTTTGTGTGAAAAAGTGATTAAACTTTAGCCACGAACCAACTTTGAGCATCTATAGTATTACCTTTCAAATATTGAAGAATCTATTTGAAATCATTCCAATGTTCCATACCCAGATTTCTCATATACTTGCTAACAACTCCCACTACATGAGCAATATCTACCCATGTGTATACCATTGCATACATCAGACTACCAATGATTGATGAATATAGGATGTTAGATATTTTATCTAGTCAATTTGAACTGACTAGCCAAAGGTGTACTCATTGCTTTTGCATCTTGCATATTAAATAATTTTAAAACCTTCTATATATACTCACTTTGGGACAAGTTCAAGGTTCTATTTTTCCTATCCCATGTAATCCTCATACCAAGGATTTTCTTAGTAGACCTCAAATTCTTCATAGAAAATGACCTTGCTAATTTATATTTAAGTTCATTTAATTGTTGCATATTAGACCCAACAACAAGCATGCCATCAACATAGAGTAACAAGATAATGCAATGCCCATTATCAAATCTCTTAAATATACATAGTGATCAGACTAACATATATGGTAACCTTGTTCAGCCATGAAACTATCAAATTTTAAATACCACTGTCAAGGTGCCTACTTTAGGCCATACAAACTTTTCCTTAACTTGCATACCAAATTCTCCTTATCCTTGACCTCATATCCCTCTAGTTTTTGCATGTAAATTTGTTCCTCCAAATCTCCATGGAGATAAGTTGTCTTGATATCTAGTTGTTCAAGATGCAAATTTGCAACCAAAAGACTTAGTATAGTTCTAATTGAAGTTATTTTCACAACAGGGGAGAATATTTCATGAAAATCTATACCCTTTTTCTATGCAAAACCCTTTACTACAAGTCTAGCTTTATACCTTTTCTTTCCTCCATCTTCCTCCTTCAGCCTATAAACCCATTTGTTAGGCAAGGATTTTTTTCCTTTAGGTAGAGGGACTAAGTCCCAAGTCTTATTTTTCAACAAGGAGTCCATCTCCTCTTTCATGCCCAACTTCCACTATTGTTTGTCATCCACTTGCATTGTTTCTTTATATTCTTCTCGTTCACCAGAATTAATCAATAAAATGGAACAAAAAGAAAGAGAAAACCTTTTAGGAGGTCTACTTGACCTTGTAGAACATCCAACACTTACAAGAGTTTGTGGGATAACCTATTCTTGTTGAACATCAAGTACCAGTGGCTTTTTAGTTTTAGGAGTCACATCCAACACCAAAAATTCTTGTTTGACCTGTTCATGCTTCTTTTCCTACAACTATTCTTTATACATGACCTTCTCATTGAATATAAACTCTCTAATTCTAATTATTTTAAGATTTTCAAAATCCCATAAGTGACAACCATAGTCATCTACTCCATATCCAATGAAGGTACATTTTAGAGATTTAGCATCAAGCTTGGTTCTATTTTCTTTATCAACATGGACAAAAGCTTCACAACCAAATGTTTTTAGAAATGAATAATCTATCTTTTTTCTAGTCCATGCTTTCTTTGGAATACCACCATCCAAAGGGGCTAAAGGTCCTTTATTTATCAAATAAATAGTAGTGTTTACAACATCTACCCAGAAATGAAGAGGTAGACCAACATGCAATCTCATGTTCCTTGCACATTCCATGATTATCCTATTCAATCTTTCTGACACCCCATTTTCTTGTGGTCTTCCTAAAATTGTCCACTTCCTTAAAATTCCATTAATAGAACAATAATCCTCAAATAATGTGTTGTAATACTCACCTCCATTATTGAATATGAGAAACTTCAAAATCTTTCTTGTCTCATTCTCAACCAAAGATTTTTCATTTCTTAAATGTTTCAAAAACATTAGATTTTTGTTTCTAACACCCATGCTTTCCTAGTTGAATCATCTATAAAAATAATATAGTAATGGTAGCCACCAAGAGATGATACCTGAGTTGGTCCCCATACATTTGAATGTAGTAGCTCTAACTTCTCACTCTTCTTTTCTTTCCAAACTCTGAGAAATTTGACTCTTTTCTATTTTCCATAAACCCAATTTTTACAGAACTCTAAATTTATATTTTTCAGTCCTAGAAATAGATATTTAGAGTGAAGGATTTTTATCCCTTTTTCACTCATGTACCCAAGTGAATGGTGCCATATTTTTGAATTTGTTCTTGCAACATCTATAGTAGCTTTCGCTACATTAACATTATTAGTAGTAGCTAAGGTAGAATAAGTGTTACTAGTACACATATATAGTGTGCCTACCTTTACACCTTTAGCTACTAATAATGAACCTTTAGTGACCTTACATATATTGTTTGAAAATATGAGTATGAATTCTTCACTACCTAGTTGTGTAGAAAAAAATAAATTTCTTCTTAAATTAGGGACATGCCTTCCCTCTTGCAGTATCCAATCATTTCCATTTGGAAACTTGGTCTTTATTTTTCCTTTCCAAAAAATGGGGCAAAGCTCATATTCACCCAAATATACCTATCCAAAATCACCTTGAACATAATCTTGAAAATATTTTCTATGGGTTGTAGCATGGAATGAATCCCCATAATCTATTACCTAAGAATCATTAACAATATCCAAACATAAGATTAAGGAATCTTGTAAAGTATTACTTGCAACATTAGCTTCCTTACTTTCATCTTCATTTTTGTCTCCTTGTTTATTTTTTTTGAGACCAACAGTCTTTCTTTAGGTGACCAAGATTTCCACAATATCGACAATCTTTCTGTCCTTTAGATTGAGAATGTCCTTTCTTTGATTTCCCTCATGACTTGTCATGTGAAGTCCCTTTTTCATTTTGTGGGACTTGATGAGGTCGATGTTTCACCTGTGCTTTTTTGTCGCATTTCCTTTCTTAGGATAACACCAAAAAATTTATCAAATTTCAAAGTATTTGAACCAGAGATATAGTTACATACATCCATAACTAAGCTATTCTAGCTTTCTAGAAAATAACATAAGATCAAGAGAGCCCTAACCTCTACATAAATGAAATTTGTATGGATGACAAATGACTAGTAACTATCTTAAATTCATTTAAATGATTCTCTATAGATCTTCCCTCACCCCTTTTCATATTAAACAAACACTTCATAAGAAATACCTTATTCAAAGCTAAGGGTTTCTCATATAATGTAGCCAATGTATCCATTTGTTCTACTATCATTTTTGGCTTTGATATGTTGAACATTACAGATGGTACAAGGTACAGTCGAATAGATCCCAGTGCCTTCCTATCCAAGATCTCCCAATATTTATCTATGATGATTCCTTGTTTCTTGGATTTTCCTTCTAATGGCTTCCACAAATCCTTTTGATACAAGTAATCTTCCATCTACATTTTCTATAACTAGAAATTCCAACCATTGAGTTTTTCAATCTTGAATCTAGAATCCTACATTGCTACCACTCAAATCTGAAAGTCTTGTCAATCTAAAACAACAAACCTTACTTTAATACCAATTGTTAGGATTTGATAGATCCAGAACAATATAAGAATAAATAGTTATATGTAAAAAGCAAAGAAGAATACTCAAAGAACACATATAACACATATTTAATGTGGTTCACCCAAAACCTAGGCTATGTCCACCGACATAGCCTTTAACCTTTCTATTATTTAGAGAAAATGTACACCAACATTATAATGCATTATGCATCTCAATTTCTTATAAAAATGTTTTAGGACAACCACTAAAATTGACCATTTTAGGGTTTTATAATATTGTAGATTTTCTTTTCTCGAAAAAGCACAAAAATAATCAACATCCATTACAACATGATCATTCACCACAATATCAACAATTTAACATATGTTTAGTGTCCCAAGCATCTAATTGGAAAGGTTAAAATGGCTTTAAATTAAAGCTAGCTAAATTTGTGATAGTGGATGACATTCTTTAAAAAAAACACCTCGATGGTATATTCTTATAATGTAGACCAACAATAAAAATTGCTCCACTTATTTCATAACGAAACATGCAGAGGACATTATTCAGCTACTATTATTGATTTTAAAAATTATTTAGAATGAGTACTACTATCTAGGTATGTTTGGTGACACATATAAATGGGTTGGATAGTGTGAAAAATGCAAACTATTTTTAGGCAAACCCAAGATGACAACATTTCTCCTAAGACTTGTTATTATATAAGAACCTTTGAAATAGGGGGGCTTAGATTTTATTGGACCACTTAATCCCACCTCTAGTGTAGGACATAGTCATATTCTAACTGCTATTGATTATTTTACTAAGTGTGTGGAAGTAGCACCAGTTAAGAAGACTACGTATGAAGTTATTTGTAGGTTTTTGAAAGAAAACATCTTGGTTAGGTTTGGTGTCCTTGAAAAGTTGGTAATTGGCAATGCTTAGAATTTTTCCTCACAGGAATTGCTAGCTCTTTTGTTATGAAAATGAGATAAGACTTTCACATGCCTCTGATTACTTCCCACAAGGAAAAAACCAAGCCAAATCTTCAAATAAGAACCTTATTTCTATCATGAGGAAATTGGTTAGTGAAAATTCTAGAGATTGGCATAAAAGACTATATGAAGTTTTATGAGCAAGTCATACAACACCCAAAATAGCTATTGGCATGCTGCCTTTTGAATTGGTATATGTTGTAGAGGCTCAATTATCACTCCCACTTGAATTAGCAACAACTAATCATTAGAAGACATGGAAGATGCAACTTTTAAATATTCTCTAGAGAAAAAGGTCTATTATTTGATGAAAATAGAAGAAGAATGAGAAAAGGTAGTAGACACAATCACTGAGCACCAAATGCAAGTTAAAATGGTTTTTGATTGTAGGGCTAGGCCAAGGAAATTCATGCAAGACAACAAAGTATTTCTATGTAACAAGAGGAAAGAACAAAAGGGGGTTCATGGAAAGTTTGAATCACTTTAGAAAGGTCCTTTTTGAATTAGCAGAGTTCTTGGACTATATTCTTTCAGACTATGGTACTTATATGGAATCGAATTACCCCTATCCTATATTGGGCATGACCTCAAGCTCTGTCAATTATGATCTCTTCAACACCTTTCTCTTTGTATATAATGTTTTGTTGTGCACCAATTGGTTTGTTTCTTGTTTTTATTTAGTTCCTTTCTTTTTTTCCTTTTGTCTTTATTTTCTAAATTCATTTTTAGTTTCTGCCAATTCGAATCCTTGGTTAGAGCCAAATCTTACTCACCTTAAAGTCTCATACACGTTTCTTCAAGTTTTCAATGACTTTCCCTTTATCTGAATTCTAAACTTCAACCTTAAAGTTGATTCAGTTCAAGTTCAAGGTTCAATTGATCTTGGTCTTATTGGGACATTTTGTTTTCTTTCTTTAAACCTTGAACCAGAACTGATTAAGTTCAAGGTTCAAGGTTCATTCTTCACATCTATCCTTTGTCTAGTCCCAATGAGATCGATATCATTAATTGAATTTCAACACTTCTTTTGAAATCAAACCTTGAACAATCATTTGTTCAAAGTTCATAATTTATTAACCATGGTTCTATTTCCCTATGCCAAATTGATTTCCTACACCATAATTCCTATAATTACCATCTTTTGAGCTTGATATATGTGTTAGATTATATAGTCCATTGATATAATTGAGAGGGAAGGTGAATTAATTATCTAACTATAATCAAAACTAGAAACTTTAAACAAACTTAACCATACGAGCAATTTAAATTGAAACCACAACAAGATACTCATACATAATAACACCAAATATGTTAACTAGGGAAATTGTTGATAAGAGGGAAAACCCTACCGGGGATGGTACCCACAAGATGATGTACTAATATAAATATTCCTTCTTAGAGGATGGACCTTGTTAGGAGTCTATGATTACACTCTATACATATGAGTCCGTGTTAGGAGATTCCAAGCTTGTTAGTAGTTGTGGGAGACAATTGGATGCACTACCCAAATAGCTTCAAGGGAAAGACCAATAAATTTGCTATCCAAATAATCTCTATATTATTCCTTATAAAATAATAGAAATAAAATATACTTCCTTCCTCTTCTTTTGTTAGACAACCAGACCTCTGCTCCTTCTAATCTTTTAACCAGATCACAACACTCACATCCAATTATCCCTTGGATCACTTACTCATATTCAATAAGTACTCTACTCCTTTTAACACTTCACACTTCAATAGATTTTCCACACACTTTACAAACAAGGAAAAAATATTTCCTTTATACCATTTCTTCATAATAATTCCTTGAGTTGGCCTTGAGGATTTCCCATTTAATTATAATAAGATAATTAAATAATTACAATTACAATATCACTATCGGCTCATAATCTATACAAAACTTCACATGTGTGATACTAGGGTCATCAACTGACTATCCTCTATCACTGTCTAACTATGCATCTCCTCATTGCATCTTAGATGTAAGATAGTGAAAAAACATCAGGAATTGCTTTCTCAATATTTTGTCTCTGAACTATTATGTATAAATTAGGTATGAATTTTGTATATCTTTAATTTAGACTCTACGCACTTGGCCATGTCATTAGGAAACTGTTCCAAACATGTTCATAACTACACATCACCAGACAATCAAACCATTTTTTGTACCATTAAGATCTCTGTCTGCTACTCAGCCAGTCTTTACAAAAACCATGCTATGTTGACATCAATGACAAACATAGTCATGAATGCAGCATGTCAATACTCTCCAATGCTTAGGGTACTCCCTCAAAGTAGTATCATCAACATTCATACTTACAGTCTCCCATTTTGGCATTGATTGCAACATAGATGAAAACCATCTAAGTTCCAAGAATACGAAAAAATGTTCTATTGCTATTGCTAACTAGCATCAGTAGTCCATTTACTAAAAAGTCTCAATACAATAGGTACATACTCCTACTTCTTTGTTGGATACAATTGATTAATTGAGTATTGTCTTTGATGTTACACAAATTTCATAATCATTATCAATTAGTATATGCCAAGCTCACTCAGGTAGTGAAGACAATTCTTAGTGTATACTAAGCATTCTTATGTTTGCCTAGTTCAGAAGGTAGTGTCTACTGAGTTTACATGGGTGTCAAAGGAAAAGTTGTAGAAAGAGAGTGTTAGCCAAGCTCAGTCGGGTAAAAAAGGAAAAATGTGTTAATTGAGCTCTATTAGTTGCCAAATGATTTTTGTAAGTTTTTAGTGTTAACCAAGCTTTTGTTGGTTAATGAAGGAAATCATTTCAGAGTTAGTTTCTTCCGAGTAGGGTCGCCTAGCAAAGGATTTTCCTATTTCATTATCTATTGATTCTAGCTAACTGAGTTGATGAATATTGATTATTGTAAGTTGTATTTTAGCTGAATTGAAAAAGTAAAAGGTATAAGTATAAGGTCAAGTTGTGATTTAAATATGTGGAAGAAAGTGTGCAAGTGAGTGCAAGAGAATGTGAAAATTATGGTGATGTGATTGAAGATCTATTGGTAAGCAGAAGAAGTGAATTTGAAGGATAAATAGAATATCCTTGTGGTGCAACAAAGTCATATTTGATTAAGAAGGATCAAGTAAAAGCTAGAATAGAGATCTCAAATCAGAAATCAAGTTGCATTCAAATCAGGTCATTTCATTGTTACTCTCTAACCATTGTAGTAGTGATCTAAATCTCTTAATAGAGTTGGCTTAACAAATATTTGCATTGACCTCTAACTAGGCCAAGACCTCTAACGAGGCCACTCCTAATAGGGTGATTAAATATTTTAATAGGGTCACACCTAACAGTATGTTTTGTAACCTTTAACAGGGTTGGCTCCTGATAGGGCTCACTTCAAAAGAGTGAAAATCAGTAACTAGTTGCTATTGGCAATTTTTTCCAAATTGGGTTTCCACGTTAAATCCTTGAGTCAAATGTCTTCATGATATTTTTCTTTATGTGTTTATGACTAAGTTAAAGTAATGGTCATCTCATATAACATCTAATGGTTCTCAAGTTAATCTTTTACTGAGCTAATCCAATTACTATCGACTTACAACATTTTGTGTGTTTACCGAGCTTTAGCAGTATTCAGTTATTTGTTTGTATTTTATATTAACATCAAAAGGGATCTGGGATTTATTTTTGTAGTAACTGATTCACCCCTCCCCTCTCAGTTACTCATCTTATATTTCCAATAATTGGTATCAGAGATTTTGGTGCTTGCAGAGAAGGTTTCAAGGACCTAAGCTAAAGATCAAGATGTCTTACAAAAGAGCAATTCCCAAGCTGAACGAAGACATCTTTGTAGCATGACAAGGACTAATGAGATTACATCTAGCTGCCATCAATAATTTAGGTTGCAATTATCTTGATTATGAAAATAAGACTCCTACTAGAATATTATCAATTGAAGACATTTCTGAAAAGAAGAATCATAATATCATGATGATTGATATTGCATCTACTCTCAGTTATGTTGAATTTGATGAGGTCAAAGATTGTAAAACTACTTTTGAAATGTGGAACAAAATAAAAGATATCTATGTAGGAGATGAAAATGTGAGAAGAGACAAAGTAGAAACCTTTAGAGGACAATTTAATCAAATGAGAATGAGAGAATATGCAAATATTAAAAAATATGTGAAAAGAATCAAGGCTAATGTAAGTGCAATCAAAGCATCTAGAGGAGACATCAAGGAGGAAATTGTTGTAAGTGCAATGCTCATAATTCTTCTTCTTGTTTATGAAATTAGAGTATTTGTTATTCAAGAAATGAGATGTGATCCAACTAATAAGATAGGGTTGGATGCTCTAGTTGGAAGATTAAAAACTTTTGAGTTAGATAATTATGATAACTATGCTCTTGCTTCAAAGAATATTGAATCTACATTTAAAGCTAAACTCTCACTCAAAAAAAAGGGTAAAAAGTCAAAATTCAGTCAATCAAGAAGTAAATAAGATGGATGATTAGAAGAAATTTCAGACTGTGATCTTGAATTTTTTGAAGCCCTTCTTGCAAGAAAGTATTTCAAAGAGGGAAGTGCAAAGGTAAAGTTCCTCTGATCTACTTTTCTTGTGAAGAAATTGGTCACATTGCTACTAGGTGTCCAAACAAGGAAATGAAGGATGAAAAGAAAAGCAACAAGCATAAAGGCAAGAAGGACTCCAAGAACTACAAGAACTTCAAGGACAAAGGTAAGAAATCTTTCTTCATAGCTAAAGATTTTGATAATAGTGAAGATGAAATGGTTTATATTGCTATGAAAGATGAATTTGATGATGAAGGAGATAAGATGACACTTATCTCTCATGTTATCAAAAATGATATATGGATTATTGATAGTGGCTGTTCACATTATATGATTGGTGACAAAATAAAATTTGAGCATATAGAATATTATGATGGAGGTAGTGTAAGATTTGGAAACAATGAACCTTGTAATAAAAGGAAAAAGATGTATCTTGTTAACTAAAGAACTTGTGTATGATAATGCTTATTGGGTTGAAGGACTAAAGCATAATCTAGTAAGTGTGGCATAGCTAAATAAAATTGGATTCAAGGTAGAATTCATGAATGAATAGGCCAAATTGCTGGATGGGAAAAGAAACTTGGTTGGTTCTAGCAAGCAAACAAAAGGTAATCTATTTTATCTTGATCTCAATTATTGTTCATGTTTTATTGCTCAAGTAGAAGAAAGCTAGTTATGTCACAAAAGACTATGTCATGTTAATTTTGATAATCTGGTTAAGATAAGCAAACATAAAAGAGTAAGAGGCATTCCTAGTTTGAAGAAGCCTAACATGGGTCTATGCAAGAATTACCAAATTGGTAAGATGAGAAAGACAAGCTTCAAAAACAAAGATTATCAGTCAAAAGAAGTCTTGGAAATTGCTCATACAGACTTATGTGGACCTATTAGAATAGAGGGTTATAGTGGAGAAAAGTTTTTCATTCTCTTTGTTGATGACTACTCCAGGATGATGACAGTAATGTACCTAAAAGAAAAATCATAACCTTTCCAAAAATTCAAGTGGTATCTGGCAAGAGTAGAAAAAGAAACTGGAAAGAAGTTGAAATGCCTAATATTAGACAAAGGTGGTGAATTCATTTCCTGTGAATTCAACAATTTTTGCATTGAAAGAGGAATCAAAAGACAAGTATTTGCTCCTGGTACACCATAATAGAATGTTATAGCAGAAAGAAGAAATAGATCTATTATGGATTGTGCAAGATTCTTGATGATTGAAAAGAATGTTGCTCGCAAATACTGGAAGGAAGCTATCAACATTGTAGTTCATACCTTAAATAGAGTTTAGTTGAAGAAAGATTCAAACAAGACACATTATTAGCTATGGTATGGCTACAAACCTAATGTAAGTTACTTGAAGGTATTTGCCAGCAAATGTTACATATTGAAAGAATCTAGAAAAGAAAAATTTGATGTAAAAGGTGATAAAGGCATAATTCTAGGATACTCATGCAGAAGCAAAGCATACAGATGTTTGAATTTATCTACTCACAAAATTATAGAAAGTGTACATGTTAGAATTGATGAATATGCAAAAAAGAGTGAAGAAGAAAGCAGCAAGGAACTTGAAGGCTATAGAAGATTCATTTAATATGAACCTGATACCCTTCCTAATCTATTTGAAAGAAAAGATGATTCAAATCTTGAGTCCCTAGAAACTCCAATAGCTATCAAGTTTTAGACAGTGCAACCTAAGCTACAAGAACTCGAGTCATAAATAGAGGCTATCGAGCTAGTTCAAACTGAGCCTGATGGGCCTGAGTCATAAACAAAAGGACTCAATCTTGAAACTGAAATTCAAAAAGAAGATGATGGAACTCATTCAAAGACCAAGGAGCCTATATTAGAAAGATATGTCAGAAGACATCATGCACTTGATCAGATCATTAGAGACAAATCAGATGGAATAATGACAAGAAGAAAACTAAAAGGTACATGTTTACTTGCTGAATTTGAACCTAAAAGTATTAAAGATGCTCTAGAAAATGAAAGTTGGATTGAAGCAATGAATGAAGAGGTAGAAAAAATAGAGAAAAATAAAACTTGGACTCTTGTGCCCATACCCAAGGATAAAAATGTAATTGGTACAAAATGGGCATTTAGAAATAAGTTGATTGAAGATGGAAAGGTATCAAGAAACAAAGCAAGACTAGTATGCAAATGCTACTCTCAAGAAGAAGGTATTGACTATGGTGAAACTTTTGCTCCTATAGCAAGACTTGAACGTATTAGAAATTTACTAGAATATGCATCACATAGAGGATTTAAAGTATATCATATGGATGTTAAATCTGCATTCTTGAATGGAATTCTTGATAAGGAAGTTTACATTGAGCAACCAGAAGGTTTTGTAGATCCTAGCAAAGGAGACATGGTTTGCAAACTATTAAAAACTTTATATGGTCTCAAGCAAGCTACCAACACTTGGTATGAAATACTCCATAATTACTTGGTACAGATTGGTTTTCAAAGGACTAATGATAACAATAGTCTGTATAGCAAGGAAGGACCAAATAAGAAGATTTTGTTAGCAAAAATATTTGTTGATGATACTTTATTTACACGAAATGATGACCTATGTAAATCATTCTTAGAAGAAATGAGCAAAGAATTTAAGATGTCCATGTTTGGTGAAATAAAATTCTTCGTTGGATTGCAAATACAACAGAACAAGAATGGTATCTACATCACTTAATCTAAGTATATCAAGGAGATACTAAAGAATTTTGGAATGGAAGATTCAAGACTAGTTGGAACACCTATGTCTACTGGACATAAGATTTTCAAAAATGATGATTCCAAAGAAGTGGATAAGACTACTTATAGATCAATGATTGGAAAATTGCAATATGTAGTTCACACAAGGCCTAATATTGCTCTAGCAATTGGAATACTAGAAAAATTATTAGCAAATCCCAAAGAAGATCACATGATGGAAATCAAGAGAATCATGAGGTATCTGAAAGGTATCAAAGACTATGGTTTATGGTACAAACTTGGAGGTAATTTGGACTTAAAAGTATTTACCAATGCTGACTGGGCAGGAAGTCTTGATGATAGTTTAAGCACTAGTGGTGGAGCATTCTTTCTTGGTAAAAGACTAGTATCTTGGAAAAGAAAGAAGTAGAATTGTACGTCTCAATCCATAGTAGAGGTAGAATATGTAGCAATAACAATCAATTGCTCTAACATTGTTTGGTTCAAACAACTATTGGAAGGAATGAAGGTAGAAATCAAAGATCTAGTTGTTATATATTGTGATAAAACTAGTGAAATAAAGATATCAAAGAATCTAGTGATGCATTCCAAAACAAAGCATATTGCTATAAAATATCACTTCTTAAGAGAATTGGTGTAGGATAAAGAAGTTAGATTGGAATATGTGAATACAAAGGAACAAATTGCAGATGTATTCACCAAGTCATTACCTAAAGATACATTTTTGTATCTAAAGAGGTAAGCTAGGGGTCATTCCCCTATTTGAAATTCACTAAATGAAGTTTAGTGAAAGCATCAACCAAAATCTATTGAAGATCAATTAGTTGGTGCAAAATTGGCAAGGGCATATTGCAAATGAATCAGTACTTAAGGTATAATGGAATTTACAAAGTTATTGGCTTTGGAATTTGTTGTCAAAGAGGGAGAAGTTTATTGTCATATCTCTAAGAAATATTTGGAATTAGAATAAAGTCAGAAACTAGAGAAGGAGAAGTTCTCTAAAAGATGAAGTATACTAAAAGAGGGAGAATATTTTGAATGAACTTGGTAATAGCTGTTACAGACCAAGAAAAGCTCATACTAACAAAGGGAGTTCTCTAATCCAAAATTTAATTATGCTATGACATGTTGTGTTGGCATCAATGCCAAAGAGGGAGATTGTTGGATACAATTGATTAATTGTGTGTTGTCTTTGATGTTACACAAATTTCATAATAATTATCAATCAGTATATATCGAGCTCACTGGGGTAGTGAAGACAGTTCCCAGTGTCTATTGAACATTCCTATGTTTGCCTAGTTTAGAAGATAGTGTCTACCGAGTTCACTCAGATGTCGAAGGAAAAGTTGCAGAAAGAGAGTGTTAACTGAGCTCCCAGTGTTAATCAAGCTTGCTCAATTGCCAACAGATTTTTGTAAGCTTGCAATGTTAATTGAGCTTCTGTTGGTTAATAAAGGAAATCATTTTAGAGTTAGTTTTTACTGAGCAGGGTCGACTAGCAAAGGATTTTCCTATTTTGTTATCTATTAATTCCTGCCAACTGAGGTGATGAATATTGATTATTGTAAGTTGTATTTAAGCCAAATTGACAAAGTAAAAGTTATAAGTATAAGGTCAAGTTGTGGTTTCAATTTCTAAAAGAAAGTGTACAAATGAGTGCAAGAGAATGTGCAAATTATGGTGATGTAATTGAAGATCTATTGGTAAGCAAAAGAAGTGAATTTGAAGGATAAGAAAAATGTCCTTGTGGTGCAACAAAGTCATATTTGATCAAGAAGGATCAAGTACAAGCTAGAACAAAGATCTAAAATCAGCAATCAAGTTGCATTCAAATCAGGTCCTTTCATTGTTACTCTCTAACCATTGTAGCAATGATCTATATCTCTTAATAGAGTTGGCTTAGCAACTCTTTACAAATCCTCTAACAAGTTGGAAATTTCATTGAATTGTTCTCAAAACCTCTAACTAGGCCACTCCTAATAGGGTGATCAAATCCTTCAATAGAGTCACACCTAACAGTGTGTTTTGTAACCTTTAACAGGGTTGGCTCCTAATAGGGTTCACTTCAAAAGAGTGAAAATTAGTAACTAGTTGCTATTGGTGGTTTTTCCCAAATTAGGTTTCCATGTTAAATCCTGGTGTCAAATGTGTTCATGCTATTTTCTTTATGCATTTGCAACTAAGTGAAAGTTATGTTAATCTCATATAACATCTAATGATTCTTAAGTCAATATTTTGTCGAGCTAATCTAGTTACTACTGACTTACAACATTCTGTGTGTTTATTGAGCTTCATCAGTATTCAGTTATTTGTTTTTATTTTGAACTAACATCAAAAGGGATCTAAGATTTATTTTTGTAGTAACTGATTTATTCCTCCCCTCTTAGTTACTCTTATATTTCCAACACTTCTTAGAGATTAATTATTTACTTCACACTAAATGATTTTCAATAAATCATATGCATATTCCCACTTCCTTACACGAATCTTTCTAAATCTCTCTAAAGAGATATCTCTCCTTCATGCATATTCTCTCCCCCATACTTTGGAGTTGTTTTTCATGCATATTATCTCCTCTACTAACATCAATGTCAAAGGCCTAAATATCAGTGTTACAATATACCAATTGATAGATACTAATTGCTAATATGCTTCTCGAAGTCTTCAAGCAGCTCAAGTGTCAAAGACACTCAAAACCAAATACCAAGAGTCCTTAATAACTCTGCTCATCATAGGTACTCCCCCATGTGGGAAGCATAAGAATTTAGTCTAGGCTAACAATAGTACTTTATACCCCTGGACTAGTGCACAATCTACATCATCTACTCAAAAGTAGAGAGAGGTCTAACCTCGAGCATACCTGTCAAGTACTCAAACGTATCTTTAGGAAAAGGCTTTGTAAAGATATCTATAATTTGATCTTTAGTAGTAACATACTCCAATTTGATCTCTTTTTCTACTGCCATCTCTCTTAGCACATGATATTTAATAGATATATGCTTAGTCTTAGAATGCAATACAAGATTCTTAGACATATTCACTATAGTTGTGTTATCATAGTAAATAATAACAAGTTCTTCAAACTCAATTATGATATCCTTCAACATCTAGTTCATCCACATAACTTGATTATAGTTATTTGCTACTACAACACACTCTACCTCAACTGTACTTTGAGAAATGCAATCTTGCTTCTTGCTTAGAAAAGAAACCAATCTTCCTCCAAGAAAGAATGCTCCACCATTGTCTCTCTTTCTATCATCCATACTACCTACCTAATCCACATCAATATATGCACATAGAGTGAAATCACTTGATTTATCATACCAAATTCCATAGTCAGATGTTCCTTTCAAATATTTGAATCCTTACTATTGCAAAATGATACTCCTTAGGATCAACTTGAAATCTAGTTGCAATCCCAATTGCATTTGCTATATCTATTCTAGTGTGAGTCAAATACTACAAACCTCCAATCATGGATCTGTACTTCTTCTGCTCTACTGTAGGTGTCTCATTTTTTATGGGTAACTTGTGACCACTAATCATAGGTCTACCAATAGGTTTATAACTTTCTAAACCAAACCTTTTCAACAAGTTATTTAGGTATTTAGCTTGTGAGATAAATATACCATCACTATTTTGTACAATCCACAATCCTAGGAAAAAGTTCATTTATCCTATCATGCTCATTTCAAAACCATTCTTCATCTCTTCAAAAAACTTATTACTTGCTTCATTATTACCTCCAAAAATGATGTCAACAAATATTACTATTTTTAGCAAACCATTCAAGCTCTACCAAATAACTATCCAACCTTGCATACCAAGTTATAGGTGCTTGCTTCAGACCATATAGAGATTTCTTTAGTAAGCATACCATGCCTTTGTCTTCTAATAAAGGAAAACCTTTAGGCTTCTCAATATATAACTCTTCTTCAAGTTCTCCATTCAGGAAGGCTGATTTAACATCCATTTGATAAACCTTGAACTTCTTATTTGATGCATAATCCAAGAACATCCTTATTGCTTCCAATCTAGCTATAAGTGCATATGTTTCCTCATAGTCTATGCCTTCTTGTTGTGAATATCCCCTACATACAAGTCTAGCCTTGTTCCTCACAACTTGGCCTTGCTTATTCATCCTGTTTCCAAATACCCATTTGGTTCCTATCACATTCTTATTTTTAGGTCTAGGAAATAACTCCCCTATATCATTCTTCACAATATGATCTAATTCTTCCTTCACTACTTGAATCCAATGATCATCTTTACATGGTTCATCTATGCTTTTAGGTTCAACTTGAGATATCAAACTTATCTCCTCATTTATTCTATTTCTTGTCATCACACTTTTGTCTTTTCTTCCAATTATCTACTCAGGAGGATGATTATTTATCCAATTCCTACTAGGGGTAGGAGTTGACATCTCAACTCTTATCTCTTCTCTAGGTTTAGATCTTTGCTCTCCTCTTTCCTCAACAATTAATACATCATTCTGTAAATCATTGTTAGTCTCAAAGAAAACTTTAACATTTTGTCTACCATTTCCAAAATTATCTTCTTCCTCATTTGAATTATAATCTACCATATTTTCATTAGTTCCAAACTTTTCATCAATCCTTACATTTGTGCATTCAATTATTATTTTAGTTCTATAGTTAAAACATTTGTATGCCTTACTTTTCCATGAATAACCAAGAGACATACCTTCATCACTTCTTGGATCAAACTTACCAATGTCATCATCTCTCTTAATATAACATTTACTCAAATATCTTTTGAAACACTTAACTAATGGTGAATGACCAAACCATATTTCATAAGATGTCTTGTTCATACCTTTTTTGGTATGTACTTTGTTCAGAGTGTATACTACTATATTCATAGTGTATGTTGTTTAGAGTGTATGCTATATTCATAGTGTATGCTGTTCATAGTGTATGCTACTAACTTATTCCTTCTTTCAGAAATCTCATCATGCTCAGGTGTTCTAGGTGAAGATATCTATCTTTTGATTCCATTCTCTTTACAAAATATGTTAAACTCTCTATAGGTGATTCTCTTCCTCTATAAGATCTCAAACACTTTATCTTAACACCGCATTCACTCTCAACTCTATTATTAAATATCTTAAAATTCTTAAAAGCTTCAAATTTCTCTTTAAGAAATGATACCCACATCATTCTAGTGAAATCATCAACAAAAATCATAAAATACCTTTCACCATAGAATCCTCTTGTTCTAGAAGGATCACTCAGATTTGTGTGAACGATCTCCAGCTTCTTTGTGGTAGTGAACTCCTTGCGAGGAAATGATACTTTATTCTATTTAGACAAAATACATCCTTTACACACAACATTAGTAGGCTTTGTAATCTTAGGCAAGTCTCTAATTGCAAATGTGCTACTATCCTTCACAATATTATTAATTGATGTGACAAAATCTTCTATGCAACAACCAACTATTGTTCACTTTAGCTACCAAACATGTAATTTTAGTAGGGCTCAATTGAAATACATTACCTTTGGATCTTATGCCTTTTCCAATTAGCTTACCATCTCTATCTTTGATAATGTATGTCTTCTCAGTGAATTGCAACTAATAACCATTGTCCACCAACTATCCAACACTCAACAAGTTATGCTTCAATCCATCAACAAAATAAACATCATCAGTGTTAGTTTTACCATCAAGAGTAATTGATCCAATTTCTATTATATGATAGGTTGCATTGTTACCAGCTCTAACAAAACCTCCATCATGATTCTTGAACTTAAAAAACTTATTCATATCACCAGTCATGTGATGTGAACAACCATTGTCTATTATCCAATCAAATTTCTTTTTCCATTGGGAAATTAGAGCTCTTTCTTCTCTAGTTTCTCTATCAATATCATCTTCCTTGATAGCCACAAATCTCAATTCATCATCTCTTTCACTTTGACCATTCTCACCAAATTCTTCATCTTCATTTGTATACAAACAATTTCTATTTCTATCTCTTCTAGGCTTAAAATTCCCTTTATAATTTTTTGTCTCTTTTAGTAAATTTAGATGCATAATGACCAAATTCATCACAAGTTCAACATTTAAATATTTTCTTACTCTCTTTTTCTCTTCTCACAAGGGTAGTTCCTTCCTCAATCTTATCGTCTTTATGAAATCTGCTACTAAAAGCAAAGTCTCCATGTGTTCTTGCACTCCTTTTCAGATTAGGTCAAATGTTTAGAGTACTAAAAGTTGTTTCAACTCTTCCTAGATCTCCAAACTATCTCAGATTTACTTCTTAAGATTATAATCTTCTAAGTGACATTTCCTTTGTTGAATCTTTAGTGTAGGGCACTACTAACTGAATCATCTGAGCTACTTGCTTGAATGGTGGTCTCAAACTTTTCAAGATCTTCCATATTACTTCATCTTGTTCCTTGGTTCCACCATGAGACTGTATTCCTACAACAATTTTTGACATTCTACAAATATAACTTATTTCAGATTCATCTTTCATTATCTTAGCATCTTGAAATGCACATATCCAATTTTGTAATCTCATTCCCTTTGCATGTGTATCACCTTCAAAAGTAGATTCTAATGGTTTCCAAATTTCATAAGATGTTTCAAGTGACTTTAGCTGACTATATTCATTCTCTAGAAGAGCTGATAGTAGAGCTTCTTTGGCTCTCATGTTACACATGAATAAATCTCTCTCATCTTCCCTGCATCCTTCAAGCTTTTCTTCTTCAATGATTTTCTTCTTAGTGTTTGTCAAGATCCAATATCTTGGACCCATGCACAAAAGATGAGTCTTCATCTTCTCCTTCTGACTATCATAGTTGGCCCCATCAAATCTAGGACTATACTTTCTAAAAATATCTTTCATTAATCTCCCAAAGCTATTAATCTTATCCTTCAAGGACCCAATGCTCTGATACCAATTGTTAGAATGTATAGTCCATTGATATAACTGGGGGGTGGGGGGTGAATCAATTATCAAACTATTATCACAATTATCAACCTTAAACAAACTTAACCATATGAGTAATATAAAATGAAACCACAAAAATATACTCATATGCAATAATGCCACATATGTTAACTAGGAAAATCCTTGATCAAAGGGTTCCCTTGCAGGGATGGTACCCACAAGATGATGTACTAATATAAATATTCCTTGTTAGAGGATGGACCCTATTAGGAGTCTATAATTACATTTAGTACATCTGAGTCCCTATTAGAGTACTTTGAATCCCTATTAGGAGATTCCAACCCTATTAGGAGTTGTGGAAGACAACTAGACCCACTACCCAAACAACTTCAAGGGAAAGACCAATGAACCCATTGTTCAAATGAAATCTATATTATTCCTTACAAAATAATAGAAATGAAATGTACTTCCTTCCTCTTCTTCTATCTTGTCAACTAGACCTCTAATCCTTCTGATCTTATAACCAGATCACAACACTCAAATCCAATAATCCCTTGGATTGCTTACTCATATTTAGTAAGAACTTTTCTCCTTCTCACACTTCACAATTCAATAGATTTTCCACACGCTTTAGAAACAAGGAAAACATATTTCCATTATACCATATCCTCATAATAATTCCTTGAGTCAGCCTTGAGGCTTTCCCAATTAATTATAATAAGATAATTAATTAGTTATAATTACAATAGCACTATCGACTTATAGTCCATACAAAAATTTTCATGTTTGATAGTAGGGTTTGCACACTCATTGACATCATCAACTAATTGTCCTCTGTCACTATATGATTACACATCTTCTCATTGCATCTTAGATGTAAGATAGTGAGTGGACAAATATTAGGAACTACTTTCCCAATACTCTGTCTCTAAACTACTCTCTATAAATTAGGTACAAATTTCATACATCTTTGACTTAGACTTTGTGCACTTGACCACATCATCAAGACACTATGTCGAACATTTCCATAACTACACATCACCAAACAATCAAACCATTAGCTATACCATTAAGATCTTTGTCTGCTACTCAACCAGTGTTTATAGAAACCATGCTATGTTGACATCAATAACAAATATAGCCATGAATGCAACATGTCAATACTCTCCAATGCTTAGGATACTCTCCCAAAGTAGTATCTTTTCCACTAGTTTGTTTTATGGCTACATGTTTTAGCTAGTTCTCTTTATAGGTGCTGATGCACAATTCTTCTAGGTTTTTCAGCTATCATTCTTATGTTCCTATGTAAAAGGTTTTGGGTCCTTTAAAACATGTTTTTACTTAATCAAAAAATTCATGATAATACTTTAAAACTCAAAATGGTTCAAGAGATCATTTTGTCAGCCTAAAGTATTCATGGAATGGTGATTAGTGGTAGTACAAAGGTTATGAAAATCTTTCCAAAAAGGTTTAAATGACACATTGTGATAAATAATTGGTACAAAAGGTGGTGAGAGGATTTGCTACATGTGATAAAAAATATAATCATTAATGATTGAAGGCTCCTATCAAATTGGTACTTTCCATATTGAATCATGATGTAATTACCTATTTAAGGCCATTTTAAATCCACCTTTTTGTTTTATTGTGATTAGCTACTGAATGAGGTAAGCATTCATACCTTCCTTGGAGTCACAAGTGGTCTGCAACATAGATTTTTTACCAAATTTTCCTTGTCATTTCTTCTTCACAGTGAGTCCTTTTCCCATTTCCTCATTGCTTACTATTAGAATTCCTTCTTTGAAGTGGAATAGCTCTATTAATTCTTTTCATTTCCATTTATTCCTATTGGTTTAGAAAGGGTTTCTTTTAGTTATTTGTCTTCCATGGCCACATCTTGCCCAAAGTCACCTAAAGAGAATCCAATCACTTCCCTTACCAATTTCCTACCATAGCTAAAAGACACTTTCCTAGCTGATGAGGATATTAACAAACTACTGACTAGAGTTTAAAATCCTAAACCTAGGTCCTTTACAGAAAAGGTAGCCAAGAGTGGATTTTTGTATTCTGTAGGTTTTCCAGAAGTAGTTCCTTTCCTAGAATTTGTTTTAGAATGCAAAAATAGCAATGATGCCACCCAGAGGTGAATTAGGAAGTACCAAGATGTAGTTTTGGTGTATGTAAATAAGGTCACAATCATGGGTTCCCTAAGGATTATGGCACATAAAAAGTATGAAGTCTGGATGATTAACCTTTGAGATGCCAAATTTACATCACACCCAAGCATATCTAACAATGCCATAGCCAAGAATTGGTTACTCAAGCCAGAGAAAGGAGGTTCCCACCTTTCGCATCCCTTGACAAGAGAACATATGATACCTGATCAAATAAAGGATGCAATTACTCTTTTGAATAGAGTAAAAGGAAATAGACATGCCTTCTACTAGGAAAATTGGATATATTTCTTTGTTTAGGCTATCTTAATAGGTGGGAAATGTATTGACTAGGTAGAATTCATAGCAGACCGATTGCATGAGGAACTTTCTCAGGTGTTTGAGTTTCTAGTTTTTACATGACTTCATTTTTGTTTTATATTTTATCATACTACAAAGAATGAGTAGGATTTTCTCACACTCTATGGGTAAATGAGATACCCATAAATGAGTATTTCCCCTCTTTACAAAAATAGAAAAATCCAAGTACTTTCAAAAGGGTGCAAGACACTTTCCTTGCTAGATTGGTCTTTGAACTTCAAGGTAAGGAACATACAAGATTAACTAAATAAGCAACACAACTCATATCTATCTATGGTATTTTCTTCACTTAGTTCCCTAAATTTAAATACATTCAAGTTGGTGGATATGAAGGAAGGCCTCTTAGGTTACCCATATATTTCCTAGATCATTCTATTCTAATTGAAGTTTGTAGAAAAGTAGCTAAAGTTGATAAAAATTGCAAGGTTAGGAAGGGCCATGGTTCTACTTTTCTCATATAACTTGGTCATTATAGATACAAAAATATTCAAGATGCCTTTTGAACTAGAGCACGAATTGAAAGTAATGAACTTGGCAACCTATACTGCTTATTCTTGTTTTGATAGCAAAGATTTTGCCCAACCCTTATTTGAGTTACATCCCTCATTCTCACATGTTCCTCATTTAGAAGACTTATGGGTTGACTATGAAGTGAGGAAAAGATGGTCTATGTTCAATTTGAGACAAATAAAGGAGTAAAAACTTCATATGAATATAAAAAGGATTAAGAACTATTTTTAATGTATTGAAAAAACATCATTTCCATTATTTTTTGACTTCTCTCAGTGTAACATGGATTCCTTTGAATCACTTGCATGCCCTTATTTGAAATCATTTTGTAATTTAGCTTTGAATTTTATGTGATACTGCTATCCTGCAATAGTGACTTACCACCATTTTCAATTTTGTTTACATTGTCGCTTCATTTTGTAACTAGGAAATCCTCATTTTTCTCATTATTTGGCTATCCTTCTCCACTACTACTCATAGTCTCCCATGACTCGTGACTATGATAAGAACATTATCAAAGAGGCTTCAAGATCTCTAGTCAACTGCAGTTAAGTAAGTTAAGTAATTTGAAAAATAAAATGAAAAAAAAATTAAAATTAAAATGCAAATACCTTTGCTTTCTCTCACAAGCACACCCAAGTGCTTTTTTTTGCATTCAAAATCTAGAATAGTTAAAACACTTTAAGAAATATTTTATGGTAAGAAATGCCTTTTTTGTAGTAGTGTTCTGCATAGAGAGACCAGCGAGATTGTTTCACTTGTTAGATTTTTGAGAGTTAATTATCATTTTAAATCAATATACAACTCCCATAAGGACCCATACAACACATCTAGTGTATAATTAACAACTATAATTGTCTTTGTTATTTGATTATTTAATATACTATGGTGATTTGCAAAATTTTTTTTGAATTGCTAACTGCTTCTAGAAAGCATTTTCTCATTTAATGTTTAATTTTGTCAAATATTTTTATTTTTTTATAGTTATTTCAGATATGAGTTTGGAGGAGGCAAAGCTTGTCCTTGAGTGAGTTCTCAAGAAGTGGAAAAGAAATGAAGAATAGAGAACAACAAGAAGTGATAGTTGGAAGTTGCAAAAGTAAAATATGCTACAAATTGCAAACTAATATTTAAGAAGGCTAATGAATATTCAAAGGAGTTTACAGAGCAAGTAATAAATTGCTTGGTTTGTGAGTGATGTGTCACCATTCCATCCAATGTTAAGTGCGTACCTTATTTTTTTTGGCAAATTTTATACCAATTTATGAGTCACCAAGGAGTATGTGGATCCTTTAAAAAATTGTTGGGTTTTTGATTGATGTGTCACCATGCCATCTACAGTTGAGGGATGTAACTTAGTAGGTTTCTTGTGTACTCTGTCAAAAAAATTAGGAACAGGAGGTTATCAGATTGAAGAGAGAGGCAAAAAATGAAAGAAGGCTTTTATGTTGGGCCAAAAGCTAAGCTATTGTTCATTATTTGTATCCATAGGTAAAGAGCTGGTATGTAGTATTTATATACTATTACTTTCTTGGTCTTTATATAGTGATAGATTTGGTAGACTATTAGCTCCCTAGTCTATTTTTCAAAAAAAGGGCAATTTTTTTTTTTTTTTTTCCAAAATTTATTATTATATATTTACATCTCTTCTATTTTAAATAAAGAGGAACACAAAATTATTAGTCTTCCCCAAATTCTAATAGAAGTTTTAAAGTAGTTTTTTTCTTTATTGAGTTTCTTATTTTTCTTATTCAATATCAATGATATGCATCCAAAACAAGAACAATTTTGTGACTTTTGCATTTGAGGCAGATTGGTCCTTTTTCAGCTTGACCTATCTCTTTACACTTTTTATTTCTAAAATAGTGGTTAGTGATCACTTTTGGATGTATATATAATATTCCAGTGGTATTGAATTTCTATGAATCTTCATTTTAGATCTTTACTGGCATGTTTCTAAAAGTGAACAAAGCAACAATGGACATGCTTCATTAGGTTGAGCCATATGTGACCTTTGGGTATGTTCTTGGTTAGTTATAAGTATTATGTAGATCAATTTTTTTAATTTCATATATTCTTGTGTCTACTGTTATTTAATTCTCTTGCTTAATTCTTTCTAGATATCCAAATTTAAAAAGTATAGGAGAGATTATTTACAAGAGAGATTATGGAAAGGTTGATAAGCAAAAAATTCCTTTAACTAATGACATTGTCATTCAAAAGGTACTTGTGTTCATGATGCCTTTTTGTGTTAGTTAGTATGCTTCCCCAGTGCTGATTATTTCTACCTTGTTTCTTGTGAATAGGTTTTAGGTAAATATGACATAATCTATATTGAAGATCTTATCCATGATATTATTAGTTTTGGCCCCAACTTCATGAAAGAATTTTTTTTTTGTATCCATTTAAACTCAGCACTCCATCCAATGGACTAAAGAAGAAACACAACCACTACATTGAAGGTGGTGATGCTGGCAATTGTGAAAAGTCATACATTAAGATTAGACCAAGCATCCCAACATTGCACAACTATGATTAGACTGGTCAAGCATCCCAACATTGTACAACTATTTTAAGTCATGGAAAGAAATGTCCAAATCTTTTTTGATATGGTATGTATTATAGGAGAACTATTTTAAAAAGTTTCTAGAGGAAAGATAAAGGAGCATGCAGAAAGTAAATACTTCCAACAAGTTAACAATGTAGTGGACTTTTGTGACAAAATGGGAGCTTATTACAAATATTTGAAACTACAAAAGTTGAGTCTAGATTAGAGCACCAATTTGAATGTCTTAGACTTTGGATTAAGTTCAATGACTGAACAATTCAAACGTGATGGTTTATTTCATGCATCTTTTGGTACTCCTACATATTTTTTGCAACTGATTATAAGAAAAAGCTATGATGGTGCCAAGGAAGATGTATGGTCATGAATGGCTATATTGTTTGTTTTGATGGCTAGTTTTCTACCTTTTCTAGATCCCAATTTGATATGGTCATGTACAATAAGATATACAATTGATAAATTGAATGTCCATCTTAGTTTTCATATATATGACATTAGAAGGATAATGTGCACGATATTAGGTCCCCATCCTGAAACTTGACTCACTATTCCCTAGTTGATGGAAGTTCCATTATTCAAAACACAATTCAAACCTTTACATTTTGAGATAAAGGATATGACCTTGTCAGTAGAATTTTTGACAAAGAGAGCTTCAAGATGGAGGTCTTAAGACTTATGAGCTGTCCATATGTGTTAAATTGATTATTTTAGTTCCTTATATTTATAATTAGAGATTCTTGTGTTAGGGAAAACAATCTTCCTTAAGTTATTTAGACTAGAATACACATATACCATAAGTCATAATTAAGCATAGTTTACCAAACATTCAAGACCTTGCTTGAAAGCAATAACTTTATGATCTCTTAGCTAAAGTAACTCATATTTCAACATAATAAACTCTTAAATTCTATCTAAAGATTTTATTATCTATATATATTAGAAAAGTACCAAATACTATATACCTGACTTCATATTTTGATGCAATACTAGTAGACTTGTTTGCATTATATCTAACAAGCACAATCTATTTGTCACCATTAGCAATCACTGGAGCAACAAAATCTAATGTTAGAAAATTTCTATAATTAAAAAAGTTGACATAAGGTTCATATTAAAACAATTAACATAAGTTCTAGAAAATTTATATACCTAACCATTTCTTTTTTAGGTCATCCTTAAATTGGTCTCTATGTCTCCACATTGCAAAAACAAAATGCCATAGAGTGTCCAAGCTACATGGTTCAAACGATAATACCATCTCCCCCATAGAGAAATCATCTATCAAGTTGCAAGTGCCCACCCTACTTGCTAGATTGTACTTCAACATAAGTCAATCATTTATTAATGGGGGACAAGGCAACTTACCTGATGTGGGATCATGAATCTTGAGAAATTATTCTACAACATGAAGAAAGGTCCTGCTATAACTGAAACAACATTATGTTATGAGTGATTACCATAGTCATCATCCAAAAAAATATGAAGTACATGAAACTAAAATACATGAAGAAGAAATTCCAAAATACTTTCCCCATTGACCACTTGAAGGAAGCCATGGAGTAAATGATCACTCAATAGATGACTACTTGGAGTAGTATGTATGGAAATTCTATAGCCCCCTACTTGCATTTCAATATTGTTAGACCACAATGATATATAAAATATATTATTTCAATTATTTCTCCTCATCAATGGATGGCTAGTATCTTGTGCAACACCTAGCATGAGGACATACACTACTTCCTACAATAGATATCCTATGTGACATACACTTCTATACTCATAGTCAAACATTTGATCTTAGACATTGAACTCAAATATTTGATCTTAGATACTTTTACCATAGACATTAAACCCATATATAGATATAAGTTTTTTATCAAACACATGAACATTTTCATTAGGTTACTGATGTTCAATACTGAGATTTCTTAAGTATTTGATCTCATTATTTATAGAGTTCTCATACTAGGTATTATTTGTCCTCTATTGACTGATTGCTGATCTGAATTTATGCTGCTGGCTAACATTGAAAATATATGTTAAATGGTATTATTATTAGGCTATGTAATGTGGAAATGTATACACAAATATGAAAAAATTCTTTCACTTTCTAAAATTCTCAGAGCCCAAAAATAAGTTTAAGCATATGTTTAGTTTGCAAAAATAGCCTAGCAATTAACTAAACTTGCTAATGCAAAATTGTAGATGTGAATGACATCATACTATTAATTTGATAAACTTGTGAATGATACTCTAAATCAAGAATGCACATGCAACTATGTTCTATATGTATGGACAATAGGTGGAGCTAAAAAAACCCACCACATTTACATTTATTTAATAGGTCTATTAAGTTTTTAAAATTATAGACCATCATGAACATTAGAACTTTAGCTGCTATGGACAAGAGAATGTCTTCAACAAGCCAACACATAGAAAATCTTGATTTTCTTGCATGCCGAGGACATTACCCTTACCTACAAGAGTCAAAGATACAATGTTAGTGATGGTCTATAACTTAAAATACCTAATTAAAGACCTCTAACAAAAATGCAAACCTGTTGGTTTTTTTTCAGCTCCACTTGATATTGTATGCATATGAATTGAGCTTGCATATTGAAGTATGGCCTCCTTTTGTATCACCTAAAACCAAAATATTCACATAGTTAGTTGTCATGTAATCATAGGTTAATATTGAGATTTACTTGATTTCAAAAATAGTTTAATATTCTTTACTAATCAAGAAAAACCAAGTAAAGGTGAAAGCTCATTTCCCCCCCACCCCCATAACATCTAAATTCCCTGTTAACATCTAAAATTTATTCATTCTATTAATAAAATGTAACATTCATTAACACATAAGTTTCATTAGAATATTCATATTAACATTAAAACATAAGATTCATTAGAACATTCACATGAACATTCAATAGAATATAAATAAAACATCTAGACATAAACATCAATCATTATGAAATAAGTTACATAAATTCACACAAATCATTTACTTTTTCATTTATTTTTTCTTTATTCATCCTTCCCTATATTATTGTAGGGGCATATCCATGTCATCATTGATATTTCTTCTCACTGTGGATGTGATCTCACTATCTTTTTCAAAGGTAGGTCCTCTGCAATAACAAATAAAAGGGTTAAATTAAAAAAATTCAAGACTTTAAAGATTTTAAATAACAGTGTAGCACTCTTTACCTTGTCCAACGACATCATCTTGCCTGTTGGCTTGAACCTCAACACGCTCATTAGGAACAACCTCTACATCCCTTGCAATTGCAATACAAGATGTTTTCTTAATCCCAACACATATTATAATTAAATTTGTATTATTACACAAAATTTAATTTAAAATGTTTACTTGTATTAATAATTCAAAAATAAAAACTGAATACAAAATATATACCTTTAGTACAATGATCTACATTCGAATCGATGCCTCTATGGTGTTCAATTGGTCTATTAGGATTGGCAGGCTGTAATCCAATGTAAATAATTAGTGCATTTATCAATAATATATACATATAAATAAAAGAAAAATAGTAAGAAATGTTAATCATTTATTTTAATACATATAAATATATTCACTTTAGAGTTTTAAACAAATATATAATCATTGTTTCCTTACTTAAAAAAATATAATGACTTATATTTTTTGAACTTAATATCAAATACAATGATTGTTAAAGTATTCAATTTGAAATAAAAATCAATTTAATTATTTACCTCATTGATAGATCCAACAGAAGAACCTTGGACACTCATTGCTTAGAGTAGTTTAGCCACAACTATATAGCATTTTCTGTAGGTTAATTTATTTTCCTCTTCAAAAGTTGTTTTTAAAAACTCCATGGCCTACATTTTTTCTTGGTATCATGAATTTTTTTGTTATAAATTTCATCAAGAACAATTTTTTTTACAATTTATAAATATTTTCATATAATTTTTCATTTACTTATACTTAAAATTCATGCAACAAGTTTTGAATATCCACCCGAGCTGAGCTTGTGTTGTATGTGCTTCTATTTTCTTGCTTCAATTGCATTTGATGTTTCAAGCAACCTATGTGAAGTTTGAAATGAGTCAGATCACATAAGTATTAAGAGTAGTTAGTAAATAATTTCATTCTTAATATTATGACATACCTTCTTTCCTTAGGTGGTACTATTTCTCCACCATGCATTGCTTTTTTCTTAGTGGCATCATTTTTAAGATTCTCCCACTCAATAATAGGAATATGGGGGGGCGCTCACAACAAGGGTTATTTTTCATTTAGGTCTTTTAGTTGTACCTAATATACTCCAAATCTTGGGCCACTTTTTGAAGAAGCCTAAGTCTTTGAAAAATGTTGGGTCCAAAAAGTGTTGTCATACCATCAATGAGGTTATCCTTTAACTCTTTAGTTTGCATATTCCACCCTTTAAGAAAAGAAAAAAATTGTTAGATTCATAAATGAATTGAAGCTACCTTTTAATTTACTTGAAGAAATTGATCAAAGGAAACATGATCTAGCTATGAAATCAAAATATGATACCCTATACATATGATCAATCCAAATATATGCAAATATTCACTACTAAGTTTTTTTATAAAATATATTATTCCCTGCAAAATAATAATGGGATTAGTAGTTATTGCAAGGGACTACAAGAGAGGTTAGTGCATTTGATTATGAGTATAAGATTGTATAGTAAGAGAAATGATCAATCTTTAAAGTACTTGGAAGTTGGGA
The DNA here is from genome assembly GCA_028749045.1 of Cupressus sempervirens. Taxonomy (NCBI): domain Eukaryota; kingdom Viridiplantae; phylum Streptophyta; class Pinopsida; order Cupressales; family Cupressaceae; genus Cupressus; species Cupressus sempervirens. The sequence goes on along the minus strand of CM053785.1, from coordinate 563,654,605 downwards.
TACTCTTAGGTGAAGACCATCTTCATTGCTCATAATTCTTTAGCATTCCCATACATCTAACACGGGTACACCCAGGAATGTACTCATTTCCTTCTGTAAAAAATGAATCCAATATTACAAAATTCCCCCTAAGAAATAATATTTCAAATGAAATAAACACATGAAAAATGTGAGAGAAAAAGAGGAATCTACTTACCAATATGCATTGCCATCACATTTGTGGCCATGCTAGATGTTGTCAAATTTGTAGTCGACATTACATCTTCGGTTCTGTTCCTTGTAGAAAGCAACATAATGAACATAGGATCAATGGTAGGAGCTGAAAAATGAGATTTTTAGAGCATAATAAAAAAAGATTGTTAGAGCTATTAAAAAAAATATTGTTCAAGAAAAACACAACTGTAGGATAGAAAATGCGATGTACTTGAGCCACTTAAAGTATCATCCTTTGGGGCATCACACTTGAACCTTTTCAACATCCTCTATAAAAATAACACATATTCATTTTATTTAATGACTTAAATAAAAGAGTATACTATAAAAACCATTATTGAACTTTTGTTGTAACTAAAAACTACAATAATACGTACTCTATATGTCTCAACTAGGTGCATCAACTCATCCTCCCTCTATTGTATTTCAGGAGTTTGAGGTCGAGTTGATGCCAATTTCTTTAACCTTCTTGCTAAATCATGAAGCACTTTTTGTACTATAGCAATAGGATCGACAGCTGATGCAAAGTCAATCATGAATTCATTTTGCTCATTGTGCGACTCCTCATGGACTACATTTTCCTTTCCCTTTTCTTGATCAACACTCATTTGTGAGAACAAAATTATTAGTGCTATATTTAAAATCAATTGAAAATATTAGTGAAGAATACAACATAATTAAAAATATGCATTAATATATTTCTTGTATCTAATTTGTACTACAACAATGAGTTTTACCTCCATGCGTATCTTATGGCTGTTGATCCATATTCTAGCCTTTTATTTCAAAAAAAATCATTGAGACATGATATAACACATGTTATTATTCTAAGTTAGCAAAAAAATATAAAAATTTAATGGTGTGTTGGATTCATTGATTAGGGTTGATTTTAAATGTGCATAGTACATACCACCTTGCCCATGATAGTGTCTTTATTTGTATCTAAGCAATTCAAATTGTAATCAATAAGAAGTTCTTTGCCTCCATGTATTGAATTTATCGCACATATAAATACATGATTTCCCTTGTGCACCACAAATATGCAATTGGATCACTTCTTAGTTGATGCAAGTCATGTACTATTTATAAAACTTATAATATTCCCTGATACTTTTAGCCTTTCGTCAATGTATATACCTACTATTTTACTTTGTTCACTAAATTTTTTTTGTATATATTTTTCTGTGACTACACACCTACACACACTCTTTTTATACCTAATAATATGCATCCAACTACTCTAATCATGGCAAGGTCTGATATACTCCATTAATTCAACAAACTTGTTGTAAGAGACATTTAAGCCATCCATGGAAAATAGGCCCAAACCATGCAATGAGGATGGTGTTATGCAATATATCCTCTCTCTAACACAAAAAATTAGTGTTTATGGAGGAAGTTCATCAGGGACCCATTGTTTATGTAGATTTTTGTACCTAAAGGGCACATTGGAGTTGCCTTCACTCTCATCATCATAAGAACATGACCCCCCTTGAGCAAGAAAAAATTTCATGCACTTATTGAATTTCTTTATGATATTTTGACCTTGAATCAATCTCCTTGATTTAGACATATTAAATGTCTCACTTTCTTCTTCCATTCCTACATTTTTATTGCTTGAGGAAGACAAATCTGACAAATACCTATTCATTGGTACCTACACTCCATGAAATAAGAGAGATAGGTGGAAATGAGAGAGACATTTTATAAATGGTAAAATATATTAATCTCTATGGGGTGTATTGACTTATACCTAATGATACACGAGACTATGTGAGATGCTCATGAAAGGGATTTGGGTTTTTGCATATGTAAATAATTTGTCTTATGTTAGTAAAAAAATCATGATACATTTACTAAAAATTACATCAAATATTAGTATCACATATGAATTATAAATAGTGAAAGGTACATGACAAGTTAATCAAATTAATCATTGATCTATCAAGAACTCAATATTGAATAACATAGGTATTGATCACATAACTATACATTTCATTCTTGTCATTGCTAATTAAACCCCCCTCCAATGTTAGCTAATCAAAGCTCCCATCATTTATATTATTCTTCACCCATCTCATCATCAGGATCATTGTCATCATTGACATTGCCACTACCACTATCATGGTCATGGTCATCATCATCATGATCACTAGATGCATCATCATCATGATCAATAGAAGCATCATTTGCATCAAGACATCATCGACTAACTCTCAATCATGATCCACTTCTTCCACTTCCTTGGTATCTTCTTCTTCCATCACATTATACATTATTGACCTTCCTCTTGGATCATGTCTAACAATAAATAACCAACCTAATTTATCTAGAACCCTTGAGTAAAATACCTGCTCACATTGGCTTGGAAGAACATAGGGCTCATTCCCAATTGGCTCAAACAACCTTGTATTAATTATTTGCAATCCATTCTCATGCTCAATAATAGTTCTATTAGGATCATTTTGGTTGAGTCAAAGTCTATACCATTTGATGATGAAGAGAACTAATTTGAAGGAATAAAATTCACAGTCAAGTATATCAACCAAAATTCTATAGTATCAATTTTGAGATTCTAGAAGTCATTTCTAGATGAAATATTGGTCACCTGGAAGATTGCATTTATCCCAGAATCATAAGTTCTCTTCGTGTTATCAAAATATTTGATGTAAAATTTATAACCATTGCATAACATAGCCTTGTGGTGTTTCACCTACAATAATGTCAAACACATATAAATTATTGCATCACAAGTTCAAAAACATACGGTTGATTAACAAACTTATAAGTACCTAGAGATCTCTTAAACCATATGCAAAATATATTTCCTTTTGTGTAAAATTGAGATCTCCATTACAATGAGCTTGTATAACCAATGAAGACACAGATTACCATTTTAATCTATGACCAAAATGTTGACATCATTCAATCCATACCATCATCTAATCTTGATTATTTTCAATAAACAAATGTATTGCATCCCACTCTTTAGCAATTCTACAAAAGTAAATAGATAATTTATAAGAGATTTATTTTGAAGATTAAGAATTAATTAACTATAGTAATATCTCATAATTTATTACCTTTCACTTTCCCAAATCTACTGTTCCCCACCAAGTAATCACGTTTGAATTTTTTATTGGATTTGAGATCTCAAATGTAATCTATATGGGTCTTTGCTGCAAGATTAGGAAGATATTGAGTAACATACACCATCATCTGGTATACTATACATCCCTTAACCATAGAACCCTTGGGATGTGCTCTTTGTCAAACCAAACCCTTCGAAAAATTCAAGTTTCTCTCAACCATCCACATTGACCTAGGCTGTACAGGTCTACACAATTCAATCTCCTCAACTTGATATATGAGGTAGTGTTCTTGTGCATTGGAAAAAGTTGAAGGTAAACACTTTTGCATTTCATACAGTAGTAGATGAATTCTTTTCTTCTAATATTTAATATCTTCTTTATAGGTTTCTTTAGATGACAACCACCTACAAGGGATTCAAGACACAAAAACATATAAATACAAGACCTTACAATATATTACTTGTTTGATATATTGAACATATACCACTGCTTATCTCATGTATTTTCCATGATCATATATCACTTGTTTGATATTATTGTTGAAGTTATTTGGGAGTGATAGGGGTAGCACATACTACAACAATTATCAACTGATCATTTCATTCTTTTCTAACATAATACAATGAAAATTGAATGCAATTTCACAAATATATTGTAAATACAAAAGACCATGACTTACCTTGATGAAGGTATGCCAATCATGCATTTTTAGTCCTAGCCCAAATTCACTTTTCTTTGATATGATATTGCTTATATTGGCATAAAATCCTGCAAGAAATTGAATTTTTTGTATGACTTATTTTACGGCATTACTTTGCTACTCTGTTAATAACAAAGGAAAGACACTTGCATTAATCTAGTCTTCGTTGCTATTTGATTCAATGATATTTTTCATTGCATGATTGGATCATGAATGTCACTGCAAATTTTGGCAAGTTTTTTTTTGTCACACATTCCATCCAAAATTTTCCATAGTGTCTCTATTACATTCTTTCCAATATGCATAGTATCAAACAAATGCATAATTTCTAGTTGCTCGCAACAGGGAAACCTACTAAATTCTCTAGAATAATATTTTAGTCCCTTTTGAAGGTGGTCAATGATGCCTTAATGACCTTCATGATAATCAATTACATAATTATCCAACAAAACACAATCAAAATATATAATTTCCAAACATAAACCATTAGGTGGAGTGATACTACCTCAAATTCTATTATATTCCAACTATCATAGGTGAGGTGTCATTCTTTGTGGCTTTGATGTAATCTCTTCTTTTCCATTGAAAAGATGTTTTTTAGTGCTTCAATACTTATGATTTATGTGGAGGAAGTACCTATTCTCATCAAACACCTTCTTTCTTAAAGTTTTGGAATGATGAGATCTCATCTTTGGACCTGGTGCAAGGGCACCAACAAAGAATTAATTTTCTCTTATTATCTTCTTGAGTTGGTTATTTGATAAAAAAATGTATAAAATAACCATGGAGTAGTAAAATGGTGATAAAGAACATTATTATTCCATTCTAATATGTTTGAAATATTCTTGTAAAGTTGTAAAGTCATTTGAGTCAAATATTGTAGAACTTGTGAAATGCAACTTTGCAAAAATTGTAAAAAGACAAAATGGGAAGTTGGATGGTCATTAGAGGAAATTCAGTAGTTATAACTTCCACATGAAGTTTTAAAGGCTATTAAGACCTTTTAATGGTCATTCATAGGAAGGATGCAAAGTTGGATAAGCATTGGAAGAAAATTGGTATCATATTTTCATTGTTTAAATCTATTGTTTTGTTGCCTTGAAAGTTTTTCCTCTTGTTTTTAGGTCATGTAAAACCATGTAAAGCCTAGAAAAAAGTGTATTTCTATAATTTTATTTTAGTACATTGAACAATATCTCCATTTCTTTTGGTTTGAGATGATTTCATGCACTATTGAGGAAGTTATCAAAAATTTGGTGAAAACCATTTGTAACTACCCAAAACTCTGATTCATGGTGACAAATTTGGAAAAAAATTCATAATTTTTTATTGCACCATTAGATATTTCTATAAATAGGAGAAATGATATATAATTACCAATTCTACAATTAGAATAGTGAGATTTTCCTGTTTATGAATATTTGAAAAGTTATTGATGACTATTAATGATTGTATTTTCAAGACCATAATAGAGTTTATTTCAAATGTGTTAATGCTTCTATCATGTTGAAGAAATTGTATTGATTATTTAAATCTGTGGTGGATCTAGGAGTTATTTATGGTTTATAATATGATTCCTTGCATCAAAGTGGTATCAGAGCTTAGAACATTTTGAGCATGTAGGTAGAGGGAAATCCGCACCAGGCAATGGTTGAGTTTGTTTTGATTCTTGTTATGCAAGTTTGTGGTTGCAGATTGGTGCTAGTTCATTCAGATATAGTAGGTGGACATGAAGATGTACCAAAGACCATAGGAGATGGTCATATGTGTTGCTAATAGTCTTGCGGAGAGAGGCATTAAGGGACTATTGGAAATATAAGAGGAGTTATTGAGAGGGGAGGGGCAAATCATTAACCACTAAAATAAATCCCAAATCCCTTAGATGTTAATACAAAATGAAAACTCTAATTAGATTATAATCTGTTGTAACTTGGCAAACACACATTCACTTGTCATACACTAGAAAATCCTATAACTTGGTAAATACTAAAATAACTTGGTAATTGCTAAACATGAAAATATTTAAGATATTATCTGTGATTAAACTTACTAAACTTAGTTGCATACACATGGAAGAAATAACATGAACACAATTAACACCAAGATTTAATGTGGAAACCCAATTTGGAAAAAACCACCAATTGCAACTAGTTACTATTTTTCACTCTTCTAAAGTGAGCCTTGTTAGGATCCAAACTAGTTAAATGTTACAAAAAACATTGTTAGGTGTGACCGTGTTAGAGGATATAATCACCCAATTAGGAGTGGCCTTGTTAGAGGTCTTGAGACACTTCAAATAGAATGCCACCTTGTTAGAGGATTTACAAATAACTGTTAAGAAAACTTGGTTAAGAGATTTAGATCACTGCTACAATGGTTAAAAATTAATAATGAGATGACCTTGTCTTTGATGCAACTAAATTACTGATTATAGATCTCAATTCTAGCTTGTATGCTTTATCCTTCCTAATTGAATGTACCATTTCATCTCAATAAGGATATTCTTCTTATCCTTCAAATTTTCTTTCTCTAAGCTTCATCAAATCTTCTATTATATTCCACAAATTCAACCTTCAACTTGATCTTATAGTTATATCTTAAACATTGTCAAGTCAGCTTGAATACAAATTAGAATAATTAATATTCATCATCTTAGTTAGCTAGAACCAACAAACAAAACTATTGAACTCAATATGCCAAAATAAGAGAATCCTTCGTTAGCTGACCCTGCTCGGTAGACACTAACTCAAAAGTGATTTTCCCATGTTCAATTAACACTACATCTTCACAAAGTTCCTTTGGTAACTAAGTGAGCTTGGTTAACATTGGTTCCATCCAACATTTCCTTCATTAATTGAGTGAGCTCAGTTAATACTCAACTTCTAAAATTTTTCCTTTGTTGCTCGAGTGAACTTGATAGATATTGTCTTCTAAACTAAGAAAACTCTAGAATGCTTGGCAAACACAGAAAACTATCTTTATCACTCAAGTGATCTTGATATACATTGACTAGAAATGATATGACATTTTGTGTAACATCAAAGACAATACACAATTAATCAATTATTTTCAACAATCTCCCTCTTTGGCATTGATGGCAACACAACATGTCATAATACAATGAAATTTTAGAGAAAGAATAAAGTAAGGAACATATCCTTAGTTTCATTCTGATTCTCATTTTTAAGAACTCCCTCTATTAGTGTGAAATCCATTTGCCTTTAGTTTCTCCCTCTATTAGCAAAAATTTGTCTTCAACATCTTCTTCTGATAGCAAACTTCCTTCTTTGAAATTAGACCAAATTCTCCTTGACATCTCCCTCTTTTTCAACTTTTTGAAGTGATAAAATTTTGTGAAATATGACAAAAAAAATTCTCCCTCTTTAACATCTCATGCCAAAGACAAGGTTTAGTGAATATTAATGTACCTCATGTACTAATTCATTTGCAATGTGCCTTTGTCAATATTGCATCAATTGACTAATCTTCAACATGTTCTAGTTGATGCATCACTAAACTGTATTTAGTGAGCTTTAGATAGGGGAATGACCCCTAACTTACCACTTAGATACAAAATGTATCTTTAGGTAACGGCTTAATGAATATGTCTACAATTTTTTCTTTAGTATTCACATATTCTAATCTTATCTCTTTATCTTGTACCAATTCTCTCAAAAAATAATATTTTAATAACAATGTGTTTGGTTTTGGTATGCATCACAAGATTCTTTGATATATTAATTGCACTCGTGTTATCATAGTATATAACCACTGGATCCTTGATCTCTATCTCCATACCTACCAATGGTTGCTTGAACCAAACAATATTAGAACAATTAACTACTGCTACCACATATTATGCTTCTATTGTAGATTGAGAAATACAATTCTGCTTCTTGCTTGTCCAAGACACTAGTCTTTTACCAAGAAAGAATGCTCCACCACTTGTGCTCTTTCTTTCATTAACACCTCCTACCCAATCAACATCTGTGAATGCTTTCAAATCCAAATTGCCTCCTTTTTTATACCATAATCCATATTCTTCAGTACCTTTTAGATACCTCATGATTCTCTTGATTTCCATCATGTAATTTTCTTTGGGATTTGCTGAGAATCTTGCCACCATACCAACTACTAATGCAATATTAGGCCTTGTATGCACTACATACCACAATTCTCCAATCATTGACTTGTATGTGGTCTAATCTACTTCTTTGGAATCATCATTTTTGGAAAGCTTATGTCTAGTAGACATAGGTATTCCAATAGGTTTTGAATCTTCCATTTCCAAACCTTTTTAGTATCTCCTTGATATATTTTGATTGAGTAGTGTAGATATAGTCTTTCTTCTAATGAATCTGTAATCCAATAAAGATTTTTATCTCTTCAAACATAGGCATCTCAAATTCCTTACTTATTTCTTCTAAAAATGCCTTACACAAGTCATCATTTCTTATAAATAAAGTGTCATCCACAAATATTTTTGCCAACACAATATTCTTGTCTGGTCCTTCTTTGATATAAAGATTGTTGTTATCATTTGTTCTTTGAAAATAAATCTTTATCAAGTAGTTATGATATTTTTCATACCAAGCTCTAGGAGCTTGCTTAGAAAATACAACACTTTGTGTAATTTGCAGACCATATCTCTTTTGCTAGGATTCACAAAACCTTCAGGTTGTGCAATATAGACTTCCTCATCAAGAATTCCATTCAAGAATGTAGATTTTATATCTATTTGATAACTTTAAATCCTCTATGTGCTGCATATGCTAGTAAAGTTCTAACACCTTCTAATCTTGCAATATGAACAAAAGTTTCACCATAATCAATACCTTCTTCTTGAGAATAAGCTTTACATACTAACCTTGCTTTGTTTCTTGAGACTTTTCCACCTTCATTCTACTTATTTTTAAATACCCACATTCTACCAACCACATTTTTATCCTTGGGTCTTGGAACAAGAGTCCAAGTCTTATTCTTCTCTATCTATTCTATTTCTTCATTCATAGCTTCAATCCAGCTTTCATTATCCAAAGCATCTTTAACATTTCTAGGTTCAAATTTAGAAAGCAATCTTGTACCTTTCAATTTGTTTCTTGTCATTGTTCCATCTGACTTGTCTCCTATGATCTAATCAGGTACATGGTGCTTTCTAACATATATTTCTAATACAGGTACTTTGGACTTAGAATTTTTTCTACTAACCTCTTAATGATCTTCTTTATCAAGCTAGGGTCCCATTATCTATGACTTGAGTCCATCAAACGTGGTTTGCTCTAGCATTGGTTTGATAGCATCTGACTATGACTCAGGTCCTTCAGACTATAACTCAAGTTGCACTTGTTGCAACTCAGTAGCTTTTGGAGATTTTGGGGACTTAGGAGGTGTGGCCTCTTGACTTCTAAATAGATTTGGCATTGTATCAGGTTCATAGTAAACAAATCTTTTGTAATCCTCAGGTTCTCTATTGCTTTCCTCTTCATTATTTTCTATAAATTCATTATTTCTCACATGTGCACTTTATATGATCTTATAAGTAGTTAGATTCAAACATTTATATGCTTTACTTCTACAGGAGTATCCTAGGAATATGCCTTCATCACCTTTGGCATCAAATTTACCTTTCCTAGATTCATTCAAGATATAACATTTGCTACTAAATACTTTCAAGTAACTTACATTGGGTTTGTAGCCATACCATATTTCATAAGGAGTTTGATTTGAGTCTTTCTTCAACTATACTCTATTCAAGGTATACACTGTAGTATTGATTGCTTCCTTCTAGTATTTGATTGCAATACTCTTTTCTATCATCAAGGTTCTTGCACAATCCATGATGGATCTGTTCCTTCTTTCAACTATACAATTCTATTGAGGTGTATCAGGGGCTAATAATTGTCTCTTAATTCCTTTTCCAATGGAAAATTCATTGAACTTATTGTAAATGAATTCACCACCTCTTTCTGATCTCAAACATTTTAGTTTCTTTCCAATTTCTTTCTCTACTCTTGCAAAATACCACTTGGACTTTTGAAAAGCTTTAGATTTTTCTTTAAATACATTACAATCATCATTCTAGAATAATCATCAACAAATAAAATAAATTTTTAATCTTCACTATGGCTCTTTATTCCAATAGGTCTACATGGGTCTGTATGAACCAATTCCAAGACTTCTTCAGATTTATAGTTCTTTCTTTTGAAACTAGTCTTTCCCATCTTTCCAATTTGACAATTTTTGCATAGATCCATATTAGGTTTCCTCAAATTAGCAATACCTCTTACTCTTCTATTTTTGCATATTTTTACCAGATTATCAAAGTTCACACAACACGATCTTTTATGCCATAACCATTTTTCTTCCACTTGAGAAATAAAACATGAATTTTCATTGAGATCTAGGTAGAATAGATTAGCTTTTGTTTTTTTGCTAGACCCAACTAGATTTTCTTTTCCATCTAGTAGTTTGGCCTTCCCATTCAAAAATTCCACCTTGAATCCAATGTTATTCAACTATGCCACACTTAATAGATTATGCTTTATTCCTTCAACCCAGTAAGCATTGTCACATCTAAGTTCATTGGTTAGTGAAACACAACCTTTTCCCTTTATGCAATAGGGTTCATTATTTCCAAATCTCACACTACCACCATCATAATGTTTCATGTGTTCAAATTTTGACTTATCAAGAATCATATGATGTGAGTAGCCACTATCAATAATCTATGTATCATTTTTACTAACATGAGAGATAAGTGCCATCTTATCACCTTCATCATTAGATTCATCTTTTATAGCAATATAAACCATTTCATCATCTTCACTACTATCTAATTCTTTAGCTATGAAACAAGATTTATTACCTTTGTCCTTGTAGTCTTTGTAGTTTTTGAAATCCTTCTTGCCCTTGAATTTGTTGTGCTTCTTTTCATCTTTGTCTTCTCTATTTGGGCACCTAGTAGTAATGTGTCCAACTTCTTCACAAGAGAAACATATTAAATGAATTTTACCTTTATACTTTCCTTTTCTTTTGGGATACCTCCTTGCAAGTAACACTTCAATGGCTTCAAGATCACTGCTAGAACTATCTTCCTCTTCACTTTTAGATTATTTTCTATTAGATCTTTTGGCTTTCTTCTTGAGTGATACCTTGGCTTCAAATGCAAACTCAAGATTGCTAGAACTAGGAGTATAATTATCATAATTATCTAGTTCAAATGTTGTCAACCTTCCAACTAGTGCATCTAAAGTTATAGTATGTTTTGGATTACATCTCATCTCTTGAATAATAGAAACTCTAATTGCATAGATAGGAAGAAGGGTTCTGAGTACCTTTCTTACCACTATTACATCATCAATTGTTCCTCTAGAGGCTTTGATAGCATTGAAACTGGCTTTGATTCTATCAACATATTTTGCAATATTTTCATCTTCTCTCATTTTTATTTGATCAAACTATCCTCTAAGACTTTCAACTTTGGCTCTCCTTACATTTTCATCTCCTCCATAGATGTCCTTTAGCTTGGTAGTTCTATAATTTTTGACTTTAACAAATTTGACATACTTGAGAGATGAGGCAATATCAATCATCATGATATTATGACTTTTCTTTTCTATAATTTCTTCAATAGTTATAGTTCTAGTAGGAGCCTTGTATTTAGCATTTATATTTTTTAGTCCTGCATCTCCAAAAGTTTCCAAGTGTAGCCTCATGAGTTCTTGCCATGCCTTGAAGTTATCTTTGTTTAATTTTGGAATCTCCCTTTTGTAAGACATCCTTATCTTTAGCTTAGGTTCTTGAAACCCTTTCTGCAAGGACCAAAAGCAATGATACCACTTGTTGGAAATATAAGAGGAGTTACTAAAAGGGGAGGGGTGAATCATTATCCACTAAAATAAATCCTAGATCCCTTAGACATGAATACAAAACAAAAACTCTAATTGAACTATAATCTATTATAACTCAGAAAACACACATTCACTCAACATACACTAGAAAATCTTGTAAATTCATAAATACTGAAATAACTTGGTAACTACTAAACATGAAAATCTTTAAGATATTATTTGTGATTAAACTTACTTAAATTATTTTCATACACATGAAATAAATAGCATGAATACAATTGACACCAAGAATTAACATGGAAACTCAATTTGGGAAAACCACCAATTACAACTAGCTAATTTTCACTCTTCTGAAATGAGCCTTGTTAGGAGCCAACCTAGTTAAAGGTTACAAAACACACTATTAGGTGTGACCCTGTTAGATGATTTAATCACCCTATTAGGAGTGACCTTTTTAAAGGTCTTGAGACACTTCAAATAGAAATGCCACCTTGTTAAAGGATTTATAAATAGCTGTTAAGCCAACTTGGTTAAGAGATTTAGATCACTACTACAATGGTTGGAAAGTAACAATGAGATGACCTTATTTTTGATGCAACTAAATTGCTAATTACAGATCTCAATTCTAGCTTGTATACTTGATCCTTCTTGATTGAATGTACCTTTGTAGCTAAACAAGGATATCCTACTTATCCTTCAAATTCACTTCCTCTAATCTTCATCAAATCTTTTATTATGATCCGCACATTCAATCCTCAACTTGACCTTATATTTATATCTTACACATTATCAAGTTAGCTTGAATAGAAACTAGAATAATTAATATTCATCTTCTCAATTGGCTAGAACCAACAAACATAACTATTGAACTCAATATGCTAAAACAAGAAAATCCTTTGTTAGCCAACCTTGCTCAGTAGACACTAACATAGAATCAATTTTTCTGTGTTTGGTTAATACTGCATATTCACAAAATTCTTTTGGTAACCAATTGAGCTTGGTTAACACTAGTTCCATCCAAAAATTCCTTCATTAACCAAGTGAGATTGGTTAACACTCAACATCTAAAAACTTTCCTTTGTTGCCCGAGTGAACTCGATAGACACTGTCTTCTAAACTAGGCAAACTCTAGAATGCTCAATAGACACAGAAAACTATCTTCATTGCTTGAGCGAGCTCAACATGTACTGATTGGAAATGGTATGAAATTTTGTGTAACATCACTATTAATAAATTTTTTTTAATAGGGACTCCCAAGTGAGAGACACAAGTTGTGTAGGAACATGGACAAGTGGATTGTGCAATGACAGAAGCACCAATAAAGACAACAAACATAAACTCCATTGATAGGAGTCATTTGATAGAAAAAAATGAATCAATGGAGGCATCGATCGAGTGAAGACCAAGAGGCCAAGGATTGTTGTAGATGCTCACCAAAGTATTTCCATGTGACATGGAAATATTTCAAGTTTGGTAGTATGGTGCAAGGGCACCAACAAAGTATTTAATTTTCTCTTATTATGGTCTTGAATTAGTTATTTGATAAAAAAATGTATAAAATAACCATGAAGTGGTAAAATTTTGATAAAGGAAATTATTATTCTATTCTAATATGTTTGGAATGTTCTTGTAAAGTTGTAAAGTCATTTGAGTTAAATATTGTAGAAGTTATGAAATGCAACTTTTCAAAAATTGTAAAAAGAAAAAAATGGGAAGTTGGATGGTCATAAGAGGAAGTTGAGTAGTTATAACTTCCACATAAAGTTGTAAAGGCTATTAAAACTTTTTAATGGTTTTTCATAGGTAGGATGCAAATTTAGATAAGTATTGGAAAGCATTAGAAACATTTTGGTATGATATTTTCATTGTTTAAATCTATTGTTTTGTTGTCTTTAAAGTTTTTCCTTTTGTTTTCAAGTCTTGTATGATCATGTACATCCTAGAAAAAAGTGTATTTATATAATGGTAGTTTAGTACATTGAATAATATTTCCACTGATTTTGGTTTGAGATGATTTCATGCACTATTGAGGAAGTTATCAATTTTTTGGTGAAAACCATTTGAAACTGCCCAAAACTTTGATTCACAATGACTAGTTTTGGGAAAACATTTATAAATTTTTATTGTACCATTAGATCTTTCTATAATTTGGAGAAATGATATATAATTATCCATTATACAATATGAATTGTGGGATTGTCTTGATTATAAATATGTAAAGAGTTATTGATGATTGTTTATGACTATATTTTCATGACCATAATAGAGTTTATTTCAAATGTGTTAATGTCTCTATTATGTTGACCATTGAAGTCTATGATGGACTTGGGAGTTTGTTATGGGTTATAATATGATGCTTTCATCAAGACCACACATTGGACATGCAAAATTTCCTTTTGTTTGAAGACCTACAAGATAATGATACAATTGGATTAAATATGTTCATTTTTTGAATTAGTATTATTGCGTACAATTAGATTTCAGCAAAACATACCACAAAAATGTGTCAACCCTGGGACATCATGAATTGTTCACACAAGAATTGCATGGAATTGAATTTTTTTTTTCCTAATTGTTCTAGAGATATCATACATAGTGAAACCATTCCATAACACCAACAACTCATCAAAAGAAGGTGCAATATATACATTCATATCTTTTACTTGGTACTTACCAAGTTGAATGAACAATATCATATAATTGTTATGGTAATTTCACTCCAAGACTTATAATTACATGTAGATAATAATAAAATAATAAAATACCTAAAACAATAACTTCCAACATAATGTGCTCCATATTTATTGACATCCATGGAGGAAGGTTATTATTGATAACAAAAATAGGGCACATCAAGTAAATAAATCTCATCTCTCCAAATGGATTGACATTGTTCGTTGCTAGAGAAAGCATGAGATTTTGAAGTTCTTATTTTAAGTGTGGCCACTTTTTGTCTATGTCCATAAATGATGAACCATATGTAGGAATTCAAATAATGTCATCTTGGATTCTATTGCATGCATGGTAATCCATAAATTGTGCCAAGCAATTGCACCTGAATAATCATTTAAGGCATGGAATAATGATGATGTAATGAAGAACCTTGTGAGGCACATTTTTTTGTCACTTGATCATTTTGATATATTCTAGTATGGCATTTAGGGTATTTTGTTTCATTTTTGTGTTCTTTATGATAAATAATATGATCTTTAAGACAAACATCTATTTTTGTGTACTCCATTCCAATATGTTTCATAGTGACACACAATTCTTGGTATGAGCGAGGGAGAGCATGTTATGGAGGTAACAAATAATCACCTATCAATCTACAACAAAAAATATAAGTTGTTAGTATAAACAATATTAATGGTACATATTTCACCTTTTATAGACTATAATGACATATATGACAAACCTAAGCATATGTGACATTGTTATGTTTGATAAACCATTCATAACCTTCAAATTCACTAGCAAAAATATAAGAGAGAGAAATGTTGATTGGGATCCTTCATAAAGGGTTGTGTTTTCCTTCTCAAATAGAGGTATATCATGGACAACCTCAATGTCATCCTCATCATAATCATCATCATCATCATCATCATCAACAACAACATCAACAACAACACTAGTACCAAATGTGTCATAGATCAACTCATTTGTACCATTATCTTCAAATGTGTTTTCTGGTGCATGATCATCATCTTCCATGGGATCATGATCTTCTCCCTCAATACTCACACCTCCATGTTCCTCCATATTCACATTGGTGTAGGAGCACCTCAAGGTCTTCAATAAATTTTGACTTGTAGGTTGGCTTAGCCAACCACTAGTTAATAAGGACTAAACTATGAAGTCACAAGTTTATTTTTGTGTGTGTGTGTGTGTGTGTGGATAGTTTAGGGATGAGTGGAGTCAAGGGATTTGAGTGGTCTTTTAGGATCTAGGTGTTTAAGTCCTAGAAAGTAAACCAAAGGCTAAAACTTTGACAAAGACCCCAAATTGTAATAATTTTTGAGATTTTGGTGTTTTTAGTTGTTTTAATGTCTTACATAATGGTTTGGAGTCAAGTTGAACCAATGAGGTGAATGGTTTGGAAAAACTATAAAAGTTGCTCATGAAAACTTTTCCTAAAACTAGGAAAGGGCTGTAATTGTGGCCTAACCCTAACCTAAGGGTCTAGATATGTGGGGGTAAGATATTTAAGACCACTCTACACCTAATTTGATAGTTAATGAATGGACTATACAAACTGTGGAATTGGAAAGAGAAACAAAAGTCTAAAATTGTGTGATAGAGCCTTGATCCAATAATTAATGGATTGAAAGAACTAATTTAATGAATTGATATTTCATTAATTTTTGTGTAATTACTTTCTATATCATTGGTTTTATTGATTTGTTAGATCTTGCTGATTCACTACCTAGTTCAGAGCTAGGTGTGCAAAAATGACTACTACTTGAGTTCCCATGGCTGAATTTCCATGGCCTCTTGGAATCAAGTATGAAACTTTTAAAATAGTGTAAATATGATTTTTGGAAGTCATGGGTTGTCAAGAAGCTATTTTAAATACCAAACCCTAGGTGAGTGCAGAGGTATTTTGGCTAGGTGTTTGTTCAGAACAACAACAAGAGGGCGTGTTGAATGGATTGGATGTGCTAATAGAGGAGTGTGGAAATGAAGGGGCATGTGTTTGGAACATGTGAAAGAAAGGAGGAGTGAAAGGAAGACCTTTGATGCACTTTTTGAAAGCAGAGGATTCAGACTAGTTCACATGCCCTAGAAACCCTTAAAAATAGGGGTTTGGTGGAAATCCAACATAAGAAAATGTTAGGACGTAAGAACTAAGAAATAATTGAGTCTTGGTAGGTGGTAGCAATAATCCATGATTATTTGAGGGGTTTTTAGGGGAATTTGTGTGGAAAACCAAGAAACCTAGTTTCTAGGAGGCCTAATTGGGGCAAAAAGGCTATAAGGCCTAAAACTAACAAAGCAAGAAATTGATAAGAAACCCAAATAAGAAACCATCAGGATGGATCAAGGAGGATTGAAAGATAACAATGAATAGAGATGAAACCTATTCCTAGTCCCAAGAATAATCTAGGAAGAAGAATGGCTAATTGTTCCCATGAGTGCACTAGGAGGGAATTGAGGTATAGTTTGAAGTTTTGAAATTGGTGGAGAGTTCTAAAAGGGATAGGAATTCTAGTAGAAATATCAGAGTTAGGTAAATAAAGTACCCTAAAAATGCCAAAGGATAGGACATAGGGAGATCTAGAAGAGCTCTTGTGAAATAGTTAGATCTTTCCATCAAAGTGGTATTAGAGCCTAGTTAAAAGGCTTGGGAAGAGAAAAGTGCATGTCAGAGGTATGTGAATCCATAGGATAAAGCATCATGGTGAGTAATGCTAAGTTGGCAAGAGATTTTACAAAAAAATAAGAAAAGAATAGACTTCTTCAAAAAGTTGTTGAAGAGATGAAGAAAAAGCTAGAGGAAGTGAAACTGCAGGCAAGATGAAAGAGTAGTTAGAAGTGGATAAGGGAAAGGGAAAGAATCAAGTAGAAGAGGAAGCAATGCCAGATTTAGATTTGGAATTAGTAGAAGAACCTTTTCTAAAAGAATTGAAGGCACTAAGTGGAAAAGCACTAGAAAGCATTCTTATCTTTACTGGAAGAATGGATGAAGAGTCGGTTATGGAATGGATTGAGGGTATGGAAAATCACTTTGAATATGATAAAATAACAAATGCTCAAAAGGTGAAGATAGCCAAATCAAGGCTAAGAGGACACACACTAACCTAGTGGAAATTATTGTAAGAAGAAAGAGAGAAGTAAGGCAAGAAACCAATAACAAACTAAAAAACTATGATGGAAAAAATGAAAGCCAATTACCTACCTAAGGATTATGACATCTAAATACATAAGAAGAGGAAAAATATTAGACAAGGAGACCTAGATGCAACTTATTACATAGAAGAGTTCCAAAAACTAAGCCTAAGGTCTAGAGTCCAAGAACATGAAAGAATTAAAGTGGAAAGGTACCTAAATGATCTTAGATGCAAGATTCAAGAAGAGTTGAATCTCTTTACACTTACTACCCTTCATAGTTTTTATTAGATAGCTATTAAAGTGGAAGAAAAACTTAAGAAAAAGAAAGATTCCAATACTAGGGGTAGAGGAAGAGGCAGATACACTAGAGGTGGTCAAAGGGGTGGTTCAAGTGGAAGGAGCAATGACAATAAGGGCCAAGGTGACTCTAATTTTTTAGAACAAGGGCATGAGTCAAATAATAGAGGTGGATATGGTAGGGTTAGAAGCTCTTACAATAGTGGAAGAGGAAGATTAGGTGGATTTGGAAGAAGTTCCCTTTTTGCTTCCATAAAGTGTTACAATTGTAGGTGGTTGGATCACCCAACTTATAGGTGTCCTAATAAACCATCACCTTCACAAGGAGAGAAAAAGATTGCCTATGTACAAGAAGAGAATTGTCCAAAAAAATTAGAGATGAGTCTAGATTTAGAGAAAGGAGAGAATCTCATGTTGAGGAGGATATTGATCAAAGAACCTACCAAAGATGAGCATAAGAAAAGAATGGCTCTTTTTAGGGTCAATTGCAAGATACTAGGCAAGGTATGTGGTGTCATAATTGATTCAAGATCTACTGATAATGTCATTTTGGAGAAGGCAATTCAAAAGTTGAAACTCACTAAGATACCCCATGAATGTCCATACAAAGTCACCAAGTTGAATAAGGAGTAGACCATATTGGTTAATGAACAAGTGTGGGTTCAGTTGACCATAGGGAATTACCAAGATATGACATATTGATGATGTGATACCTATGGATGCATTCCATCTATTTCTTGGAAGACCATGGTAGTATGACAAGGAGGTAGCAAACCATCGTAAGGAGAATAAGTACTCATTCAAGAAGAATGGAGTAACTTATAAGATTCAGTCTTTGATAGAAGAAGATGCAGTAGAGAAGCTATAATGCAATGCACTCTTGATGAGTGGGAAAGAGTTCATAAAGGATATAAAGAAGGAAGAAGGAGTTGGATATGTCATATTGCTGAAACCAAGGGAGGTGGAGGTGCCTAAACAATCACTCATGCTAGTAGAGGTGAAGCAACTACTATATTAGTTTAGGGACATCATTTGTGAAGGTACATGAGCTATCTTGCCACCAAAAAGAACAATCAACCATCAAATTTTATTTTGTGCCAGGGGCATCATTGCCTAACAAGGTTGCATACAAAATGACACCAGAATAGAATAAGGAGATAGAAAGGAAAGTGTAAGAGATTTTGGATCAAGATCTAATCAGGAAGAGTATAAGCCAATGTGATGTTCTAGTGGTGTTTGCTCCTAAAAAGGGAGGTAAGTGGAGAATGTGTACTAATTCTAAGGAAAAAAATAGGATAACTTTTAGATATAGGTGTCCTATTCCTAGAATAGAGGATTTAATGGATTTTTTATGGAATGCTACATACTTCTCTAAGATTAATTTAAAAGTGGATATTATCAGATTAGAATGAAAGAGTGAGATGAGTGGAAGTTAGCTTTTAAGACTATAGAGGGGCTATATGAGTGGCTAGTGATGTCATTTGGGCTCACAAATGCACCTAGTACCTTTATGAGGGAAATGAATGAGGTTCTTAAGGACTACATAGGAGTCTTTTGGTGGTCAAAAGTTTTCATGGGATGGCTCAATTTTATAGGAAGTTCACAAGAAGATTAAGTGAAATTTGTGCACCAGTCCTTAACACCATAAAAGGAGGATTCAAGAAA
The DNA here is from genome assembly GCA_028749045.1 of Cupressus sempervirens. NCBI lineage: Eukaryota > Viridiplantae > Streptophyta > Pinopsida > Cupressales > Cupressaceae > Cupressus > Cupressus sempervirens. The sequence continues at coordinate 563,634,959 of CM053785.1, read as the reverse complement.
AAGTTTGTGTGGACCAAGGAAGCCAATGAAAGTTTTGAGAGATTGAAGAAGGAAGTGGATACCCAACCTATACTAGTATTTCCTAGTTTGGATAAACCATTCATAGTAGAATGTAATGCAAGTAACATTGTAGTGGGTGTAGTTCTAAGCCAAGAAGGTAGAACAATGACATTCTTTAGTGAAAGGTTAAATGAGGCCAAGTCTAGGTATTCATCCTATGATTTAGAACTATATTCTTTGGTACAAGCCCTTAAAAAATGGAGGCATTACCTGTTGCCTAAGGAATTTGTGGTTTACACTGCACTAGGCCTTAAGTTACATAAAAACCCAAGATGATTTGAGTTTGAGGCATATCAAGTGGACGGAACTACTATAGTCCTACACCTCAACCATCAAACACAAGAAAGGAGTTAACAACAAGGTTGTAGATGCACTTAGTAGGAGGTTTTCTATTCAAGAGATTTAGTTGTAGAGAATTAGAGTTGAGGAATTCAAAGACCTTCATAAAAGGGGTGCAGACTTCTTACTGATCCATAAGGTATGCATTGAATTTGATAACCATTTTTATAGTGAATATGATGACTATGCATTGCAAAATGGGTTACTATTCAAGGGCAAAAAATTGTGTCCCAAGATGCTTGATGAGGGAGAATCTTATTCAGGAAAAACATAATGGGAGTTTGAGTGGACACTTTGGGTTAAACAAGACCCTAGACTTAGTAGAAAGGTTCTATTATTGGCCTAAGATATAGAAAGATGTAAGGAGATATGTGGAGCAGTGTGCAATGTGTCAGAAGGAAAAGTGAACATCATCAAATGCAGGTCTCTATCAACCATTACCCATCCTAAATTGGCCTCGGGAGTGCATCAACATGGAATTTATAATAGGCCTACCTAGAACATCCATTGGTTTGGATAGTGTGTTTGTGGTGGTGGATAGGTTTATTAAGATGGGTCATTTTATTCTATGCAAAAAATCACATGATGCTAGTCTATTCACCACATTTTCTTCAAGGAGATAGTTAGGATACATAGCTTACCCATGAGAATAGTGGCAGATGGGGATATGAAGTTTATGAGCCATTTTTGAAAGACACTTTGGAACAGGTTAGGAACCAACTTGTCTCATAGCTCTACATACCATCCCCAAATAGGTGGTTAGAAAAAGGTAGTCAATAGGGTAGTTGGTAACTTGTTGAGGTGTTTGACTAAGGAGTATGGACAAGGATGGGAGAAAGTCATTCCTCAAGAAGAATTTTCTTATAATGATAGTACAAACAAGAATACTAGTAGAAGTCCATTTGAAGTGGTATATGGGTTACATCCAAGAGGTGTACTTGAGCTTAGAGACTTGAAGGGTCATGAAGGAATAAATGGCCATGGTGATGACTTTTCTCAATCAATGAGAGAGATACATGAGAAGATAAAGAAGACTAATAGAGGCAAATAAAAAATTGAAAGCTAATATAGATGAAAGGAGAAGAGATCTATAGTTTGGGGTAGGTAATTCAGTGATGGTATTCTTGAACAAATTTAGATTATAGAAGGGCATACCAAGCAAGCTACAGATGAAAATGATTGGACCATGCAAGGTGTTGGCCAAATATGGACCAAATGCAAGGTGGAACTACCCAAGGAGATGTTCATTTCCCCAATATTTAATGGGAAGGATTTGATCAAATAAAAAGGACCAAAGAAGGAGGATGAATAATATAGTACTAAAGTGAATAGGGATGTGGAGGAACTCAAGGTACCATATCAGATCAAGCCACAAGCTGAGAAGATTCTAGATTCTAGGGTGAAGAAGAAAACTAGGCACAAGATCTACATGGAAAACTTGGTAAAGTGGAGACACCAACCAAAGTTAGAGGCTACCTAGATAGCTAAGAGTGACTTCAGGAAGCATAGAATCAGTGAGGAGTTCTTAACACCATAGGTTCCCTAACTTGTTTGTTGAAGGGGGGAATGGTACAAGAGCACCTCAAGGTCTTCAATATATTTTGGCTTGTAGGTTGGCTTAGGCAACAACCAGTTAATAAGGACTAAGATATAATGTCTCAAGTTTATCTTTGTGTTTATGGATAGTTTAGGGATGAGTGGAGTCAAGGGATTTGAGTAATCTTTTAGGATCTAGGTGTTTAAGTCCTAGAAAGTCAACCAAAGGGTCAAACTTTGAACAAGACTCCAAAGTGGAATGATTTTTGAGATTTTGATGTTTTTAGTTATTTTAAGGTCTTATGTAATAGTTTGGAGTCATGTTGAAACAATGAGGTGAATGGTTTGATAAAATTGTAAAAGATGTAAACGTTGCTCATGACAACTTTTCCTAAAACTGGGAAAGGGCTTCAATAGCGCCCTAGCCCTGATCTAAGGGTCTAGACATGTGGGGGTAAGATATATAAGACTAATCTAAACCTAATATGATAGTTAGTGAATGGATTGTACATACCACGGAATTGGAAAGAGAAAGAAATATCTAAAATTACGTGATAAAGCCTTAATCTAGTGACTAATGGATTGAAAGAACTAAGTTAATGCATTGAGATTCTAGTAATTTTTGTGTACTTACTTTATATATCATTGGTTTTGTTTATTTTTTAGATTAGTTATCATTTTATTAAATTCTTGTGTCTTGTTGATTCATTGCCTAGTCTAGAGCTAGTTGTGCAAAAATAACTCCTACTTGAGTTCCCATGGTTGAACTTCCATGGCCTATTGGAATCAAGTATGAGAATTTGTAAATAGATTAAATACAAGTTTTAGAGTCATTTTTAGAGAATATATTTTTGACACCAAGCCCCAGGCAAGTGTAGAGGCATTTTGGCTAGGTGTTTGTTCAGGACAACAACAAGAGGGATTGTTGAATGGATTGGATGTGCCAATCTAGTAGTGTGGAAGTGAAGGGGAATTTTTTGAGACATGTAGAAGAAAGGAGTTCAGGGAAGACCTTTGATGCACTTTTTGAAAGAAAAGGAGTTATATTGGTTTACATTCCCTAGAAACCCTTGAAAATAGGGGTTTGGTGGAAATGCAACATATAGACAATGTTGTCGAGTTGTCATTTTGCATGATGCTTAATGATAAGAATCCTTTTGAACTCCTCTCTTGAAAAGACAATCTAGGATTAACTCCAATGTTTTGGGTGATCTTGCAACCTACTAGAATCCACTCAATTGAAAATAAATGTGTACGTTCATGAGGAGGCCTTTTTTGGTTCAACCAATTTTGGATAAGATGTGTGATCTTCTATTTTGAAAAGTAACCACAAAAGAGATGTATTTTTGGTATTTTCTATTTTATGATGAATGCAATTTATCGATGCAACTATATGAATTCCTATTTTAACCAAGTGTTAGCAAAATAAATAACAAAGATAAGGTAACAAAAGATTAAAGAAAATAACTTTGAAAGGTAGATGCCTAACAAATATAATCCATGTAAACAACACATCTATGAGTTAAATTGTCAAAAAATTAGGTAGGAAACCAGTAAAATAGGAGCAGTGCTTCATAAATTCCACTGATGCAATCATCAATGGGAACTCAATAATAACCAAAATATGTTTCACTTCTCATCAAATCACAAGGCCACAGAAAGTGCACTCATGCAAGACAAGAAGCTATGCAAGGATAATAGTTGATCTTTTCTCCAACTCAGTACGTTAGCAGAATTTGTTAACATGAGGCAAACACCAAAACTAAAAGGTCATAAAATCATAACAACACAATAAAACCATTGACTCCATTATTACTCATAAATGTGCATTCACAAAAATAACACACTCGAGCAAGAATAACTACACTCAGAATGAGAGCACCAATTGCATATATTATTGCATCAAAATAATGGCTTGGAGTACATATTACATCATGTATTTATAAGAGATCATATCCTCCCTTTGTATTAGGAGTGAGAGCTCTTAAATTGAATACTCATGCTAAAAATTAATAAAACAAATCTAATTATATACAATTTTTTTCTCTATATGGTGCTAAGTAGGTCTCCACCCTTGTTTATATCAATTACATGATTTAAAACAATGAAAGAAGAAGTAGATAAGAAGAAGGAAGTTGTAAGAGGATATGAGAGTCACTGGAAACTCTTAAAATGGAAGCTTGACCTTCTCTTAATGTTTCTAGGAGTTGAATTGCAGTTACATTTTTAGTGCATGGAATGCTCTTAAAATAGCATCTAACAGTTAACTTTTGGTGCACTACTGCTTCTTCAAAATTGTTAGCGCACCTCTTAGAATTGTGCACCTTCACACCTGCACACATGTAGACCTACACACCTTCATGAAATTTGTGCAAGGTGCTCAATTCACTAAAAAATAAAAGTTCTCAATTTTGAAAATGGTTTCTAAGTTTTCCTCAAATGTGGTTTTGATAATTTAGGTCTATTTGTGCACCTTGTGCAACTATGTACTTTTCTCTTCAAAACTTGTAAAATTGTACACCTTTGCACATTTTCACATGCACACTTTCTAGAGTTCTTTAACTTAGGTATATCTCAAAATTACAATGCACTCATGTGCACCTTGCACACCCCCTCTAGAGACAATTCATTCACCAAATCTTCAAATTGTACACCTGCAGGGAATTGTGCAAGGTGTTCAATTCACCAAAAAATCAAAATTCTTAGTTTTGAAAATGTTTTCTAGGTTTTTGTCAGATGAGGTCTGGGAGCACTCTAGTGTACTTATTTTTCCATTTTTGATGATTTATACCCTCTTTATATCCCAACATTATCATAGACCTGAACTCCTACTTCTTCTATCTGAAATCCCATAATGAAGATGCCATTTTATCTATAGAAAGAAGAAAACATTAGTCATATTATGCTGAAAGACCCAAAATAAGACTCCAAAAGACTCTGACTAACAAGAAAAATAGGTCAACACCAGTCAAGATAGACAAGACAATGAATTTTCCCCCCAAAGCCTATTTTGTGCACTAGATCACCTTGGAAGGTTAGTTAATGTGCTAATTTTTCCTTGGAAATGACAAAGTGCATAGTTGTGTACCAGTGCATATGCACACCTTGATAAGGTGGGCATGGTGTGCATGTGCAAAACTATGCACATGTACATTATGACATTGTGCAAGTGAGGGGAGCATCTTATATAGGCACCTAGGGGGACCAAAGTGCACACCTCCATAGGTGTGCATCCCCAAGGGTGTGCACGTACACATGTGTGCATCCCTAGAGTGAGGTGACGTGTGCATGTGCACACTTGAAACACATGTGCATGTGGACAAGTGCACATGTGCTCACTTTAAGCACAATAAAGTCCTAAACTTTTTTTTTTGCCTACGTCTGACTGCCTGACCCTTCCCAATCAAAGATTGTGGTTTGACCTAGACCCAAGGGAGGATCCAAAAAATTGAGGCTTTAGACTAGATGCCTTATAGGGAATTTGGAAACTAGGGTTTCCCCATTTTATGAATCAAAATGGGGCATGCATTGTGAGGCCACAACAAATAGCCCCAACAAAAGGGAAGAAATGATAAAAGACATTTCTTCATCAGCAAGCATTCTTCTGACATGTTTCAAATGACAACTAAATTCCAAAAATTTCGAGTACCTTTCAATTTCCTTGATATTTAGAACTTCAGAATCTTTATTCTTCAAGCTCAATGTGTGCTTAATGTATTCAACTCCTTTGACTTGTCAAGGTGTAATCTATCATGAGTATCTAGCAACTTGGAGAAAATCTTTTTCTCCATCGGTCCATTCATCAAAAATCCTTGTAAAGCCTATTTATCAATCACTTATATGACTAGATGAGAGAATCCATTCTGAGGGCTCTTGGTGAGTTATCAATTCTTTCCTTTTTGAATTGTTTGGTAATCTTCATTATCTTTCTTTATGGAGCTCGCATGTTTCCACTTGATTCTTCCTTGAAGTATTTTTGCATAAATAGGATAGCCCCTTTTGAATGCATATCCTCTTTTATTTGATTATCCTTTTGAATTGGCTGGGATCTTTAGATTTAACACCACATTTAATGAACTTTTCATTCTTTTGTACCCTGATCATGCTTAGACTATGTGGCCAAGGCATTGGTGTCATTTCCTAGATTTGTTCTTCAGTTTGATAAACCTTATGTTCATCTTTTAATTAACTTTTAGAAAACTCACATGCCAAATAGTAATCTTAACAGTCCTTTGAAGAGACCCTTTGTCTAAACTGGTAAGTTTTCAATTATCCCTCATTACTATCAACCTAGATTTGAAAAATACCTAGATAATCCAAATTTTAATTTGTGAAGTGTTGAGAGCTATCAAAGAGCTATCAATCTGCAATTCTAATCTTAAGACTAGAAGTCCTCTACAACTATAAGAAACACCTATTTTTAGTTGGTACAAGAAACAAAATCTTCTAAATGCTTTGATAAATAAATACCTCTTCCCCACGAGTACATTTTGGCAAATATGCAACTAAAAATGATCATATTCCACTATTTCTTTGTAATTTACAACTATAGGTAACTAAATAAGTGACTACTTTGGTCACCAAGTAAATCACAAGATCAACCAAACGTAAGTAACTAAATAAAGTACTAAATAAATGACTATATATGTGATTGGATAACCATTCACTAATAATTAGTCACCTAAACACAAACAACTAAATAAGTTATTAGATAATCAATCACTAATAATTAGTCATTTGCATTCCTCTATTAACTTTCTCTAATGTTTATCTATTAATGGATTAGGTTGATTTTATTTTCCATAACTCATTCAAGACCCTTCGTTCTTCTTTTTCTCATACAAATGGTGGTTTTGGTTTGCATCTTCTAGGACACAAGTCACTTTGCTAAATAGCTTTGGAGATTTTATGCACCATTTTAGGCTCTTTGATGATGATCAATATTAAAAACTGATTTATTTAGCTTTCCTCTAAAAGTTATATCAATAAATGGGTGTATTAATAATATTTTTTCCTTACTTCATCTCTCTTCTTATTATATTACTCATTTGGATTCTTAATCATTTATTAAAATAATAATAATTAAAATAATTAGTAGTTTATAGCCAGTAGATGTTAAAACCATAGTAAAAAGTATTGATAATTTATTATTAATTAAAAATATATTTAACATGTATAGACACAAAGAGATAGGGTAGCATTGAAAGAGATGGCTGGAGAGAGAGATTATTATGAATATATATTATATCTACATTATTGACACATTCTCTCCTCTTCTTATGCTCTCTCTCTATTTAAGAATTTGGGAACACTAGAATTGGTTTTTAAATTCTTTTTGTGGTCACCTTCTTTAGATCTTCTACTTAAAATTCTAAATTTTATTTGTTTAACATTCCTTTTGAATTACGTGGGAACAATTTTGGACATGCTAGGTAGATGCCCTCACACATTTCAGCCTATGGGTGTGGTGCCTATTTCTTTTAGATCCTTGTTGTGTGATTCTCAACAAGCCAACCTATTGAGCCTATTTTTCTTATATAGATTCCTAGGTCAGATTTTAGTTCTCACAATAATTTTATTCCACTACTAAACAAGAACAACATTTAAGACATTTTTCAAAGATAACAATAATATTTCATCTTAAACTTTTAGTTATTATAAATTATAAATTATATTACTTGTAAACAAGAGCCTTTAGAACAATGGTAACTTGTCTTAAATTAATATTTTTGGTAGTGTGATTGTTTGAAAATACACTTATTTGGCACAAGTACTAAGTACTAATTAATATTTTTAATTACTATTTTATCCAATTTGATTTCCCATTTGTATCACTACTGCTATGTATAAAAATATTTCTTAAAAGATAAAATAAATTTATTATTTTATGTATTAAATTATTCTTTAATCATTTTAATTATCACAGATTAAAAATTAAAAATAAGATTAAAAGACAAATTGCATATATTTTTAAAAAGGGGCAAAAGTCTAATGGTGGGAGGTAGGTTACTTTACCAAATTGACCACAACTTTGTAAAGCCAAATTGCCACCACAACATATATTTTAACAAAGGGGTAAAAGTCTAATAGTGCGAGGTAGGTTACTTTCCCAAATTGATCACAACTTTGTAAAGCCAAATTGCCACCACAAAGTGAAAATGACTACACTACTATATTGTTCCACTATTTGATAGTTTTTGAAAAATGATTTCTTTACCAATTTCATTAGAGAGTTCAAATGTGTGGCAGAGCTACAAAAGGCACAAAATTCATATGTAATGTACCTCATTTTCACCATATTAGGTATATTTTACTTTTTTCTACAATTATATTGCCATTATTTGCATATTTTCTTGACCCATTGAGAGGAAAATCTATGCAACAAGCTTAGTAATTAACAACTGAGATATGGGATTTATTCCTTTCTTTTTTCCATTGTAAATCTTTGTAGTTCCAATAGAATTACCTCTCTTGATAGAATGAATTATCTTGTGTACATTAAAAATTATGTTGTATGTAAGTGTGCTTCTAGATTATGAGTCATTAGTCATTTGTTTGGAAAAACCTATACCGTGATAGGTGCTACAAATTCCCCAAAACCTATTTTCCTTTCTTTATTCTCATCTTTGTTTATATAGGGTGAGAATGATTTTTTAAAAATCTAAATATTCTTTTTACATTCACCAAATTGAAAATGTTAGCCTATTAGTGTTTATCACCACACCTGTGCACACTCCCAACCTCTATAGAGAAGCTAGGGTCTAACATTACCATGAGAGGGATCTATAAATATGAAAATTATGATGAAAATGATGTACCTCAATGCACAAATAAAAAAATAGCATAGGGAAGGATGATGATATAGTGGGAGTGACACTTTTCACAAGCATCAACAAAGAGACCAAAAGTCACATAATTTGTGTGCTTCTCTTAGTTTGTTACAATTTTGGACTACTATGATTCTTCCCATTTTGATATTTTAAGTGTTAAAAAATTCATCTCTAGTACTTTATCTTGTCCAACTCCTTTCCTAGCTCTTCTTCCCTATTTGAATCAATTTTACATGTTATTATGATACCAAGACTTATGCAAAATGCCCTGATCTATCAAGAAAACTCTAGCTAGAGCTCAAAAAATGAGTATAAAATTTAAAACATCAATAATAAAATCAAAATAACTACACATTTGAAAACTATTTTATTTCTCACCTTAATTACATGTTTTATTCTCATGTACAATATTTTCTTGAGTTTGATTCCCAAAGACTTGGTTTGTTATCGATCAACTCTTCTAATAAATAAAAGCCCAACTCTAGAAAAGGTACCCCAAGTAATAATAGAGAGAAACTAGTGTAGTAGGCACAACAAGATTTTTTTACTAAAATTGGAATAATGCAATATTCAATCCAGATTTAATCGGGTTGTTTCCTAGTTGATTGTGTGATTTGTCAATTTTTTTGAACTGAAAAAGAAGATCAAATATTCTAGTCTATTAAAATGATATCCCAATGCATATAGAAGGGAATCATTAGTAATCGTTCACCTTTCAGCATTTGTTTCAAGAACTTTTTGTGTGGCATTTAACTATAATGAGATTGAGAGACCAAGTATGAGATGCTTCACCAGTGGACAATTTATCTTTTGCAACCCTTCCTATTACAACCAAATCATGAAGAAATTGTAGGAATGTAACAATTTCATGACCTAATAAACTTCACATTTGGCCTTTATTGAAAAAGGAAATATATGAAAGATTTGCAAATTGAATAGAATTGCACTTGACAAATTTGAGAGGTTAGCAACACAAATTATATAGATATGACCTCAAATTTCAGTGAAAAACTCACCACATGGTAGTAAAAAATGAAGGCATGTGTTTTCATCATCCTACTATAGAGAGATATACCTAAAGCTTCTCCAAAAAATAAGTGTCTTCTGATACATTATCTCTGATCACTTCAATGCCAAGTTTAGGCATCTTCTTTGCTAGCTCTTTGCATTCTTCTATATTAAGTTTGCAAGAAAACATCCACAAAAATTGCATAGATTCATAGTGATCCAAACCAGAGAAGAGGGAAAAATCACCAATGGACTATCTTTTATATCAAGTTTTTGAAGGCTTTTGCACCCCTTTGAGACATTCTTTAGACTTTGATTCACTTTTCCTAGCAAATGTTATTAATAAGATTTCTAATGTTTTACCATATGTTCCAATATACTCAAATGATTTGTCTATGAGAAGACCAAAAAATGCTAGCATTTTTAGGTATTTGTAATTCTTTATGATTTCCCAAAATCCATCATATATTGAATAACTAGTTACATGATTGGGTGTATGTCATCCCATGATACAAAGTTGAAATCTTATTAGTTTGGCACGATTTCTTGACACTATCATAATTGCCTCATTGGTTATTTTTTGACAAAATTAAAGAATGAACTAAAGATTTAGACATTCCAATGAAATCAAAACAAGGCCCAATTCTAATACACAACCTTTTCCATCTTCACATACAATGATGTAACCCCAATATCATTAAAGAATAAATCTAAATTTTGCACAAGATAAGTATTTCAGAATAACCAAGTTCTTCAGTAAAAAATATTCTCCAACTCTACCTTGCCTCTATAATGAAAAAAACATCTACTTATTACAATTTTGAAAATTACCATATTTGGTAGATTTTTGGGAAAAATAAAAATTTCCATTTTTGGTAATTTTTAAAAACTTATCCTATGAATCCCATTTTTTCCCAAGAAAAGCCCCCAACTAAGGCAAGATGAATTGCCAACTAATCAACGAAATCAAAGATATGATTTCAAATTTATTACAAAAACAAAATTCTAAAAAAATTGGAAAAAAAACACTGAAAGCCAATTTCGAAGGTCAAGATGAGTTTTTAGGATCTTGGAAAAATGTCAAAATGGCCACCTATCAAGCTAAGCTCCATCAAAAATCGAAATAACTCCTTCTACTGCAACTACCTATAAAATTTTAGCCAAAACCCACATCCAAGTTTTATGACCCCCATAAGTAAATGTCGACTAAAACCCACATCTAAGTCAATAGCCTTGACCCTTAGATGACCTTGCATCATACATCTATGGAAACACTCAAAGATCCCTCAAATTCATGCATGTTATTGCAACTTCTTCTAGATCACTATCTTCCATTGAATCCAGATCCCAAAGACATTGTGCTTTATGAAAATGATGGATGATTCATTCTAATTCAAATTTTTGAATAAGTGCATAGCTTATGTTTAGAGAATTCAAATTTGAGCACATTGGATAAACCATAGTCAAATATTCTAGCACAAGTTTATAGAATCTTGACAAGCATTAAATTTGAGAATGTTTGTTGAATTCTGCTAGAAGATTTTATGCATGTTCTGGAGATAACTCATATACAATTGATCTTGTTCCTCTATGAGTAATCTATGGTGTTATTAATATCAACAGTTGTGATTATACTTTAGAGATAGTTTTATTCAACTTAAGCTTCTTTAGGGATGGGCACCTTGTTACTAACCTTTCAAGCACATCAAAATTTACTGGAACATCTAAATAGTCAAAGATAAGAGATATTGAGGAGGTCATTTTCTTAGGAAAGGATTCCAACATCCTCTTCATTATCTACTAACTCAACCTCACTCAAATCTAGTTTAGTCAAATGCCTGCATTTTCTACCAATTGTAAAGGTGAAACTGTAGATCCTATTATAGCTACATCACTTACTAATTTTAGACTTTAGATCTATACATCAGTATCTCAAAATATTTGTAAGTATCGATTTGAAGAACATTTGCATATGAATCATCTATCACCAACACTACTTACACTTCTATAACTACCCTCTCTAATCACAGGTTCTACTTCACCACTAGTGAATGTCAACTCTAATGTAAGTTTCTCATCATGTATGAAATGTATGGTACACTAGAAATACAAAATACAAAACATCTATATTATTTTTAAATTTTAAATTTTAAATTGGGGAAAGGTTGCAAATATGTGATCTCAAGATGGTATTGAAGTGTCAAATCCTAGAATGACAAGTATCCACAAAATATAAAAAAATCTAGAAGCCTTTGGGATACAAAATAGAGCATCCTAATACAACCAAACTAGGGGAATTACCAGCCCTCCACAAGACAATAGTTGTTCCACAATTAAAAACAAATCCATCTTCCAAGATAGCTAGCATATATTATATCAAATTCATTGAGGTAATAATCAATAATATCAGTTAGACACCAATAATTTAAAGTTTTTAGAGCTTAATGTCTCCTCATATTAATATGGATACAAAATATAATTAAACTTCTAGTGTGTGTTTGAGTTTTTATCTTGAATCACATGTGATTCAAAGAGAAAAATAAAATTCTATAGTGGTCAAAGACTACAATGCCACCACTTCCTTGAAGTACTCCCTGAGATGTAAGTAAAGTCAAAAGTTTTATTGGGAGATGATTTTATTGAATTTTTTTGGAAAAGATTTGATAGTAATAAGTTCTCTATTATTTAGAATATAAATACTAATTAGTAGTGTTTTAATTCTTTCACTGTAATGTGGAATAATATTATTATTTCTATAAGGATGACCACTTTGAAGAAGCTTTGAAAGTTTGGAGTCTCTTAGAAGAATATACTATTGATCACAGCCTTAGGTCTACTACTATTCTTGGTGTTTGGGAGTGTGTCTTCACTAGAAGGCATAATTTGGGACTTCTTGATCATGTTTGGATTTTATCTATTGATCAAGCTTATTTTAATTGATATTTTGTGCAGTGTTTCATCTTTATCTTCATTATGTCTAATCAAGAATCAAACATTAGATATTTAACATCACAGCTGTAGTTTTAGAGGCTTTTCCATATTTGTTTATGATTTTAACTAAGCTTTAGTTCTTTAAACTTGATTTTAGACCACCTCATCTTTTGCAAGGTTTGCATGCATTATGAACATCTGGGTGTCTTTGATAAGATTTTCCATATTACAAGAGGAGGCATAACCAAGGCATCTCGTATTATTAGTATAAGTGAAGATATCTATGCAGGTATTTTTACAATTCCTTGAAATTATATCCACTATCTAGGGATGCTCCTTTTGATTCATTAAAATCAAATGCATGGATCATGTTCTAATTTTTCCTTTAATTTTATTTCTTTTATTGCAATGGTGTTCCTAATAGGGTCATCAATTTTTTCTCAATAGAGCTACTTGTATTGGAATGTACTAGAATCTTCTTGTTCCTTTAACATACTATCTCATGTTTGATGGATTTCCTTTCTATTATGTTTTGGTGCCAAATATAATTAATTTAGTCATTTGTTTTATCTTAAGTCTTTCTTTTATGAGGAAAAATGGATCTTTAAGGCTTTTATGCCAAGTGTTTTTCTAAATGCTACAAGAAGTTTGTATTCATCACAATGTCTTCTTAGGCACCAAATGACTCAAATGACTAAAGATATATATTTAACTTTTCCAATGATTTTAAAATGTTCAAATAACCTCTAATTACCCAAACCAACCAAAATAATCAACTTGCAAAGTCTCAAGTGCTAATCTTATAAGCAGATCCAATTTGCTGTCCCACTAGGGCTACTTCCCTAATTAGTGTTGTTGTAGCTATTTTTGCCTATTTTATCAATTTTTTTCCAAAAAAATTTTCAAAAAAAATTAGGGTTTTAGATACCCTTTTCATCCTACTAAAACATATCAAAAATTTAAATATGGTTGTTTTTTACCATACCCTAGTGTTCCACACTTGACACTATTTTTAAGGGTGAAATTGCTCACTTTTACAAAGAAGCCCTATGCAATACTTGTATGAAAACCTTATCAATATGAAAATTATTTTATTTTGATATTAAAAAAATGGTTTTCAAGTTTATTTGATCCTATACCTTTATTTAAAAGGCCAGTCACAAAACCCTCACATATATATGCCTAAAATTAGGGCTTTCTAGAAAAACCATTTCCCAACACTTCTAAAACTCATTGAAATTTATCTCACCTTATATTTGATATAAATATTAAACTTCAATCATAAAATAATCCTGTTGTTAAGGAAGATCTTTAGTTGTTATACCCTTAGCACAAATCTCATGCACTTTTCTCCACAAAAGTTAATGTACACCAAGAAATTCACTATTCGTGCATGTTATATTGTTAGGATCATATTTTACAAGTCAAATGGAGTCCAATATATGAGAATCAAATATGGGAATTCATATAATGGCTCTATGTTCCATAAAAAGCCTCAAAACGAAGAGAAATAATGTAATTTCCTTAGGTCTATCAGCACTGTTGTGAGAAATCTGATTGTACAAAACTAAATGATCATCCAAATGGTTTAAAATTATCTTAAATATCAAACTTCATTCATCCAAACTGATTTCTTAATTAGAGATATCAAAATAACATACAAGATCATAGGAAATTGCGTGAAATGAAATTGTTTATTGCCTTTTCTGTGATTTGTCTGTACAATGCTATCCTCCTCATTACATTGTCATGGAATGCTCTCAAAGGATTTTGAAAATGAATATCCAACTTCCCAAACCAGCCATACTAGTTTTTAGTTTATTATATTTCCTAATTACCCAATACCTACTCAAATCCTTAACTAGTTGTTACTATTCAAGTTTGAATTTGAATTTGAATTAGCTAACAATATATCTCCTAATCAATCCAAACACTTCAAATATATTTTTCAATAAATTTATTCGTATGAATTATGTTTCCTAATAACATTAATAATCCCCTTACATGACCTTATCCCCTTATATCCATATTTAGGTCCTATGGTCCCTTTAGGACCATATGAACGATTTACAAATATATTTGTTTTTTCATAAGGATAAACCATTATTGGCCTTAACAACTCCCAATTACCTCCTTGGTCTTCATATGCCTCATCCATGCTCTTCAAGGATAACTTTAAGAAACCTCACTTTGGAAAATGTATAAAATTGTGATAGATCCAACATTATTTAGGGGGAAAATTTAATTTTATTGGCAATTTTTTTTTCGTCATGTGATAATTTTGTAAAACTGTGGTGAATCTTTAATTATTTCAAAAATTCATGAAAAAAAGTTAAAATATATAGAAACCATAAATTTGTATCATACAAGATTCAAAAACCCTATTTAATGACCATTAGATGATCCTAAATCAACGGTCTAAATCCCATTTCGGACCAAAAACTTAATGTAAAACAAGTTTTAGAGAAAGTTTTTGAAATATTGACACTTGTTTATAGTATAATCTATTTCAAGCCAAAGATTAAAAGGATAAAAAATTCCTAAGAAAGTCTCCGAAATAGAGACACTTGTCAAATATATGTACTTTACCTAAAACTCGACTTAAACTTTTACCATAGATTGGTGAATGTGACCATCAATTAAGACATGCTTCAGAAATTGTAAAACATTTAATTTACCATGTGGAAAGATTAGATTCTATTGGTGAAGTCATCGTCACAATAAAAATGATTATGTATCATTATTGACAATTGATCTATTTAATACTAAATAGTATAATCAAAGTAAATTTCATGTTTATTATTATTTTTGAAAAAATATATGACATCCTTGATTTTATAGAAAAGTCTTTTGACAATATTTGGAATTTATAGAGATTCCTTTCATATTGTAGGTTTTTTGAATGTATTTTCCATTCACTCTAATATAACCAAAACTATCTATCCTTTTCACTAACTGATTAGAGCATTGGCTGAGTAAGATGCTAGCATACACTTACTCAAACTTGGAAAATTGTGGTAGCAAGTATGAACAATCCATTAAATAAAAAGAAACACTTATATATAACTACAAAAATGGTATAGATGTCCTAAAATGTGTAATGGACCATTAATTTAATACCATTATTCATACTTCATCTTCTTTAGATGACTCTTCATTGTTAGATTTTTGACATTAAAAAGATGCATTTGAAACTCTCTACCACAATTGCATTCCATAGTCCTAAACCAACCATTTTTTGGCTCTTACAAACAACACTATTCAAGATTCCTTCTTCATACTAGGAAAAATATAGGTGTATGTTCCATCCTTCAATATTAGTTCAACCTATTGATTACAAGCCTTGTAGATCCATTCACCCCATCACTAAGGTAGAAAGATTCAAATGTGTTCATTAAACTACCATCTAATTCATGCTTAGGAAGACCAATAGTAACCTAAATAAGTTTCTATTCTTTAGATTTCTAAATGTAATACAAAAACAAAATCAATTTTATCTTAGGTTATCCGTCATAATCAGTATAACACATGTAGTGATGTGTTAGAAGAAGAGGATTCTCAATTGTCCTTTATGAATGAAATCAAAATTTAAAGATATATCTCATATCTTCATAGAGAAAAAAGTTGTAAATGCAAATGATATAGTGATTTCATAAGTCACATATTGATAAGGAAGAGGCAACAATTTCAAAAATAACAATTCACTGGGCATTTTTGTCAAGAAATTATTTTTAGTGCATTACAACCATGTGCCTACTACTACATTGTCTTAATTATGTGTGCTCACAACTATTGTCAAGGTGTCAATCTTTGTTTCTCCATCTCTTTCTTTCTCTGTGTCATGCAATCATGTTGATAGTTTGAAGTGCAATGGTTCCAAAACATAGAATACAAAGAATCTAAAGCACAAAAGATGCTTAGAGAATGTTAATTCATATGATGTTACAAATTAATATATAACATGGTTCTTAATAATTATTTTAATGTTGTAGATGTTTTTTGATGGTTGTGATTATTTTTATATGTAAGCCTTATGACCAATGTGTTATGCTTAAGTTGGTTCCACTCAAAAACTACATGCTTGTTATATTTGATGTGTTACATCTTTTCTACCTTAGCAATAGTAGCTTACAACTCACCTTGGTTAGCTTTCTCATATTCCATGGTAAACATTAAAATAAAGTTACATAAAGTTGTTATAAGTGTCACTCAAAAATCATCTACCTTAGTGTCCTAACATTCCCAGTTAATACCCTACCTTAATTAGCTTGCACATCTTTTTGACATCACAAATCAAGATATAGTTGCATGCAGTTATGTGATAGGTGTCTATCCATGTCATTGGGTCAAGGGAACTATTGCAGCCTTGGCAATAAAAAACAAATACCAGCATTATGGCAAATCAATCATAGGCAGTCTCTACCTATTTGTCCATTTACTTTCCACTGCATCACAAGATCTCCATGCTGTTCAAGGATGAAATTATTTATTTGTATGTAAAAAATATTCTAAGTTCTCAAATGATCACATGCATGGTTATAACTTATCACTATCATGCATTTGTTCTCACTTTCCTAAAGGTGTGAATGGTGTACAAATATTTCACATCTTCCTAAACTGGTAAGTTGGCTAGATTGATCTTCATTTTTTTTGGTAAATTTGGTAATATGTGTCTCATATCTGAAATTTTGAATATAGGTGATTGAGCACTTTCTAATGATATGAAAAATTAGCATCAGAATGGTTTTTTTGGAATACTTTAGAATAACTTGGGGGGTGGTGAATAAGTTATCCAAGGTCTAGATGTATAAATAAAACTTTTCACAACTTAGTGAACCCGTAAAACATTCATATCCATGCATGCATCCATGAGATTATGCAATCACTAATACTTGTGGGTTACTATCATGTCAACTTGCAGAAATGTAAAGTATCAAAAATAACAGATTCATCAACACACTTAGCACAATGATTTACATGGAAACCCAATTTGGGAAAAACTACTAGTAACATGCTGCTCCTTTTCACTCTTCTAAAGTGATGCCCTGTGAAAGGCCCAACCCTATCAAAGGTTACAATACACATTGTTAAATGTGACTTGATTAAGCAATTTCAATCACCCTGTTAGAAGTGAGCCTTGTTAAAGGACTTTATGCCATTCACTTGGAATGCCACCTAGTTAAAGGATTTACAAATGACTGTTAGGTCAACTTCACTCCAAAGGATTTACCCTAGATTGATACAATTGCTAGAGTAGAGCTTTGATATGTTACAACTTACAACTTCTTTTGCAAATTACAGATCTCTTATTCAATCCTCAATTTTGCTTGGCCTTCATACTTTGTAGCTCTAACAGCTTGTTCACCCTTCAAGCATTCATCTCCTTAACCTTCTTGCTTAACATGCCATTGTAGATTATCCTCTTGGGTCATTTGATGAAGAAAAACCTTTGACTCCTTCTCTTCCTTAGGTTCTTGCACATGACAACTTTTGCTTCATGAGCAAACATTACTATAAATACAAAATTAGGATATTTTCCTACTTATTTTCCATCATCCAAATTAGGGTTTTGATGGATTAGGCAGGATACAATGTATCTACCCCATATCTTATATCTCTTCTAGAAACTTCTCCTAGAATCCATTTGAATTTGCCTTAAAAATGATTTACCTCAAATTTTGTGCCACCAACTCATCATCCTTATCTTCCACCTAGTTCACAAAATTCAAGAAAACAAACTTGTCGACTTAGATTCAGTGAATCTTTGATCTTTAAAATAATGCAACAACTTGGAATTATCAATATTCTGATGCTTGACACATACTCCATTGCTTGACATCCACTGTGAATTCACTTGGCATCAACTAAAGTTTATTGATGCTCGATATCAATTAAACTTTTCTTGACATCCACTAGAATTTTCTTTCACTTGACTCCAAATGACTTTCTACTTGGCTTGCACTGTCTTTGCTTGGCACCTACTATCCACTTAGTCAAGCTTGTCAGAAAAACTTTGTGTAGCTTGTTCTTCTAAAATTTCTTAGTGTAGCCAACATTTGTAACCTTAAGTAGATTATCAATATATCATGTCATCACTATCTTAACTGATCCTCATACTTCATTACATAATCATAACTCAACCTTTCCTCTAGGTGCTTTTGTTACATCTTATTGACCAATTCCTCTTCATCAATAAACTAAGTGATAGTACTTGAATCTTATAAGTAGTTGTCTTTCCAACAAATAGTAGGTTTGACATCAGTGAGAAAACAATGATTGAAACACATAGTCTTCTATAATAATCTCCCTCTTTCAATAACCTTTCTCAATAATGATCTTTTCAATCAGATCTCAACAATCTCCCTCTTTGGCATTGATGGCAAACCAATTGATCAACTAAGTCAATCAAATGATGAACAACTTGTTCAACCAAATTGACTAGGTTAAAATAGTAAGATAATACCAAAAAGAAAATAATTCCATGTATTAAAATCTCTCCCTCTTATGACTCCCTCTAAGTTCCTTCTTGTATCTCCCTCTTTCTAGGTAGATTAGGATTTTTCCCTCAACATTTATACTAGTTTAATTAGTAGAATATCTTCTTTTGTGACTAGTAAATCTCTCTCTCTTTTCTGACTCTCGATCAATATCTCCCTATTTGTTTTGACAACAATGTCAAAGACATATCATCTTTTCATCTTAAAGATGTAGATATAGGCTTTTGAAGTTACTTTAGTTTCTCCCTCTGTCACCTTGTTTGTGACTAATTTGAAGTTTTAGCTCTATGATAAGTTTAGGTAGTTCCTAAAGTAAGATCCTCTACATCAATTTGTAACATATGAACTGATATCAACTTTTTTGATGTAGGACACTACTCTTATTACTTAGATAACCTTTAATAGCGGTATCACCCTTAATTTACTTCTTAGATACTCATAAGCATCCTTAGGTAATGGTTTTGTGAAGATATCAGCAATTTTTTCTTTTTATTAATATATTCCATCTTCACCTCTTTATCTTGAACTAACTCTCTCAAGTAATGATACTTGATTGCAATGTGTTTTGTCTTTGTGTGCATCACTGGATTCTTTGATATATTGATAGTACTTGTATTATCACAATAAAGTATCACTAGTTCTATGATTTCTTCCTTCATTCCTTTAAGTAGTTACTTGATCCATACAATGTTTGTCCAATTTATAGTAGCAACAAAATATTTAGCTTCAGCAGTAGATTGTGAAGTACAACTCTATTTCTTGCTAATCCATGTAACTAGTCTCTTACCTAAGAAAAATCCTCCTACACTACTGCTCTTTTTGTCACTAATGTTTCTAGCCTAATCAACATCAGTGCAGCCTCTTAATTCAAACTTTTTATTTTTCTTGTAGTATAGAAAAAATTCTTCTATTCCTTTCAGATATCTCATTATTCTCTTCACAACAATTAAATGATTCTCCCTGGGATTAGCAAAGAATCTTGCAACTATCCCTATAGATAATGCAATGTCAGGTATGCTTGTACTACATATTGCAACTTGCCAATCATAGACCTGTACATGGTTTGGTTCACCTCAGTAGAATCATCATTCTTTAACAACTTACGTCCTATCATCATAGGTGTACTTACTGGTTTGGAATCCTCTAATCCAAAAGTTTTCAGTATCTCCTTGACATACTTTAACTAAGTGATGCATATACCATACTTCATCTGATATACTTGCAAACCCACAAAAAAAGTGCTTGTTTCAAACTATATAGAGCTTTATGTAGTCTACATACCATGTTATTATTATTCATATAAACAAAGCCTTCTAGTTGTTCTATGTAAACTTCTTCTTGTAATATTCCATTCAAAAATGCAAATTTAACATCCATCATATAAACTTTGAAACCTTTGTATGCAACATAAGCAAGTAAAGTTCTTACTCCTTCCAATCTAGCAACAGGGGAAAATGTCTCTCCATAGTCAATTCCTTCTTCTTGTGCATATCCCTTCCAAACTAATCTTTCTTTTTTTCTATTGGTCTCAGAATGGTTTTGACAATTGAGTGTCAACACACTTAACCAATTTTCATATAGAAGCCCAGTACACTATATGCCAAGCCATAGTATGTGCCGAGTTAGAATTCTAATAGGTATCGAGTGATCTTCAAGTGCTGAGTGAAGATCAAGTGCTGAGCATGATAGAGGTTCTGAGTGACTTCAGGTGCTGAGTGAACCATATAAGTTGAGTGATATGTAGGTGTAGAGTCATAGTTGATGTCGAGAAAGCTAGAATGCAACAGATGCCTAACAAACCAGAATCATACATGTGCCGAGCACTAGTAATCCAGTATGTGCCAAGTAACACAGAATCAACATATGAGTTTGTGCCTTCACAAACTCAGATGTAAATCAATTTTTGGGCCAACATAGAAGAATCTCAAAGGATAATAAAGATAAGAATGAATCTTTTATATTTCCTATGCAATTAGCATGCATCCAATAAGAAAAGTGCAAGGAATGAGTAAGAATTAAAGATTCAATATGGATTGTAGATCTATACCTAAACCTAAGTCTTTGATATCTTTAAAAGAAGGATGAAATCCCATTGTATGTGTGGATGAGAGCAGTGTAAGGGTAAACTATACTAAAATTTAGAGAGAAGTGTGAAAGACTTAGAGGAGTAGAGTAGCGTAGCAGTATTTAGTTGATCATAATAGAGCAAGAGCATTGAATAGATATCATATCTCAAAGGATCAAGATTTGAGAGAGCAGATCAAGTGCCCAAATTCAGCAATCAAGGATTGTAAGCTATTAGGTTTATTAGTGTAATACTCTCTAGCAATTGTATTAGAGGAAAAATCTTAGTTGATAGGTTAGTTTAACAGCTAGGTTTTAGATCCTTTGAAGAGGTGATAAAATCCTTTAACAGGGTGCCACTTCATGTAAAGTGTTTGTAAATCCTTTAAACAGGTCACTATTGATACAGTGTAAAGCCTTTAAAAAGGCAAGCCTTTAATAGGGTAGATCATCAAAAGTGGTCGAACCTTATTGTTGCAGTGATTTTGTGGGTATCATCTCCACCCCAGTTTTACCTTCTCATTTTGGAGGGTTTCTAGGTTACCAAATTTTTTGTTATGTGTTGTGATGCATGTGTTTACTTTATAGTTGTTTGATATGTTTACATGCATGAAGTTTATCTTCATTTAAAAGTTTTTAAGGTCAAAGAGTGATACTTATGATTCACCCCCCCTCTTAGAAGTATTCTTCCCATTTGATTATTCCAACAATTGGTATCAGAGCAAGGTTCTCACAAGGAAAAGCCTAATAGCTTAGAGAAAAGATATGAAGATAGAAGTCTTCAAACTTGGGAAGATTATAGAGAATCAAGTGATTTATGTACACCTCACCGTACACAACTTGGAGGAAGCCAGAGAAGAATTGAGAAAATCCTTAAAAAGAAGGAAGGATATAGCCATAGTTGAAAATGAGATACACTACAAGGAGATTGACACCACAAAAATGTTTGAAAATGGAGATTCCAAAGAGTTTGATGTAGCAATAGTATAATTGATGGAGAAGAATAGAGCTCAAGTAGAAGAAATTAGAATACTCAATCTTGAACAAGAATCACAAGCCATAATGCTTTGTGAAGTGACTGAACAGAAGAAAAGAGCCATTAAAGAAAAGGTTATGCTAGAAGATGACAAGAGAAATCTTACCAATAGAATGGAGGAGAAGACAATTGAGTTTGAAAGAATCTCAAACATGTAGCTAGACACCCTAAGCCAAATGATGAATGCACATCATGAGCTGAATATGAAGGACATTGAGATCTCTACATTAAAGATATAGAATGAACAACTATAGAATGATTTGAAAAGAGAGAAGGAAGTTGTAGAAAGTTTCAACAAAATTAATGAGCCATCAAGTACTTTGAGCAGCTATTAAAATCACCAAGGGCTAGTAATGATACTTCAAGACTTGATTACACCAGCACTGAACAAGGAGAATCATCCAAGTCTACAGAAGAAAGGGGTAACAAAGGTAAGAACACTAAACCTACTTGTCATTTATCTGGTAAAAAGGGACACACTACTGATGTATGTAGGAGAAAGAAGACCAATCAGCATGATAATCCAAAGAATGCAAGCTATTATCATAAGTGTAAGAAGCAAGGACATCAAGCACATGAATGTAGGACTAGGACTATTAGGACACCAAAATTTGAAAGTCACTGCTACAACTCTGAGAAGTATGGACATAGAGCTTTTAAGTGTAGATCAAAGCCTATGTGGACATCAAATCAGGAAACAAGAGAAGGTAAACATGGTCATCACTACAATTGGGACTATAACACTAGGTATAATTGTCACTATTGTCAGGAATATGGACACATTCCTAAAAATTTCACAAGAACACATTTTAGAGGGAACTATAGCAGATGGTTAAGTCAAACCACATGTTTCAATTGCTTGAAGATTGGCCACATCGGTAGAAGCTGCCCAAAAAAGTCAAAGGAACTCAAGTCAAAAGTCAACAAGGGAAAAGAGAAGGTAGACGTTGAACACATCAGAAGACAAATGAACAAGACTTGGAAGAAGAAAGATGAGTGTACCTCATCAATTGGAGGGTTCACTTCACCCAAGAGGTCAAGTGGTCATACCTCATCCAACTAGGCATGAATAGGTGTATGGGACTGATACACAAAGCTATAAAAAACATCAATCCCAAGACAAACAAGCACTACAAAGGAGAAAACAACATGAGAAAAGATGCCAAGTTAAAATTAAAATTTTTGCAAGTGTTGCTGAGCTATCTTTGGATGCTGAGTAAATGTCAGTGTATGCTAAGTTTTCAATGGAAGCTGAGTTATGTTAAAATCTTCGAGAGCTGAGAATATAGCTATATACACATTAAGCATTTAATGCTAGGTTAAGAAAGGGTATAAGGTCAAAATCTCAATCATTTCTCATCATTCGAACTCAAAACAAGAACAAGAAGAGTGCAAAAGTGATTGAAGAGCAACATTGTGTTGGAAATATTCAAGATATAATAGGTTACTGAGAGGGGAGGGGTGAATCAGTAACAATAAAACTTTTAAGTCAATTCAGAATAACCATATACAACATTCACTCATCTAGCCTGCTGCATAAAAGAATTATTAAACATTTAAACCATATATGCACAGAGATTTGGTGACCCAGAAGCCTTCCAAAATAGAAAGTAAAACTGGGGTGGGGATGATACCCACAAAGCTTCATTACTGTAGTATGAAGTTGGCCAGTTAAGGCTTACAATGATCACTTCTGGTGATCTGCCCTGTTAGGAGCACAAAGGATTGCTAGATCCACCTTGTTAGAGGATTTACAAACATACTTTACAAGTATGCACTCTGTTAGGAGATTTGAATAAAGATGGTTAAGTCTACCCTATTAAAGGATTTACAAGAATGATTCACCTATTAGGATGAACCAACAGATCAACTTACAACTTGACTGGATTCTTTATTGTAGATCACCTTCTGTGATTGATGAAATCATTTTTGCTTCTTGTAGACCTTGTTGAGTATTCTTTTACTGCTGATGAATTCGTATATCATATCTTATGTCCCTCCTTTTTACAATATTCTATATCTTCCTTGTAGCTTTCTTGTATCTATCTATTGAATGATATAATACATTATATATATATACCATTCCAATAATTATTCATGCAAGGTCGGCCAAACACAAGTAAACAAAATATAACTAAGTCAGCCAAATGATAAAATAAACTCGAGTTCTTTAGACAGACTTGATGACCTTCTGATATGCGGCATCCACTACATTACTCAGCATCATCATGCACTTAGTAGAGGTAGGGGCTCGGTTCATACTAGTCATACAACATTGCTTGGAACTCAGTAACCATTGGTGACTCGGGTAGATATAGTGTCACTCGGTACAAACTAACTTCTTTGTTAACCTCCTGAGCTCAGTTATCACTGAGTCCTTCTTCACTCAGTCATCACTGAGTGCTTCCTCACTCGGTTAATGCTAAGTGCATCTTCACTCGGTTAACACTAAGTGCATCTTCACTAGGTTTGGACTGTATCTTCGATGCTTGGTTTGAATAGTGTCTTTAGTGCTTGTTTGAACTGTGTTGCCATCACTCAGTCTAACTATATTACTCGATGCTTGGTTAGAACTGTGAGATGAGTGTTGTCACTAATGGCAAATAACTTTATGCCAACAATCTCCCCCTTTGGCATTAGTGACAAAAACAATTATGATTCAAAGTTTATGTGTAAAAATTGACATACAGTTTTGAATTTTAAAAATTTCTCTTTGCAAGTCTTATTACACATATCTTTCTTACATGTATCTCCCCCATACAATATGCACATTATTTACAAGTCATTACACATATTTCTTGCACAATTATCTCTTGGAGTGTGCTATCTCCCCCTTTTTGACAATAATGCCAAATTAAACAATATATATTTACACAGAGAGTCCAAAATGAGAGATAAACTCAGAATGTACCTTGAGAATAAGAGCCAATGTCTTATGCCAATTTTCTTGCAAAATTTTGCTGGTGGAGAGTGCTATTTGAACTTCTACAGAGAGTTCAATCATATGATCTGCAATTGAGAAGTTTTTGTCATGAATCAATATTTTGGAATGGGCAATATGCTTCTACATTGTGTCCATGACAGGAAGGATCATATTTTGGATGTCAATCAGAGTACACCTGATCCTTGCTTCCTCTCTCAATAATTTTGCCTATTTCTCTGACAAAAATCTTATTCTGAGATGATGGGATGAACTTGAATTGTGGTCAAGCTACAACATTTGGGCACTGACCTTCATATGCTCATCAATTTTATTCAACTTTTCTTTGATTTCCTTAGTATACTCGGTAATATCACAAAGTTTTCCAAAAAGTGAAGTTACATTATTAAAAGAATGTTCAAAATTACTCAAAATTGTAGACAATTCTACCTGTTTTAATGCAATATGTTGAGCAATGTGCTCAAGCACCTTATTGTCAAATTTCTTCTCTACCTTTTCAATCAATTTTTCTTTGCCGGAGGTATCCTCATTGAATTTATATATAGCCTCTTCTAGCTGAATCAAAATGTGTTCAGTAAAATCTACTTCAACACCTATAGCCTCTATTAGAATATTCTTAGCACTTTCAATAATAGTATATTCCTGGTCTCTCTCATGCCTTAGTTATTTTTGCCTTGCCTTCTGATGTAATAGTTGACTGATCATTCTCATTTCATCGACTGATGCATTATCCAAATCTATCTTAGGAATGACAATGTCCTTATCCAAGTCTATTTCCTCATCCACTGCCTTGCTAGAAAACATGATCTCTTTGCTTTTCCTGCAGTGACTTCACCTTTTCCCTTTGAAACTGAAACAATAGTTGATGAGGCTAGACTGGCTGACAAAACTGGAATAGGACTAACTAGAGGAAGACTGAGAGAAGTGCTAACAGTATCAAAAATTGATGTTCCTCCCAAGATTGATGTACAAGTTGAAATGGGAGAACTAACAGATGCAAAAATTGGAGCAGATGAAATTGTCAAAATTGAAGTACCAATGGGTACATTTACTATACACTCTATAGTAGAAGTTGATATGCTTGATGAACTTACTACTGTAGCTGATGATGCCTTGGTCAATGAGGATGACTGCAGCTCGGTTAATGAAGTGGTAGACACATGCATAGATGGTACCCAGAGCTGAGAGGAGACAGGTGAAGATTGAGCAATTGATGAAGCTGTTGTGCACACAATCTCACCAGTAGAAGCTATCTCCACAGTTGATGTAGCTGCTTTAGGTGGAGAGTGAGGAAGAGATGCAATGACTTCAGCTACAATTTTTATAGGATCATCTTCCTCCTTAGCTTGTTCAACTTCTTCTTCCTCCATTTTATCTTCCTTGTCTTCTTCCTCCATTTCATCTTCCTTGTCTTCTTCCTCAACATTTATCATCATTGAATGCAGTTCCCCTAGAATATCTTCAATATCATTATCATCACTGCTGTCATTGTCCTTGATTTCAACAATATCCTCACTGGATTTATGTAGATGATAGATATGTTTCCACATGTTTGTTGCATCATTTACAACATGCTCAATGTCTTTGATTAGTATCAAACAAGTGTGGAATCTAATCATCATATTACCTTCATGATCTTTCAGTGATTTCCTCACTTTTGCATCAGTGAGACTCGACAGGAGATTTTTTAGGGTTTTCTCAAAGATATCCTTGACAGTCTTGATTGGAATTTCCCATTTTGGTTGCAACCTCTCCAATAGCTCTTTAGGGATTTGAGAGGCAATCTCGTCCAGAGAGTATTTCCATCTTCCCATTTTATTCAATACCAATTCCTCAATCTATATTTTCTCCTGTTCTGTTCTTGTTTCAAACTTCAATGCTTTGAAGTTTGTGAAGCTAGTACCTTCTTGTAATTTCTTCAACCTTGCCTCAAATGTGAGTGGAGGTTTGACAAGTATAGTTTCCTTCTTCCCCTATCTTGTTCTCCTAGAGAAGACTGCAGTAGCTTGCTTTTTAGGTTTGGTGATAACCGCCTTACCTTTCTTCCGTTGAGGCTCCTCTGCTTTTTCTGACTTGGTTTCCTCTTCTTCTTCATCATCTTCTCCTTTCCCTTCAATAATCATCAAAGGACCATGTTCTATTTTTAGCTTTGCAATCTTCCTCTCTCCTTTGCTAATGACCTGAGGGATTTTGATTGAAAGCTCAATTCTGGCCTTAGCTTCATCATAAGTTCCAAAGAGTGGTTGCTTTGGGTCTACTGGTTCATTCACCAATGCTTCTATGATATCTCTGGTTTCATCAATATTGAGCTCATAAGGAAGAGGTTTCACCCATGCAACTCGGGGCCTGACTACCTGTATGTATACTTTGTCACAATCTACCATAAAGCATACATCTTCTTTATATTCCTCAACCAATTTTGGTGGAATTCAGAACCTATTGTTCATTCTTTCCTTAAAATCTTCAAAGTAATTATCCAAAACACTGTCAAAATTTTCACCTAACTCTGCAATGAACTCATTTATTTGATAAAGAATGGAAATATCTTTTCTCCATACTACTGATCCTTTTGATGGAAAAGATTTTTGAACATAGAAAAATAAATAGATCAAAAGTGAACCAAATTTGCAGGAGTTGTTCTTTGAAGTCCTTATGCTTTCCATATTTTTATTAAATTGAGACAAAAGCAATTTAGACAGATCAAACTCAACATTCTTCTTTACTACCTTATATGCTAAATCTACTGCTTCACAAGGTACATTGTTTGGATGGCTCAAACTGTAAATTTTATGAGCAATGACATGAATACCAAATCTTAATTCAGTGTCAGCTACTATACTGAGCTTAAGTCCTCTACCATCCCATTTTTCTTGGGTTAGCCTTTGCAATTCTTCCCGACCTAGGGTTTTGGTAGTCTTAGCTGTGCTCAACATGGGAAGGCTAGTAATATTGTTAATCATTTTCTTTGTGATAAGCATTGGTTTCTCTAACCACAATTGCCCGTTGCGAACCTGACTGAGTACATACCTAACCCATTTAACTTGAAAATTCCTTGGCAAATGTGAAATGTGGGTTAACCCTTTTGTTTCAAGATGCTTATGCTCGGGTTTCAAATTTCCATCTACGCTCATTTATCCTAGGGCATTATCAATTTCTAGGTTTCCAAGTTCTTGAATGGAACATTTGAAATGAGAGCGAATGTCATTTATAAGGAGGACCTTTGGAGGAATTTGAGATTGAGCACCATTAGGGTCAAGAGATTCTGCAATTGCTGGTGCCAATTTGAAGTTCAACGCCTTCCATTCCACACCTTTAACCAACATTTCTGAGCCTCTTTTTGCCTTGGAGCTGCTACTTTCGGATGCCATTGTTGCTCGGTAAGTGAAGAGAAATTTTGAAGAATGAGATCAAATTTTTCCCTTTTTGATGAAACATTCATCATAAATGCTTGGTACGATGGTAGATGAAATGACAGGTTGTCATCCACTTGCTCGGTAGATGCTATCAACTCGGTGATCAAAAGAAAACATTGGTGTACTAACCTAACTCAGTAAGGTCATGAACCGACCTTGCTCAGTTGATATAACTTGGTAAATGAAACTTTATTGCACTCGATCGAACTCGGTTAAGTCTAGGATCAAAGTGTATCTGAATACTATTCTGATCATCTTTCTTCTTGTGGAACTATTTAGGATAATTCTTGGAGGATGCAGTTCCATACT
This sequence comes from Cupressus sempervirens, assembly GCA_028749045.1. Lineage (NCBI taxonomy): Eukaryota > Viridiplantae > Streptophyta > Pinopsida > Cupressales > Cupressaceae > Cupressus > Cupressus sempervirens. The sequence continues at coordinate 563,605,995 of CM053785.1, read as the reverse complement.
TTCTTTTATGAATATTAATTGGAAATGGTGGAGTCACTCATTTCTTGAGTGATATTGCCATTGCTTGACTTATCTTGTTCGGTAGATTTTGGAATCCACTGCTGCTTCATTTGCTTTTGAATGTTGTCTGCTTTGATTTTCTTCTCATCTTCAATTCTTTCTATATTCATGCAATTTCTAGCTATATGACCAAGTTCTATACATATATAGCACATTATAGTAGTGTCCTTCTTTCTTAGGCGATGTCTTGCACAATTTATGCCAGTATGTCCATATTCTCCACAATAGTGACATCTGCACCAGGTGTTGTAGTCCCATCCAAATATGGCTTTGACAAGTTGTTCAGTTGGATTGAATGATTTGGATCTGCATTGGAATGCCTTGTGACCATGTTTTTTGCATTTGTGAAAGTTTCCTACTAATTTTGGTTTTTCTTTGCACTCATTAGCTTTGTGACCATGCTTTTTGCAATTGAAGCATTTACCATTGAATTTTGCTTTTCCATTGCTCCAGCATTTGTTTGATGTATGACCTAACTTGCCATAGTGATTACAAGTGGGTTTTTGATTCCTTTGTTCACCTTGTTTGGAGGATTCACCTTCTTCCTTGTATCCAAGACCAGCTTTACCTTTATGTCTATAAAGATTTTCCTCATTTTGTTGATTTAATTGATTCATATTTGCTTGGGATTTCATCATTCTTTCATTGACTTGCCTTTTAGAGATTAGATCATTTTCCAAGCTTTCATTGATTTGTCTCTCAGTTCTTAAATCATTATGTAGACTTTCATTTTGTACTCTGAGAATCCTGATTTCTTCATTTGCATTAGAGAGTTGGTCTATAAGGTCTTCATGTTGATGGGATTGATTATGGCTTTTATCTTCCAATTCTTCTTATGCTTTGTTTCTTTGTTCCAAAACTTCACATAGCCTAATTGATTGTATTTCTTGCTCTCTTTTAAGCTTTCTTACCTCTTCTTGTAGAGATCCATTCTTTTCTAGAAGTTCTTTGATTGCCTTGTCAGCTTCTTCTGAACTACTTGATGGTAACAAATCTTCAATCTTTTCTTCAACATAGTGATGGTCATTCATTTGTCTTGCAAGTTCCTTTCTTCTTTTTAGGGATTGAGAGAGATGCTCCTTTTCTTCTTTGAATTGAACCATGGCCATTTCTAGATCTAGCTTTTCATTTTCAATAACTTTCTCCAGTCTGAATATCTCCATAACTTAGATCTTTGCTCAAGCTATCAAATGTTGTCCTGAGAACCAAAAATCTCTGATACCAATTGTTGGAAATATTCAAGATATAATAGGTTATTGAGAGGGGAGGGGTGAATCAGTAACAATAAAACTTTTAAGTCAATTCATAATAACCATATACAACATTCACTCATCTAGCCTGCTGCATAAAAGAATTATTAAACATTTAAACCATATATGCACAGATATTTGGTGACCCAGAAACCTTCCAAAATAGAAAGTAAAACTGGGGTGGGGATGATACCCACAAAGCTTCATTACTGTAGTATGAAGTTGGCCGGTTAAGGCTTACAATGATCACTTCTGGTGATCTGCCCTCTTAGGAGCACATAGGATTGCTAGATCCACCTTGTTAGAGGATTTACAAACATACTTTACAAGTATGCACTCTGTTAAGAGATTTGAATAAAGACGGTTAAGTCTACCCTTTTAAAGGATTTACAAGAATGATTCACCTGTCAGGATGAACCAATAGATCAACTTACAACTTGACTGGATTCTTTATTGTAGATCACCTTCTGTGATTGATGAAATCATTTCTGCTTCTTGTAGACCTTGCTGAGTATTCTTTTACTACTGATGAATTCGCATATCATATCTTATGTCCCTCCTTTTTACAATATTCTATATCTTCCTTGTAGCTTTCTTGTATCTATCTATTGAATGATATAATACATTATATATATATACCATTCCAATAATTATTCATGCAAGGTCAGCCAAACACAAGTAAACAAAATATAACTGAGTCGGTCAAATGGTAAAATAAACTTGGGTTCTTCAGACAGACTTGATGACCTTCTGATACGCAGCATACACTACGTTACTCAGCATCATCATGCACTCGGTAGAGGTAGGGGCTTAGTTCATACTAGTCATACAACGTTGCCTGGAACTCGATAACCATTGGTGACTCGGTAGATATAGTGTCACTCGGTAATAACTAACTTCTTTGTTAACCTCCTGAGCTTGGTTATCACTGAGTCCTTCTTCACTCGATCATCACTAAGTGCTTCCTCACTTGGTTAATGCTAAGTGCATCTTCAAAGTGCATCTTCACTCGGTTTGGACTGTATCTTTGACGCTCGATTTGAACTGTGTCTTCAGTGCTCGATTTGAATTGTGTTGCCATCACTTGGTCTGAACTATATTATTTGATGCTCGGTTAGAACTATGAGATGAGTGTTGTCACTAATGGAAAATAACTTTATGCCAACACATTGAAGCCTTTTGCACAAATTTCAACATAGATCAAGCACAAATTTTGTCAATTTAAGGTATTCTTCAAGTGTCAAGTTGCATAGTTTTAAAATTTAAAACCTTTTGAAACCCTAGATTTGCAATATGGCATCCAGTTCCAAAAACCCTGAGGAAAAGGAAGGTTTTGAGGTTCAATTGGTTAGTAATGAGGTCAAACAACTAGAGTTTAGGCCAATCCCAGAAGTAGCTTACAAAAACAACCTTGCCAGTGCATTATCCATTATTCTGCCGAAAGTCATAATGGTGTAGGATGTAAGAAAATGTAACAATTATAAGATAGGAGCAATAGGATACTTGGAAATTTTTCAAACATATGATAAACTGTGTGATAAAAAAATATGGAAGGATGAATTTCAAATAGTTGAGAAGAAGTGTTTAACCCATGCCCTAGTTTATCCCACAGGCTTCAAAATAGAATGGATAAGAATTGTTCTTAGCAAAATACATAATGGCTATTTTTGGTTAGAAGGAGGACACGTGAAGATAATGAAGAGAATAGTGCATAGGGTTACAGGTTTTCCAATCCTAGATCAGCACAAGACCCTACATAATGATTTTAAAGAGGCCATTGAAAAGAACACCGAGGCTACATGGAATAAAAGGGGCATGACCATTGACACAATCACAGATCCCCTTCTAGATTTTGTAGTAAGAGTGATTTCTCACAAGTTCTATCAATCTAGCATATTGAATAGTGTACCATGTATTACTGTGGATGTGGCATATAAACTTGTCAAGAAAGATCATACATATGATCTGTCAAAATTGATGTTGTAGCAAATCATAGAGAATCTTGGAGCATTAAGAAGATCCAAAGGTGCTCAATGTAAGTTTGGATCAGTCCTTGTCTACATATTTTTCTATGTTTTGGAAGAATTTCCTTCTTTTGGCAAAGTTAACTAGAAATTAGATAAGTCAACCATTACTCAAATTAATGAGTATATTGAGCAAATGGGAGACAACTTTGACTCTCTTATGACTAGTTATTTTGAGGATTTTAAGAAATCCAGAGGATACTAATTTCCCTAGTGGAACAACACATCAATGATATTCTCTTCTTAGTTGAAATTGATTACACTTACATCCAAGTAGCAGTTCCAGGGTTATATGGCTAAGGCCATTCAATTCTGAGATAAACATTGATGAACCATCAAAATCAATCACAAAATTGCTTGTAGAAGAAATTGATAAGGAGGCACCTCATTTTGGGACATATGATGTTGTACATTCCAAGATAGATATGGAACTTAAAATTGCTTCAACCTTGAAGAATAAAGAAAAATTGGTGAGGAAACTGAAGAAGAAATTTGGAGAAAGTATTGAAGGGGCAATTGAGGAAGAAGAAGAAGAAGAAGATGATGGTGAAGAAGATGAACAGGGGCAAGGCCCATTGGAAATAACTCAAGGCTTAGGTGAGGATAAAGAAGAGGAATAAGGTGTAAAGGAAGAAGAAGCTGAGGAAGCATTAGCTCAAGCTGAGCCCAAAAAGAGAAAATCCAATGCTCAACCTATAGCCTAGCCTAAAGTAAAGAAGGCTACAAAGCCAACTCAAGCCAAGATAGCACCAATGATAAGAGCCACTACAAGGGCCTCAACTCAAAAGGCTAGGGAGCAAGTGAAAGAGAATAAAAAGACTATTGAGGAGATTGGTCTAGTGTAGAAGAAGCAAAGGAGGAAATATGTAGCACAACCAAAATTTGATGATGAAGAAAGGAAAAAATTAGAGGACATCAACCTATTCAAAGTGGTAAGCCATGTTCCTAAGTCTAACATTGGTAAAATATGTGATAATGTTAGAAAGAATGCAGATTTTTCTGGTCTGAAAGTTGTTGATTTTAAGAAATTAAGTAGAGAGGATCAGAATAAAGTAGAGGAATCAATATATGCCATGATGACAGAATTCAAGAACACTCCTCTTGAATTGGACAATACAATGCCTATATAAAGACTTATATGAAATTGTTGAAAATAAGTGGCATTATTGTTTAAAGATGGAAAATTAAATAAGAGAATCCACATTGGCATAAGTGATGCTAGAATTGAGCAAAGGCCAAATAACTAAGGAAAACAAGAAACATGGAAGCAAGTTTGCACCAAAGTGTAGAGCCTTTAGCATCTTACAGAATAAAGTTGAAGATAATGTCCATAAATCAATAAGAATGTGGAAATTGATATATGGCTTGACTACTATCAAGGATGGAGAGGAAGATCCCTTTGAGGGACAAAACACTGAAAAGGAAAAAGATGCAGAAGAAAATAAGACTAAGGCCAATGAGAAGGAGAAGGAAGAGAAACAAAAGGAGGAAAAGGAAACAGAAAAAGGAGAAGAAGAGAAGAGAGAAGAAGAGAAAGGAGAGGAAGAGAAGAAAGAGGAAGAGAAAAAAGAAAAAGGTGAAGAGGAGGAGATAGAGAAACAAGATGAAATGGCAACAACTGATGAGCAGCAAGAAGAACAGAGTTTGGAAGACACAAATGGCTGCCTCCTAGTCCTCCACACATAGCACCTATAGTTATAGTTACTATAAAGGATGTTCCTGACATTTCTTCTTAGAACATCAATCCTTTAACTATAGAGGATCTCAAGAAGATCCTTCACAAATCAACACTAGAAGCACAATTATGCACAAATCTAGTATTGGTGAGTGTTGATGAGCTACAAAAAGCTATAGTAGAAATAACAAGGGAGGAGGAAACTACTCAAGAACAATCAACACAACCTCCCACAAATCAATCTAAAGAGCAAGAGGTACTAGACAAAATTGCTAAGGTTGACTCTACAACAAGGATGAAAACTACTACCAAGGAGCCCACAAAAGAACCAAGAGGACAACATGTTCCTATAGCACAGACTCTAGGTCCACCTCCTCAAATCATCATAATTGACAAAGGCAGTAGACATGAGGAGAAAGAAGTAGAGAAATCCCATAAGGAGCAAGAGGCAATACAAACATTGGTAAACTTGCCTACCTTAGGGACTCCTCAATAGAAGCCAAGCACTGATGCAATGCCATTGTAAATATCTATACCAAGCTCAAGCTCAACAAAGGTGACAAGGGTACTTCACTATGGAGATCTTCAGTTAGATGAGGAAATAGTCATACCCAATTATGACTCAAAGACAATAAGAATTGAGAAAATCACTGAGATGTAGGAAGCCTTGAATAGGAGAAAAAGGCAAGAGATACTTAGAAAGGAGTATAAACAAAAGCAAGCATTACGTGAGATCAAGGACATCTTTTTGGATGCCTTCAGCTTGCAGTTACCTGATGAAAAAAAGATAATAATGGAACAATTGTCAGACATTGTAGAATAGGTGACAAATGAAGACCAGAAAACCAACATAAAACTTATGGAATGGTCTAAGAAGAAATTTCAAGGGAAAGCCAATTAGAAAATAGCTAGTGAAATAGCATTGTCACAAGTAGAACTAGCTAAAAAGATTGAAAATGTAAAAACTATACTTGAAAATGTATTCTCATTGTACAAAAATTTGTGTGATTTTTCTTATTTCACACAAGAGACAAGCCAACGAATATTGAGCCTAGATCAAAATCTAAAGATTTCTAGCATGTAGCTACCAAAAGACCCGGCTCAAAGTGAGAAGCATTTTAATCAAATGCTTCACACTTAGAAATAACTAGCTACATTGATAGCTAAAGAGGCCAACATTAAGGCCAGATTGATGCAAATACAGTCTTCCATAACCCTACACTTGGAAGTACTCTATAAAGAACAAGCCTATGTAGAGATTGTTTTAAAGAAAGATCCTAATCTGTCTATTTTAGATGGACTTGTTCATCTTGTTGTAGAGACTACCATCCAACACAAGTCATTGGAAATTTCTTTGGTGAATTGGGATGTAGCTCTTAAGATGATTATGGAGGTAAATAGTACATTTTTGGCGAAGTATGGTCTTAACCCTTAGATCCCTTTGACATAAGTGTCAAAATAATACTAAGTAATTACTACATGTCAAAATAATACTAAGTAATTAATTAATACTAAGGGGGAGATATGAAATGAAGAGGAGATTAATAACTAAGGAAAATAATAATCAGTAATTACATTCTTTCATTATTTTTAAGAATAAAGGGGGAGATATGAAATAAAGGGGAGACATATAAAAGGGGGAGATATGAATAAAAATTTGAAAGTGCAGAACAAGTGAAAATAGAATAGACAGAGAATAGGTTAGCAAGCAGGCATAGGAAATAGAAATAGGGAAAAGGCAAAGAATATCAGATACATCAGCATGAGACAAATTCAGCACAAGAATTTTGGTTATAGGAATAAAAATGGAACATAAGCTCAGGGGGAGTTATAAGAATTTTGAGGTATATTGTTCTTCACAAAATTTTTTAACAAGTTTTTGAAATTTTGTATATATGCCAAATAGATTGAATAATATACTCATAGGATCAAGCATAATGCTTAGTTAAGTGTTTTTGACACTCATGTCAAAGGGGGAGATTGTTGGTCTCAGAATGGTTTTGACAATTGAGTGTCAACACACTTAACCAATTTTCATATAGAAGTCGATACACTATATATGCCAAGCCATAGTATGTTCCAAGTTATAATTCCAATAGGTGTTGAGTGATCTTCAGGTGTTGAGTGAAGACCAATTGCCGAGCATGATATAGGTGCCGAGTGAATCATATGAGCTGAGTGATATGTAGGTGCCGAGTCACAATTGATGCCAAGTAAGCCATAATGCAATAGGTACTGAGAAAAATAGAAACATACGTGTCCCGAGCACTAGTAATCTAGTATGTTCCTAGTAACACAAAATCAACATATGAGTTTGTGCCTTCACAAACTCAGATGCAAATTGATTTTTGGGCTAACATAGAAGAATCTTGAAGGATAATAAAGGTAAGAATGAATGTTTTATATTTCCTATGCAATCAACAGGCAACCAATAAGAAAAATGGAGAAGGCATGACACCAATAAAAAAAGTGCAATGAATGAGTGGGAATTAAAGATTCAATATGGATCATAGATCCATACCTAACCCTAAGTCTTTGATATCTTTAAAAAGAGTATGAAATCCCATTGTATGTGTGGATGAGAGTAGTGTAAGGGTAAACTATAGTGAAATTTAGAGAGAAGTGTGAAAGACTTAGAGGAACAAAGTAGCATAGCAGTATTCAATTGATCATAACAGAGCAAGAGCATCGAATAGATATCAGATCTCAGAGGATCAAGATTTGAGAGAGTAGATCAAGTGCCTGAATTCAACAATCAAAGATTATAATCTATCAGGTTTATTAGTCTAATACTCTCTAGCAATTTTATTAGAAGGGAAATCCTATGTTGATAGGTTAGCTTAACAAATAGGTTGTAGATCCTTTGAAGAAGTGATAAAATCCTTTAATAGGGTGACACTTCATGTAAAGTATTTGTAAATTCTTTAAATAGGTCACTATTGATACAATGTAAAGCCTTTAATAGGTCAAACCATCAGAAGTGGTCAAACATTATTGCTGTAGTGATTTTGTGGGTATCATCCCCACCCTAGTTTTACCTTCTCATTTTTTAGGGTTTCTGGGTTACCAAATTTGGTGTTATGTATTGTGATGCATGTGTTTACTTTATGGTTGTTCAATATGTTTACATGCATGAAGTTTATTTTCAGTTAAAAGTTTTTAAGGTCAAAAAGGGATACTTCTGATTCACCCCCCCTCTCAGAAGTATTCTTCCCATTTGATTATTCCAATAGTTTCTTGTGACTTTACCATTCTCATCTAGCTTCTTTCTGAATACCCACTTGGTGCCAATCACATTTTTGTCTTCTAGTCTAGGAACTAGACTCCATATTTTGTTCCTCTCTATTTTTTCAATCTCTTCTTCCATGGCTTTGTACTAGTTAGCATCTTGTAGTGCATCTTTCACTATTTTGGGTTCTTTCATGCTCAAAAAACATGATTCACTTCTCAATCTATTTCTTGTCATTGGCCTAGAATCTTTATCTCCAATGATTTGAGTATCAGGATGATGTGTTTTGACATACTTAGACAACTTTTGTTTAGCTCTTGTTTCTTCATTTTGTCTCTCAACTTCATAATCACCATGTATATCTCTGTTAGGTATCTCAACATCTCTTTCATCTATACTAATCTTAGAATCAAAATGTATATCTTCTTCATTCTATAACTTGGCATATGAATGTAGCTTGGTTCCTAAATGCAACTTGACATTCACAAGATGTGACTTGGCAATCACTGAAACTTGCTATTGGTTTGTAACTTGATTTGTAGTATCTTCTTCGGTAGGCATTCCTTCATAAAAGTATACAAATGATTTGTATTCTTCTAGTTTTTTTATAGGTTCAGCCTCATATGCTTTTGTATATTCATTAAAATTCACATTCACACTTTCCACAATTTTGTTAGTGTTAGTATTCAAACACTTATAAGCTTTACTTCTTGTGGAGTATCCTAGGAATATACCTTCTTCATTTTTTGCATCAAGCTTGCCATTCCTAACATCTTTAAGAATGTAACACTTACTTCTAAATACCTTAAAGTATTTTACATTGGGTGGATATCCATACCATAGTTCAAAAGGTGTTGAATGAGTGCCTTTCTTGATTTGCACAGGGTTCAAGGTATATACAATAATACTTACATCTTCTCTCCTGTATTTCAAAGCAACATTCTTTTCGATCATGAGTGTTCTAGCCCAATCTATTATAGATCTATTTCTCCTTCTAGCTATTCCATTTTGTGGAGGGGTCCTAGGGGCAGATGTCTATCTTTTGATTCCCCTATAATCACAAAACATTTCAAATTTGTTTGATGTAAATTCTCCTCTATTTGATCTCAAACATTTTAGACTTTTTCCTATTTCCTTTTCAACTCTTGCCAAGTATCATTTAAACATTTGAAAAGCATAAAATTTCTACTTCAAAAATATAATTATCATCATCTTAGAATAATCATCAACAAATAGCATTATGTACTTATCTCCCGTGTAGCTTTGCACATCAATTGGTCCACACAAGTTAGTATGAACAATCTCTACTATTCCTTTAGATGTAAAAGTTTTACTCTCAAAATGTGACTTTGTCATTTTGCCTAGCTAACATTATTTGCGCACTACATTATTAGGCTTCTTCAACTTAGGAAAACCTCTAACTTTCTTCATGTTACTGATACTAACCAAGTTATCAAAATTAACATGACATAACCTTTTGTGCTAAAGCCATACATCATCAAATTTTGCAACAAGAAAAGTAGCATCCTCTATATCAAGATAAAATAGATTGCTTCTAGTTTGATCACCTTTTCCAATCAGTTCCCCATTTGTGTCATATATCTTAGCAATCTTGTTTTCAAATTTAACCTTGCATCCCAAATTGTTCAATTATGACACACTCAACAATTTGTACATTAATCCTTCAACATAGTAAGAATCATTACATAAAATCTTATCTATGAGTTTGATAGAACCTTTTCCTTTTATCAAACATGGTGCATCATTACACAATCTTACACTATTTCCATCACAACAATTTAAGGTAATGAACTTACTTTTATCTCCAGTCATATGATGTGAGCATCCACTATTAATGATCCATCTACCATTTTTGTTCACACAAGTCACAAGTTTAGTTGCCTCATCTTCATCAAATTCATCCTTCATTGCAACATACATCACTTCATCGTCATGTTCATTAGAATCATCCCTTGTTTCCTCTTCAACAATATATCATGACTTTTTGCCTTTATCTTTGTAATATTTGCTATCATCTTCTCTTCTAATCTTGTACTAGTCACCACCTATGTAGTTCTTATTCTATGTACATCTTGCAGTAATATGACCAACCTCATTGCAATTGAAACAAATGATGGGTAACTTACCTTTGAACTTGCTTTTACCTCTATAGAATATTTTTTCCAATAGTGCTTCTAGTTGTTCAACATCTTCCTCATCTATATCAGTGTCACTAGATACATATTTTATCTTCCTCTTCTTCTTCTACTTCAATTCATCAAAGTCCTTCAATAAAAACTTAGCTTTGAAAGTAGATTCAAGATTCTTAGGTTTGTAATTATCAAAGTTAGATAGCTCAAACGTAGTGAGTCTACCTACCAAACTTTCAAGAGTTAAATTATTTCCTAGAATACATCTCAATTCTTGAATTGTAGAAAATCTAATAGCATAAATAGGTAGTATTGTTCTCAAGACTTTTCTTAATATAGTATCATCATCTTTCTAACCAATAGCTCCTTTTATTGTACTAACAACTTCTTTTATTCTAGCAACATATTAAGCAATGTTTTCACCTTCTTTCGTTCTTAGATCATCAAACTTACCTATGAGATTCTTAGATTTGGCTCTTTGAAAATTTTTGTCACCTCCATAGATGGTGTCTAGGGCATCCCACATCTTATTTGCACTATCAAGACCTTTGATATCATCAAATTTAGCATAGCTTAGGGTAGAGGCAATCTCCAACATTGCCTGATTGTGTTGTTTCTTTTTCTTCATATCTTCAACAATTAGAACTCCAACTGGTTCAACATGTTCCATAGAAATGGTAAATTGTGCATGATCTCCAAGTCCTCTAAGGTGTAGCTTCATCAAAATTTTCCATGCAAAAAAGTTATCTCTATTGATCTTGGGCACTTCTCTTTTAGACATCTTGATCTTTGTGCTTCTAGTATCTTAAAACTAGTCCTCTTAAGTAGATGGCTCTAATAGCAATTATTGGAATACTTTAGAATAATTGGAGGGGGGGTGTGAATTAGTTATCCAAGGTCTAGATGTATAAATAAATTTTTTCACAACTTAGTGAACCCATAAAATATTCATATCCATGCATGCATCCATGAGATTATGCAATCACTAAAACTTCTGGGTTATTGTCAAATTAACTTGCAGAAATGTAAAGCATGAAACATAATAGATTCATCAACACACTTGACATAGTGATTTATGTGGAAATCTAGTTTGGAAAAAATCATCAGTAACATGCTACTCCTTTTCACTCTTCTAAAGTGATGCCCTGTAAAAGGCCAACCCTATTAAAGGTTACAATACACACTATTAAATGTGACCACCCTATTAGAAGTGAGCCTTGTTAGAGGACTTTAGGAAATTCACTTGTAATTCCACTCAGTTAAAGGATTTAAAAATGACTATTAGGTCAACCTTACTCCTAAGGATTTATCCTAAATTGATACAATTATTAGAGAGCAACAGTAGAGCCTTGATCTGATACAACTTACAACTTCTTTTGTAGATTACAGATCTCTTATCTAGTCCTCAATTTTGTTTGGCCTTCATACTTTGTAGCTCTAATAGCTTGTTCACTCTTCAAGCATTCATCTCCTTAAGCCTTTTTTCTTAACATGCCATTGTAGATTCTCCTCTTAGGTCACTTTATGAAGAAAAACCCTTAACTCCTTCTCTTCCTTAAGTTCTCGCACATGAAAACTTTTTCTTCATGACTAAACATTCCTATAAATAGGAAATTAGGATATTTTCCTAGTTATTTTCCATCATCTAAATTATGGTTTGGATGGATTAGGTAGGATACAATATATCTACCCCATATCTTATATCTCTTCTAGAAACTTGTCTTAGAATCCATTTGAATTTGCCTCAAAAATAGTTTACCTTAAATTCTATGCCACCAGCTCATCATCTTTATCTTCCACCTGGTTTACAAAATTCAAGAAAATAAAATTGTTAGCTCAGAGTTAGCAAATCTTTGATCTTTAAAATAATACAACAACTTGACATTATCAACCTTCAGATCAATGAGATTTCCACAATCCATGCATAAGAGTTCTGGTTTCTGGTTTTTTAATTATCAACCTTCTAATGCTCAACACATACTGCATTGCTCAACATCCATTGTGAATTCACTCGACATCAACTAAAGTTTACTAATGCTTAGCATCAACTAAGATTTTCTTGGCATCAACTATCTTGCTTGACATCCACTAGAATTTTCTTTCACTCGACTCCAATTGACTTTCTACTCAGCTTGCATTGTCTTTTCTCGACACCTACTATCCACTCGATCAAGATTGGTAGACAAATTTTGTGTAACTTGTTCTTCTAAACTTTCTTATTGTAGCCAACATTTATAACCTTATGTAGATTATCAATACATCATGTCATCACTATCTTAACTGATCCTTGTCCTTCATTACATAATCATAACTCAACCTTTCCTCTAGGTGCTTTTGTTACATCTTATTGATCAATTCCTCTTCATAAATCAACTAAGTGATAGTACTTGAATATTATAAGCAGTTCTCTTTCTAGAAAATAGTAGGTTTGACATCAGTGACTAAATAATTATTGAAACATAGTCTTCTCCAAAAATCTCCCTCTTTCAATAATCTTTCTTCAATAATGATCTTTTTAGTTAGATCTCAACAAGTTTTATATGGAATGATTGCCTAAGTACAATGATGTTGAACATCTACTAAATGTAAGCTAAATATTTATGTCAAATTCCATGACATTGAAAATATATATTCCAGTTTCAGTACTTATCCTTTGTAATGGGTGGGATTCAATCAAGATTTTCATTTTCTTAGCTTGGATTGAGGGGATAAAAAATAATATACTTTATTCTCCAACCAACACTTGATATTCCTAAATGTTCATTGCAAAAGAAGATTTTAACTTAAATAGTTTTACTATGGCTAATTAAGCATTTAAAGCTTTCATACTTGAAATGAATAATTAATTTTTTGATAAGATTTATTGGTGTTTTTTAGGTCATCAACTAGAGAAAATGGTTTGAAAGATTTTACCAGCACTTTCACAAATGATTTTCAATATGAATTTGCAAAAAGCAAGAATATCATCTTTGTCAAATATGGCACATGTTTGATTCTTATGTTTGTCTTTTTTTGGCTAATATTCCTACTTCTATGTTTTATACCCATTGATATGCTTATGAACATTTCCAAAATTATTATTTTCCATAAAATACAAGGGTTTTAAACAATTAGAATTGGACAAAATAGAACAAAAATGTTAAATTGAGCAAATACTCAAAATTTTAGTACTACATCATTGAAAATAAGTAATTTTAAAAACATTATAAGGAATTACAATGGACTTAAAAAATACTACACATTTAAAATTATGGATAATTGTTATATAAATTGGATACTTTCCTAAACCATTAGCTTTCTTGCAGGAATGAAACTTTGCTAAATATGTTTATGAAATCAATAAAAAAGGGTCTTCTTCTAAGGTGGCTCTTGCTGCACATGCCATAGGTAAATTATTTCTGAGCTTATTGTTAAATATATATATATATATATATATATATATATATATATATATATATATATATGTATATATATATATATGTATATATATATATATGTATATATATATATATGTATATATATATATATGTATATATATATACATATATATATATATATACATATATATATATATACATATACATATATATATATATACATATATATATATACATATATATATATATATATATATATACATATATATATATATATATATATTAGCTCTATTTATATTCAACAAGATTTTCTAATTCAGGAGATAGAAGAATTATATAAATTCTTGTAGGTTTGCCAGTAAATAACAATTGGTGCTGGTGAAGTAGCCCATAAAGTGATGGAAGACTCTATTCCAATTTTTTCTCATGCATCTAAAATTGCATAAAGTGTAGAAAATTACTCAATGGTATTGAATTATAGTTTGTAGCCACAAGCTAGATAATTTGTTTTATTTTTTGGAAATATTTTGAAATTCTGGAACTCTAATACGAAGGGCACTTTTGACATGCACAACTAACCTGCAATATTGCCTAGCTACTCATTGTGTTTCCCTTAGTTTACATCATAAAATATTCAGATTGTAATTGTTGTTTATGCATAGAAGAGTGCAAAAATGTGGGAAATGATGTAAACTTGAATGTGAATCTTAAAGTTCTCTATCTTTTCCTTGGCATTGGAGTACAGAAGTGTGAATGGCAATATTCCCATAGTCTAGAATCATAAGGTTACACAAAAATCAAGATTACTTTATTGGAATTTCACTCCAAGGTAAACAAATCACACATTAGCTGGTGAAAGATTGTCAATTAGTGCAAAATTTTGGCTAATTTTTATATGCTATCCCTAATAGAGCCCAACAAAAATAGAAGGCACATGAAAGGCCTCTGAGAATCCTGAATAAATTTGAGCTTTAGTAGCATAGAACATTTTCCAATTGATGTACCATAAAAGTTATATTCAGTTTTCTTTATAACATCTGATTTAAGATAATAAGGGAGGCCTGAACTCCCAAATAGTTAAGCATTTTTTGGTACATCTAGAGTGGCCAAATACCTAGCAAGTCATGGTAAGGCATTTTTATGGAAATGATTAAGGATGGGTTGAACTTGTGTAGTCATTTAGTGCATCATTTAACTCGCCAAATGGATTGGGTATAATATGTTGGATTGTCTCTAAAATCTAAGAAAAAAATCCAAGCTATTCTCAAGATGATATTGGTGGTATTTTTGTGGAACACCCCCATTTTTCATTCCCATTCTAAGATTCTTAGGCAACCGAGTTGACCCTAGTTTATTAAATATTTCTTCATATATCTCATGGTTTAACATCCCTCATTATATCTTAGGAACTTCTATTTTTCCCCAAATAGTGATGGTGAATTTATTATGGCATCTAATCATTCTTAAAGAGGGCTTGGTTTTTGTTAGGGTAATTCAAACTATATCTAAATAGAGCTAGGAATTTACAACCATCCCCAAAATAGAAGCATTCTTGACATTTCTTGGAATTATATAGAGTTCCTAAAGTATCTTGGAGGTGTCTAAGAATTCTCTAGTTTAAAGACCTAGGAACAACAAAAGAAAAAAGGAAGGAGTTGGGCCCAAAGGCTCCTCTACTTTACTACAAATGATTCTATTTGCAAGTGATAATGCAACCAATTCTTGGACAAGGTATGAGGGGTTGTAAAAAATTAACCTTGAAAAGAAAATTGAAGATGGACTTGATATGAAGCCTTGTAAAGCTAGTTCTATTGTAGGTAGAGATAGGTCATTACTAAAAGATGATATTCATACTCAAACTAGTAAAGTAGATTTGGTACAGTCAAATGCTTGCACATATGGGCTATTTATGAATCCTAAGACCTTAGAGATAGTTGAGATATGTAAAAATTCCCCACTTATCAAAACTTGTGAGCAATGGTGTAGATAAGCACCACTTACAACACTAGATGATGATTTCAGTTAATGAATCTGAAATTCCCAATCATGACATAGTTGGTAAAATTCAGGTAGAAAAATGTATTGTAATGGCTCATAAAGAACTTACACAAAAAATGGATACATAATATAAGATGAGACAACTTTCCATCAAGTATTGTATGAGAAATCAAAAACTTCATTATAGAATACTATAGAGAGATTTTAGTGAAGTAGTTGTCATTTTTGCAACAAGCACCTAGCCACAAGAGCATTCTCCATCCCTATGTTCTTCAATGAGTCTTTCTTTCTACTAATGTATGTTCTAAAAGAGGCAAGTTGCTTTCATGACTTTCAAATTCTCCCGAGAGATAATGAAGATATGTAAGCTAGCATGAGACATGCCTAGAGGGTGGTTCCTTTTCCAATAGGCTTATTAATGGCTGCAATGACTCATGCTAAGATGATGAAACTTGTGTAGTTCCAGCTAGCCCATTTGAAGACTAAGGAATTTGTATCCATGAATAATCTATGCTAAATCTTTGTTTTGACAACATTCCTTTTATGACATAGTGGCTTCCTACATTAATTACGAAATGGATCTGATAGGTTTCTCTTTGCTGGTAGTGTGTAGTGAGAAGTATGATGGGCCACATAAAATCTTTTGATTCATTATGATTTTTATGACCATTGATACAAGAATAGTGAAAAGAAATATTCTTGTTTCTTAAGCTCCTTCCATGTTTTTAGTATTTTTTTTTCCTTTCTAGGAAATTTAATATGCTACAAGATGGGTGAAAGAAGTTACCTTATTCAATTTGTGCTAGTTTACTTGGAATTGAAAATAGAGTAAAAATATTTTCCGTTCAAAATTTATGATCTTTTAAAAGATGTCACTTGTTATGAAATGTGATAAGTGTTCAAACATTATGATTACAATGTGCTCCTTTATTGTTTCAAGCAGGTAATGTTTGTTAATGATCATGTTAATTTTATTTCACTTTTCTATTATGTTTGGTTAATCTAAAGCTTTGAATGGAAATCATATCTTTATTTACTAAATATTTGAAATGCAAAATGAAATGTTAAGTGTAGTTGTTTGAAAAAATAGAAGTGACAAAAACTAGTTGCTAGTCAATCAACATTTGCTAAAATATATATTGTTAGTCTAAGACATAAAGCCCTAGCTAATTATTATGGTTGTCCTTGTCTTCATTGTGATTGCAGATATGAAGGAATTTCAACAACACAAAAGATGTGCCTTGCTTAAAATTTTGTCTGGTTGGAAAAATATTTGGAAGTTCTTGGCTCAGTTACTTCCATTTCATTTTAGGATCCATCATGCTCATCCATCAAGGAACATTCATTGACAACTAATGAGGTAGCTCATTTATTGAAACAAACCTATTTTGATTGCTTGCTTTGAATGTGAGGAAATTTGTTGTATTCTTTGATTGATAGACACAAATATTTTGATGGATAATTATCATTTTCTTTTCTTAATTATTTTTTAGATAAAGATTTTATGTGACAATTCATGAGTTCTAGGGGAACAAGACTTTACACATATACTAAAGTATGTTTTTGTTTTCATGGTTCTTACTAAAATCTTAGCCTCATATTTTTTTTTTCAAGCGTGCATTTTATAAATTATTACATATATAATAGAAGTAAAGGACAACTTTCCCTTTTAACTATGCCATTGATTATGAATAATATTGTATCAAATTTTGCAGCTCAAAATTGAAGCAACATATGCAATATTGCATGGATAATCCATAAGATGTCAACAAGCCTGCAAAAGTGCAGGCTTAGGTTTCTAAAGTTAAGGGTATTAGGATGGACAATATTGAGAAGGTAAGCCTACTTGGTTGAATGAAATATGGTATAATATAATTTTAAAGTCTATTTCTCGATATGTTAGGAAATTGTTGTTAGTACGAGTTGTGAAATTTTCTTTTGTAGTTATGTGGTTTTGATTTTTAATATTGATACAATGTTTTCAAATCACAAAAGCTATGTGCTGGGAGTGTTGAAAATAGATTGATATAGGTATGATAAATGTGTTTAAATCATTGTTTTGTCATTGATGTCAAACCTACTACTTGTTTGTAAGATAATTTCTTATATGTTTTATTTAATATCATTTATTTGATTGATGAAGAGGATTTGATCAAATGAGGTAAAAATAGCACTTAGAGGAAAGGTTGAGTTATGATATGGAAAGGAGTACAAGAATTAGTTAAGATAATGATATTATAGTGCATTGATAATATACTTAAGGTTGCAAAGGTTAGATTACATTGAGTGAGTCTAGAAGAAAAAGTTAAATGAAGTTTTTCTACTAAGCTTTACCTAGTAGACAATAGGTACCGAGAAAAGTTGGTGCAAGCCAAACATGGAATTAGTTGGAGCCAAGAAAAGTCAATTTCAGTGTAAGCCGAGTGAAACAATGTAAGCTGAGTAAAGTTTAGTTGATGCCAAGCACTAGTAAACTTTAGTTCATGTTGAGTGTTATAACAGTGGATGCCAAGCAATGTAGTATGTACTGAGCATCAAAAGCCAATTAATGTCGAGTTTTAGCATTATGAGAAAAGATAGAGAATTTGTTAAAGCTGAGCTAATAAGTTTGATTTCTTAGATTGTGTGAACCATGTGGAAGTTAAGGTTGATGAGTTGGTGGCATAAAATTTATGGTGAACTATTTTAAGGGAAAATTCAAAGAGGATTGAAGGAGAAGTTTCTAGAAGGGAATGAAATGAAATGAGGGGTAGATTCATTGAATCCTACCTAATCTGATCTAACCCTAAAGTGGACAATGGATGATGAATGATAAAAGATCTTAATTCTCTATTTATAGAGATGACTAGTCAAAAGTAAGGGTATTGCTTCATTCAGTGACCTAAGAGAAGAGACTACATTGGCAAGCGAAGCAAGAAGGCTTAAGGTTATGGATTCTTGAAGGGTGAACAAGCTATCAAAGCTAAAGTGTATGAAAGCCAAAAAAAATGGAGGACTAAAATAGAGATCTATAATCTGCAAGTGTGTCATAAGTTGTTATCGGATCAAGGCTTACTATTACTCTCTAATCATTGTATCAGTCTAGGGTAAATCCTTTGGATTAAGGTTGACCTAATAGTAATTTGTAAATCTTTTAACTAGGTGACATTCTAAGTGAATGATCTAAAGTCCTCTAACAAGATTCACTCCTAATAGGGTGATTGAAATCTTATAACTAGGGGTAAAAGAAAAAACTTGTGTCACCTTTTATAAAAAAATGGGATATTAGAATGTGACAGTTCAACATTAATGACAAAAAAATGGTATTTGTGTTTAAAATATGAAGATGATGTAAACTGATGAAATGTGTAGAATTGGATGAATTTTATGTCTATAATTTTTATAATTTTTTTGAGTGATAATTTATTCATTTTATTTTATTTTGAAGTCCCTTTTTTAACTATAAAAAATATAGGGTGTAGTTTCCATCAAACAAGTATATGCAAATCATCTTTTTTTTTTTTCTAATTTGAAAATATCTTATAGATAACATGTATAGCTAGTGAACAAAAAAAGAAATAATTATTTTTGATGTATATTTTCTTTGTTATAAGTACTCAAGTTTGACCTTATTAGAATCCAACAATTTTTTCCTCCCATCAAAACTTCCCTATCAAATCTATACCTTCTTGAAAAAAAATTACATATTCGTAAAGATGATTCTCTCCTCTAAAGATAAATATAATTTTAATTTTTTTTCTTGATATGATTTACTATTTTTTTTCTTTTTTTGAGGGTACATCTTTTGAAATGTTGAAATATTTACTTATAATATTTTGATATTTTAACATATTATAACTAATCAAGACAGTCAATTTTTTTTATAATGATGATATTGAATTTGAGATCTATAAAAGGGTATTTTTTAGTTTTTGAAAAAAATTGAGTTTTGATAGAGAAATGATATTTGACCAAAACAAGTTTTGGTATCATTAATGGTGACACAGATATGTGCTTTTACCCCTAGGTCACATTTAACAATGTGCATTGTAACCTTTAACAGGGTTGGCCTTTCATAGGGCATCACTTTAGAAGTGTGAGAATGAGTAGCATGTTACTGGTGGTTTTTCCCAAATTAGGTTTCCATGTTAAATCATTGTGTCGAATGTGTTATTGAATCTATTATGTTTGATATTTACATTTTTGCAAATTGATTTGATTGTAACCTACAAGTTTAAGTGATTGTGTAATCTAATGGATGCATGCATGATGAAAATGTTTTATGTATATGGGTTCACTAAGCTATGAAAAGTTTTATTTGTATATCTGGACCTTGGATATCTAATTCACCCCCCTCCCCCCCTTGGTTATTCTAAAATAATTTCAATAGGGAGCACAAATATTATAGAAAAATTATTTTCAAAAGAGCACCATGGAAGTCACTAGTAAGAAACTAGAACTAAATTACCAGTCTAGGTATGAGAATTTGGGTATGCTTGTAGGGTAATTTTTGTTTTAGGTTTGGGCACATCTGGACACCAAGCTTGTGATATATATATAAAAGCCTATACAGAGTATATATAGTCTAGTTATTGCTTTTTTTCATTCTCCTTGTGCTCTCTTTTGTCTTGATGATGGATCACAAACTGTTATTTGAAATGTTGATGCAAAAAATTCCACACATTGACATCTAGAAACAATAGCTAGATATTTCATAGATTGTGGAGATTTGCTAGCATTAAGAGCACATAAGTCTAAATAAATATGTGAGATACATATAATATAAATAAATTCATATGCCATAATATAAGTTTGTGTTAGAGGAATATGGAATTTTCAATAAAAGATGGAGTTGTCATTGATAGGTCTAGTTAGGTCTAAAGGCTAAACTTTAGAAAAAAATGAATAGTTTTATAATCAAGTGTTGATTAAGACTAAGTTTGAGTCATGGTTAGATGTTTAAATAAATTTTGACAATGGTGATGTATAATTAATATGCTAATTCATATTTCTAACTGTATGATTTGTAGAACTTAAGGAGAAATATACATCATGCAAATAGATGAAATTTAGCTATTTCTAAGTATATTAATCAATTATACTTCCATCTAAGAAAAAAAGATAAAGGTATACTAACTATATATAGAAACTAGGTATAAATCATTAAAGAAATTATTTGAGTTAATTTAAAAGATAAGAACCAAGACAATGTAGAAAGTTACATATTGTATGATCATTTTTTAAAGGGTGCTAGCTCAATGGAAGAGCACTTTCTTTACAAGCAAATGGATGGTGGTTCAATTCCATCGTGTCCTATTATGACCAAATACACTATTAAATATACTACTAAATATTTGATCAAATATACTACTAGATATGCTACTAAATATACCACTAAACATGTGACTAAATATACTAAATATGTGACTAGCAACATGATTAAATATACAACTAAATCAACTACTAAATCAATTACTAAATATACTACTAAAAATACTACTAAATCAATGATCAGAATCAATGATCAAATAAATGACTAAAATTGCTTAGTAGCAAATTTAGTAGTGTTATAAATGATTGGATACTGACTATTATTAGTCATGTGACTAAGTTTAGTCACATATGTACAAATGTTAGTGGTTTTATTAGTCACATATTGTTGTTTTTGTACTAGTGCCCTAAAGTCGAGACTAGTTGGGATGGACCACATGTTGGGAAGAACCTTGACAAAACACATTAACTCTCTAACACAAAGAATAAAAATGAAAAAGAAAGCAAAAAAATTTTAAAAGAAGAAGAAGACTAGGCTCAAAGAAAACTAACACCTGACTAAAGAGACAAAAATAAATAAAATTAAAAATTAAAAACATATATACAAAAAACTATGCATAAAAAGAATGCAAGGTGGTTGTTAGTAGATTTCTCATTATGTGCAGTAGTAATGAACCACCCCATATAGTTCTAAAAAATGTTGACTTGTCTTTGTACTTAGAAAATAAAATTTGGACAATCTTGGTTCAAACTCTGAGTATAAATCACATAAAATAAGAAGGTGTGGTAACTCTCTATAGACATGATTAATCCAAAAACAAGTTTTGTTACCTTCAACATCATATTCAAATTGAAAATCATCAAATTGAGAGAGATAATGGGAAGATATCACTTGATCTAGTGAGTCCCCCACATAGAGGTACACTCACACATTGTAATTTCTATTTTTGGTGGTCTTATATTATGGTACACAACTCCACACCTACATGGAAACACTACTATTGATGATGTAATATAGCCACTAGTACATTTGACCCCATTTTTTGACCAATATTGGTCAAAATTTTGACTCAAGTTGGTCAAAATTTGGAACAACCAATTGGTCAAAATTTGGACCAACCAATTGGTCAAAATTTTTCTCATCAAAATTTTGACCATCTTACTAGTTGGTCAAAATTTTGACCATCTTATTGGTTGGTCAAAATTTTGACCAATCCATTGGTTGAAAATTTTCCAGAGCCCTAGTGCAATTTCTACTAGGAATTCATCAAAATTTTGACCAATGCTTGGTCAAAAACTACTAGGCATTGGTCAAAATTTTGACCAATTCTTGGTAGAAAAATTTCAAGCATTGGTCAACATTTTGACCAATGCTTGGTTGAAAACTTCTTGAAATTGGTTGAAAGTTTAACCAATGCTTGGTTGAAAACTTCTAGGCATTGGTCAAAATTTTGACCAATTCTTAGTAGAAAATTGCCCACCATTGGTCAAATTTTTGACCAATTGTTGGTCAAATTTTTTTTTGAGGCATTCTATAAAAAAATTCACATACCTTGCCTATGATTTGAAATTCTGTATGCATCCTGCACTCTCTTATCCTAATGATGGATTATAGAGAGTGATCTGAAATGATGATGCTAAAAAAACACACACAAACAAATCCAAAATGAACTTGCATTACAAATGGATTGTGGAAATCTGATATTGTTAACTTTGCATACATGTCTACCAGGACAATCACATTGTTGTGGTAGACATGTATGCAAAGTTAACAATATCAGATTTCCACAATCCATTTGTAATGCAAGTTCATTTTGGATTTAATTGTGTGTATTTTTTAGCATCATCATTTCATATCACTCTCTATAATCCATCATTAGGATGAGAGAGTGCAGGATGCATGCAAAATGTCAAATCATAGGCAAGGCATGTGAATTGTTTTATAGAATGCCTCAGAGAAGCTAAGAATATGGAAATACTTACAGGGGTGTGAGGCACTTCATATTTGTTGATCGCACAATATGGTTTAAGAACCCCTCACTGATTAACTTGCACCATAGATTGACAATCTTCATCTTTGTTATGGGCTCCTATTCCCTATGTGAGTGTTGATGTAGAAGCTAAAGTGGAAAAAATAAGTGAAAGAATGTTGAATAAGGTTTCTAATCTCAACTTGGTCAATATTATTTATTTAAGGGCTATGGACTGGGAAATTCTTGAATGTCTGACAATTAGGGGTAGCATTGCATCCTCTTTAACTATTACATGTACAACCCTAGGAGGAAATAGGTTGTTGGCTACTTCAACTAGCCTAGAAGGATATGACTACAATAAAGACTAAGCTCAATCAAATATTCCCAAGTTCATAGTAGCTTCTACAATTTCAATTGATTAGCGTACAAATGCAAAAAATAATTGTTCACCAAATGTATGTACTAGTGGAGTCAATCTCAAGCACTAGAAGAAAACTATATATATAAAACATTCCATTCAAACAAATGACAACAACAAAGATTTTGAGTTCATTTGAATATCCTCAATTTAGTGCAGTAAGCTCAGCAAAATGATATGATAGGCTACCATTTGTCTTCTATCACAACAAGTTCAGACCAAAAAAGATATGACATCCCATCATTCCCTTGAATCTTTGGAGACAAGTCTGCAAATAGAAGCAAGATTAGTAGATACCTTCATTAATCTTGATTTCTTAACAATGTGACAGTGTTAAAGCTCTAATATTTGCTTCCATATTTCTCTTTCTTGGTTGAAAATATTTGTACTTGAAGTGCATATATGTTTAAAAAGAATAAATCAGTGACTAAGGTAGAAAAATATGTAAATGTATCCACTATGGGTCCCTCATTTTTTGAAATTCTTTGTCATCATAAAAAATAAACATAATAGGAACAACAATAAACACACAAATCCTCATTGTTTTTCTATTTCATATCAATTATAGACAAAAAAGCCACTAGTGTATTCCTCATGTTTTAACCAAGAACAAAGGAAAAGCCATCATCCATATGGAAAACATAAGATTTTTTACAAATGCTAAAACCTATAATGTAATTCAATTGAATTATAACTACTTACTCAATCAGTAACATTGGAGAAATCTAACAAATTCCTTAAATGCTCAATGAAAATGAAATCTGCTAGAGAATAGTGATGTAGAAGGTAACCAAGTACACAAAAATAAGGTTGATCACCCATATCAACTATAATTTAATCTAAAATGACTTCATCTTCACTTAGATTTACTATTAATTGAGTGGAAGCCATTTGCTTTTAAATAATTGAAACTTCCCTCTAGTCATGTTACCAATTTCATAATTTAAGACAAGTTTCAATATCAAATTAGTTTTCAAAATATCAACAAATTGTTAATGAGAAAGTATTTAAGCACTGACCTTACTTTTTGTGCTTCACTAGTTACTGTTGTCATTTCCTTTTTATCAGTAGTAATTTTAGGTTTTTTAGATGACTCCAACAAAGTCCTCTTCTTGCTAGCAGTCTGAACCTTTCATCAAGAAGGTCTTAAATGAGCTATAAGCTAGAATAAAAAAATAGAATAATACCTTCCCAAATGGAAACCTTCCAATCCATCATCATACCATGAGTGTTGTTTGATTCACATCCTTGTCACTTTCATCTTCAGAAATTCTTCTGAATCACTGTCACTTTTTCTTACAAAACAATAAGATATTGGGTCACTTATGAAAACCTTGTATAGTCCAAAAAAATATAATCTACACAAGATATTAATGTGAAAATAGTATAAGATGAGGAATAGTATTTACTTTTGCATTACTACAATCTTTCATCATTTTAAATAAAAATGAATCAACAAAAAAAAAAAGAGAATCAACCAAATGACAACTAAACAAATTTATATGTACACAATATATTCCAACCAAAAAACAATGAATAGCTAAAAGACTAAAAGTCGTCAAAACACATTCAATACAATTAGTTTCTAGGTAATAAGACTACATAAACATATAGAAGTGAAAATTTGGGTCAAACCTTACCTAAACACCTAAACACTGTTTGACTCATTGGTCCATCCCCACAAGACCCTTCTATTCTTATGACTATCAAAAAATGTTTTGGATGCATAGAATTTTCCATAATCATATCTTAGTCCATATTTGTTGTCAGAACTTGTATTGTCCAGAACATACCTATCAATGTTTGTGAAGTAAGACCCAATTGTATAATACTCAAATCTTGTTTCATCGAGGGATGCCTTCAAGACATGTTTGATCTTAGGCCCAAGAATAGAAGTATCAAGACCATGTTTTCTCAATGGAGAAATAGGATAAAAATTAGGACACTCCCACATTCATGTCTTCTTGGAGAAATAGGATAAGTATCCCTGAAGTGTTCTTCTTTCAAATCTATACTGTGACTTCCATACTCTAAAATAATGAAATTGTTTATAAATTTATGTTTTGAGTGAAGCCTATGAATATATTTATAACTATTTGATGTAATAGATTATTCAAATAATCTTTCATTATCAAATTTACTTCAATCTTGAGTAGAGGAAATGTGGCGACCCTCAAATAGTCAAATAATCTTTCATTATCAAATTTACCTAAATCTTGAGTAGAGTAATCCTATTTTATAAGCTATTACTTTGATAGAAAAATGACCATTCTAAAATTCATAGTTAACTAAAAGGCCTTTCCCTATAACCTTGGCTAATATCCCCTCCTCTTTCCTTTTAGTTTATTGATCTGCAATCAACAAATTTTTTAAGGTCTCTTTAGCTCTTTATTATAATTATTGATAAATGATGGAAAATGATGTAGAATATAAGAAATTAGAATTTTTGTTACCCAAACAAAAATATAAAAGAACCCAATTACAAATTAGGACTAATAATCATGCCCATTTTTCCCAAAAAAATCTAGAGTTAGAAATAATATAGTGTACCTAAATAGCGCAATATAATATTTTAGGCTAGATTGCTTATGATTTCCTTCGAGATTGCTCATAAAAGTAATTACCATGGAGAATGTGTCAAAATTTATTTAGTAGGAAATCCTAGAACTCATTTATTTTCCTTCCATGACTAGTCCTTCTCATTGCTCTACACAAAGAGGATTCCACATACAACCATCACTTTCATGAGAATTTTACACGTAGGGTTAAATTTTTTTCCTTGTTAGTATAATTTACTATAATAAAGAAATGCATTAGTCATTAACAACTGACCATTGAAATGCTACCAAGAATATATTCGTAACAAGCTAAACTATAAAACTGCAAAAGAATTTGAGGAACTAAAAGAAAAGTAGAAGATTTCTAATCATTTTAACCAACCAAAAAACAATGAATAGCTAAAATACTAATATATCCATTGTCTTCATGTTGCAAGATAAATTTCTATTTTGCATACTCTCATATGTTTGTGGACAATCTTAACCCTATATCAAAATAATGGACCATTTTACAAATTTCAATCCATCTGCATCTAGGTAGTCCTTTTATTCCTCTATTTTTTACCAATCCTCTTACCTTTTGAAAATTACTAGATCTCCCATTTTTGCACAAAGAAATAATGTGCTTCATTTTTTGTATATAGGATTAAGAAAGGGATGATGCTAGAAAAGGTTACAGAGTTGTACTTTGTACCTTACAATTGTACTTTTTTAAGAAGCTCCAAATCCCTTTCAAAAAAACCCACTATGTACATATCCTACAATGATTGCAATCTATGTGACCATGTTGTAAACTTAAATCTCAATGCCAATAAAGAGATTTTAAAAAAATTAATTTTAAAAATAAGGTAAAGAAAGACTTCCATATAAAAATTAATGATAACCTTGTAGTATATTCGAATTCAAATCAGTAAGGAACCTCTAGTTTACATGCCAAATCATATGATTACCTCAACCCATCTAGATTGATGAGGAAATAATATACTTGAGTCCATATTCTCCTTGTTATTTCTGGTGGCTATGAGATTATCACCCATTAGTTTTGTCTGTGTCCATCTGGGAAGCCTTGATATACTAAAATTGAGTACTGAAGGTTCTAGTGATTTTGCATCTTGAGGTGTATACCAAACTCCTAAATTAGCATTAGTATTAGTATCAATGTATTCATATTTAGCCTAATTTTGGAGGTCTTGTCTTTGTTGACAACAAAATTTAGCTTGATCTAGGATTTCTTTATTCTGTTGGCAATAGAGCCCATCTTGACCCAAAGCATCTTTAGGTTGGGATACCATGGGGATAAATTAGAATATGCAAAAGAACCAACATTCATAACAACTCTTTTCTGCATTATTTTAGATAGAAGAGTTGGTAGCTTCCAAACAAATATATAGCTATCTCCACTAACCTACAATATAGACAAGTTCACATCATTTTTTTAAAGTCCTTATATAAAATATGATGAAAGAGTTCATTCAATGTTTTAACTATTCAAAATAAATTTTCATATTGATAATTGTTGAAATTGCATCAATTCATGCTATTTGAAATATTCTTAAAATATATGCAGGGATAGCTTTTTGCAGCAATTGCAGTCAAGGAAAGAGAAAATGTTTATTTGAAGATTTGACATATTTCAGACTATGGGAAACATGTAAAAATTGAGTCTATAAAATTTAAAGAAAATGAGTGAAACTACAAGTAAAACATTATTAATGATATAGAGTTAAGTTTCTTAAAACTGTAAATTAGTTTACACTCAATCCTTTGTATGATTAGAGAGCTCGCAAGCTTATTGAGTTTCTTGGTGCACTGCATAAATTTTCACTTGAAAATAATAATTTTCCAGGAAATTGTTCAAGCCACATCTTTCACCTAAGAATTGTAACTTGATCAAAGATAAATCACATTTTCCTTTAAAATCATGTCATATTCACAATCAAATAACAATTTTTTATCCATAAACAATTTCCAAGTTTGGGTTAGGTTTTTTTCTAGTTTCAAATTTTTCCCTGACCCAAACCCATGTTTTCTTGATTCATCAAATTTTGTCTTTTGATTTTCTGATTATTCCATTACATTTTTTATTCTGTTTAGATTGATATTCATGCACTTTTCAAATCTTCAATTTTATCATAGGATGATAGAAAAAGTGAGCTGATTGGGTTTGTTACCAATTTGTTGCATTTGACTAAAAGCATCCAAGACTTTTTCCACAACCCCATTTTGAGGACATCAAACAATGATTACATTCCATGATCCCATATTTGGTTGACGTATATCTCTAAAAATAAGTAAAGCATCACCAAAACTACCATTTTGTGCATATCCGATAATCACTACATTCCATGGAACCACTTCTCATTTAGGCTAATCAAATAGTTTGTGTGCCCTCTACAACCTTCTACATTTTTCATACATATTCATAGGGCACTCTTGATTATAACATCTAGAAAATGTTAATGATTTGTTGTGTTGGAATTTCTTAACAAGAACTACCTAACTCTTGGATTTCTAAATTACATTATTCCTTCTACATTTGTATTTGAGCATTGATCTTTGAGGTCTTGAACCTTCAATACCTTAAATTGGATTTCTTGAAACTTGGACATTTTCAACACTAGACATTGGGCATCTAGAGAAATTTCAAAAGAGTTTGTTTTAAAGTGTTTTAATATTATTGGAGCCTTTAACCATGCTTGGTGGCAACAAATAATGCCCTATTCATTTGGTTAACACTTGTGATTTCTCCAACTGAAATGAAAGATGTTGTCTTCATTTTAATAGGGTTTTAATTAAATATTGCCAAGCAAATTAGAACTTGCAATTGAAACCTAGCCTTATTCATGCAATGCTTCAATGCCATGGAAAATAGCAAGGTTGTGTTCATATATTGAAGGTCTTGTTGTTTTATCATCTTGTCAATGTTATTCAATCCATTCTTCTTGCTCACTATTTCATATTTTAGATTGCATAGCTGACATAACTAGAAAGAAATATTAGTGAAGCTACCAATCCTTCATCTAAGAGATTTTTTTTTATTAAAACAATGTAAGTGGAGTGGATATTTAATATATGGTATATAGTGCAAAAATAAAAGGCAGTCAACAAAGCATGGAACTACAAGTCCATCCTAAAAGGTAAGGTTTGAAACAACAATATCACAAGCAGTTGCTACAACTTATGCTATAAAGCCTTTCTAAAATTATAAGCATGTACACATGCATATGAGTTCTCCCTGGCCAAGTACTCCAGAAGACTTACTGGGCTTACAAGTAGACTCATACATTTTTGGAGATTTCTATGGCTTAGATTATGATGCTAGTTTGAGATGGAATGCTTTTCATTCACAAAAAAGATGTCAAATCTATCCACTATCTAAATCAATACAAAGATATAGTGGATCCTACTAAACTAAATCAACTAGATAAGATGATGAAAGATCTAAATATTTCCAATGACACCCAGAACTCTACCCCTGATAAGAATGAACATGAAGATTTCATGGGCCTTGATGATAATGCACCAAAGGAATATGTCATAGTAGGCTAGACTGATGAACTATTTGCTACAAAGTTTCTAGAGTCTCTAGAAAGTAATGATGGTTGGGGCCCTCATGAAGGATGTTAGTTACTTCTTTATCAAGTTTGATACTATCAAGTTTTGATGTGCTCTGATGATTATACTTCTACTCTTAACTCCTCATGCTATATATACTTCCCATTTGTTTCCATGGGATAAGTTCTTGATATGTAATAAGATGTATTCCTTTATTGTATCTAGTTCCTAAAGCAACTTCTAGAATTTTGATACTTTTTTGCTGAATATATCTAGCTGAACTAATAGTATCTGGTGATTACACTATTCTAATATCAAAAATAAAAGGCAATAACCAAAATGTGCAACTAAAAGTCCTTCCTAAAAAGAAAGGTTTAAAACAAAAATATCACGAGCAATTGCTACAGCTTATGCTATAAAGCATTTCTAAAATTATAAACATGTACATATGCATATGAGTTCTCCCTAGCCAAGTATTCTTCAAATTCACTGGGAACAAAATGCAAGAAGAAAATTTGAATATTATAATGCAATAGATCAAATTTGAAAATGAAAAACATTCAAGAAATTGCTATGAGGACAAGTGCATGTATTGGTTATAAACAAATTAGTAAATAGTTAAGTTAACCTGTGCAAAGGAAGAGACAAATAAACTGCTTTTCCCAAATGCAAGCTAAAAGGTCTTTCTAGTAAGTGACAACTGATCCTTGGCCTATATGAGTAGTGTTGTATTAGCTTATGATTCTTAACATTATTGCACCATTTTCCAAGATTGAATTCATAAAAATATAGAAGACAAGGTAAGGGACAGTCCATACAGCACCAAAACAAAGAGTTGGCACAAGGCCTTTACAATAGATTTCGTATGTTAGTAAGAAATTGGTAGGGATGGAATTAAGGATCGTAAATATATCATTCATTTCAAAAGGTCCATCTCTAGGCCTATGATGAGACTGCAAAACCAAGTGAATGTTTGATTAGAATAGAGTAAGTAAACCTTTTTTTTTGTTATAGTAGAATTTTAGGGTTGAAGATCATTTCTTCATCCACTTTAGCTCAAACTACAATAGCATTAATTTCATACCTCATGGATATTCCAGAGAGCACCATGCCAAAATTTTTGGTGAACCCAACAAGCCTAATGCTCCATTCCAACCTGTATACACAAAAATGAACTTAGCAAAAATCATGTTAAAGCTAAACACTATAGTGGGAAGAGATTTTAGGATTCATATTAGATAATCTTGTTGGAAAATGGGGTCATATTTGAATCAAACGTTAAGTGGTAGAGTTCTTGTATTTGTATTTAATAAAAACTAAGGTATATAGGACTAGGAATGACAAAACCAGTCTTTATTTGAAGCCTTGAAAGCATTTTGCCTAATTTTCCATATTTGGCCTAATTGAGGGCTAGTGTCCCTAAAGCCTTAATTTGACCCAATTTTTCTAAGAGCCCTAGAGAGGGGGTAAGACCTTAGAGAAGTGGAGTCCACTTGGAGAAACAAAGGTCAGCATTGGGTAAAGGCTGGTAACCTTGCTTGGCATCTTGCAGTTGGTTGGTTGCTACTAGGCACTTAAGAAGATTTTTTTAGATTAAGGCTATAGACTCTGCATTAGTTAAGGTGAGATATGATCTCATATTTTGGGCACCTTACGAGTTACACTACCTCAACTTGGTGATGCAAGCAATTGGCATCCAAATAAAGTGGGTGAAAGAAATAGTGTGCATTATTCAAGCACATCATTATTTTCTTTGGAGTGTTATGATTTCAAGATATGTAGATGATGATTTGATTAGGTTTTAGACCCTTCCAAATAAAAGTGGCAAAAAAGATGACTTATTGGGATGAGAAGATGAGAGGTAGATGGATTTGAGTTTTGCGATTCCTTGCTATGTTAGTTTGAGCTTCACTTGGTTTCAAGAATACTATAATATTCTCTACTTAACAAGGCCAACCACATGAAGGTGGAAGCTCATCTAGCCTCACCCCCCTCCCCCTAACATCAATCTAAATTACCCATTATCATCTAATTACATACTTCATTCATTCATTCATCCATTTATGAACTATAACATTGAATCAATACAATCACATAACATTCATTAATATGATATAAAATTAATTAATACACAATACTAATCAAGACTTCATTAACACATAACAATATTCATTAACATAAAATAAACTTCAGTATTAATATGCATCATTCATAGATAATTACTTAAAACAAAGTTCTTTTATTATCCAACAAGGTTTATCAAAGAGCATTTTTAAAACATCATTTCTTCTTTTTGTTTTTTTTATCTCTCTTAAGAAAAATGCTCATAAGAGGATCCATATCTTCCCCTTCTGGCATGTGTAATGTCAAATTACGATGGCTTCTTCTCTTTGGAAGAGCGGGAGTCTTCTACGCTAAAGGGGGCTTTGTTGCAAGAACAAGTAAATGGGATAAATTGGCATACTCTTTTTCTTTTTTTAACTATTACAAGTCTGTAATTAAGTACTAGTACAACATAACATGCATTTTTTTTTACCTGACAATGCCACATCATGTACATTAACATTTTGATCTACCACCATGTCAACATGTTGAACACTTGGAACATGCTCCACTCCTTCACCATGATGTTCAACATACGCTGAAATATTCAAAAAAAGGATACACATCAAATTGCAATTGAAGATGTTAAATTATATTCGTAATTGCATAATTAATTTCCAATAGAAAATTAATACCTCTACCACTATAATTCACATCATGGCCTTCTTCACAAGTAGGTTTTATGATAGGATATGAAGGCTGCAATAAAATGTTATGCACATTGTTATGCAGTCAATTTATGTTCAAAACTAATACCAAAAAAGAATCTTCTCAACTAATAAATTTAATTTACTTTTCATTTGACCAATTTCTCATAAAAATAAATAGATCCTTAAAAGATGGGTCTCATTTCAAGAACATATCTCTTAAGAATCTATTCGTTCTTTCCATTTCAAGATTCCCTTCATTCTTTCCATTTCAAGAATCCATTCATTTTTTACATTTCAAGAACTCATCTCTCAAGAATCCATTCATTTTCATGACAAATAGTTTTTTGAGACTACTATTCATGAAACATGGGTTTTTGAATTTTTGAATTTTGATTTGAAGGACAACACAGTTGAACCCTAAAAATAATATCACAATAATGGAAGTTTTTAGTTACTCTAATGGAAGCTCATAATTTCTTTTTATAAGAAACTAATGGAGTGTTCCTTTTCACTTTGTGTATTTAAGAATCTAATTGGAGTGTTTCTTTTCACTTTTTAGAAATCAATATGTAGGACCTCAAAATTATTTATCCATCCCAGGAGCAATGCAGGCATATGCTGACCTATCTAGTCCATCATAGGTCTAGACATTGGCTCAAGCTGGTGGACCATTTATATGCTTGAGATCATAAGGTGTTCTATAAAAATCCTCCCTAGCTAAGAGGGAGTGTTAATGTTGTAGCTTCAGTTGGATTGAATTGGCCTAGTCATAATCCTTCTTTGGTTAATCATCAATTAGAAAAACTCTGTGTGTGTGTGTGTGTGTGTGTGTGTAATTCTCTAATGATTATTAACTTAAGAATTTTCATAGAGACATGTCTCTTCTACTTATATTTATGTGCATTTAAAATTTGCACTTGGAACACATAGAAACAATGGGAAGTGTTATTACATTTGTAGTGATCCTATACCTTTAATAATTTCTATTTTTGGAAGGACTAATCTCAATATATAAAATCAAGCTAATCATTTTTTTTGACTTTGTGTGAAAGCTGAACAATTGTTTCTGTTATGCACCTGTTCAAGACAAGGTTGTACAGGGATGGGGTACTAGTACAAGTATGACTATGTTTTAAAATAGGGGATAGGGGTACTTGGGCATATCAATTTTTTTAATATAAATTAATATTTGTAGAAAATCAGAAAATATGAGACCTAACAATGGTTTTTCAAAACAAGAACAGTGATAAAGTTTGCAAGCCTAATGTTTTATTTTTAGTTTTAGATTGCAATTTTTTTGTAATAATAATAATATAATATAAACTAAATGCTTAGATGTATAATAGAGAAAGTAGACTTTAAACATAAACAAGAAGATCATAAGTAATATGAAAATAACATATTGCAAATGATAAACTTCTGACTTGAACAATGCTAAAGTTTACTATTAATCAGTATTGTATCAAAGTTTCGAATTGATTATGTATTGAATTAAGCCTAATAAACAAAAAGCTGATACACAAACAAAAAATTGAAACATAAATCAAAATTCTTAATCCAGGTCTTGAGCTATGATGTTCTCCATGGAGTACCCAATACTTGGGTATATAGGTACAGATCATAGGGGTGTGGGTATGCGTACCCATGCAACCTTGGTTCAAGATATCTAAGGACTGGCAGGACTATTTTCTATTGAGTTAATAATATTATGGAGTCTTTATTTTTATTTTCTTTTCTTTATAAATTTTCTATAGGGTTTAAATAAATATTAATATTTGTGAATACCTCATGTTTCTTAGTGTTGTCTTATGTTTATTTTATTATTGTAGTAGTAGCAAGTGTTTTTTTCCTTGAGATTTCATCCTACTTGATGATGTTGGTCCATTCCATGCATAATTTGCAAGATCAAAGGAACATCTTAAGGGAGGTGTCTCTTGGATATACCATTGATGAATACTGTGCTAGCTGTGCACTAGTTAAATCAAACTAGCTTTTCTCAATCTTGTATTTGGATCAACCAAATCTTTGCTTTTTAGTGCTATTTTGCTTTTCTTGTCCTTCACTTTCTAATCCCTCAACTTGCTACACCTATATATATGATTGCATTTCTTAATTTGGGGTGACTATACTCATTATTTCAAGAACTTGTAAACTAGATTATACTCTATAACAAAATTCCTCAGATGTTTTCTCATAGTTTGGCAAACATTGTGACTGGGGGAAATTAATGTGGTTGCTTGAAATGAACAAAAAAACAATTTTAGGCTATTTTGGGAGTTTTAGTAATAATATTTACCAATTGGCTATAATGTTCTTTTTATGTACAAATATTTTCCATTTGAAAATAAACTGGCTCAAATTTTCACATACAATATTTCTTTCCTTTATGAATTTGTAATTTCTTGTATTCCATCATATTAAACCTAGAACTGGAAACACAATTCTACATTATGACCAAATACTATAATGTAAAACTTTGATATTGAAAAGATTCACCAAGATTTCTAAACTTCCTATGAATTTTTGAAAATTATCCTTAGCACTAGTGATTGAGTTTTTTAAACAAGCATTAAAACTTGAGTTTTTCATAGTTTAACATAATATAATGTATTGGATATATTTTTGTAATTGTTTAGGCCTCTAATGTTTATATGAATTTAACTATAGAATACAAAAACCCTATTGACTTCCATGCTACTCCAAATTTGATAGATATTGAAGGGTTTCAAAAGTAAGTGTGCCATGCAATGTACTTAACGCCCTCCCATAGTTGCTGATGCTACTTTCTCTAAGGATTACTTTAGATGGAAATAAGAATTCCATCTATTTTTCATTCAGATCAGAATTGAATGCTATGTTGGGCACTTCCTATTAAAAAAAGATAGGCCAAATTTTGAGTATTAAAGGTTATGGTTGTGAAAATTTTATTTTCATTCTACTTTTAGGTATGCTATGATTAGTCAGTTCACTCAAAAGAGTGATGTATATAATTTTGGGCGTGGTGCTACTGGAGCTTTTGATAGGAAGAAAACCAGTGGACCATACAATGCTGAAGGGATAGCAAAGCCTTGTTACTTGGGTTAGTGTTATATTTTGGTTCCAAGTCTCCTCTTGGATGGGAAAAATAATAATCAAAACTCTTCTTAAGCAATAATTCATATTGTGAAGAAGATATATTTCATCTTTTCTTCTTTCATTTTCAAAAATTATAAAACACTATCAATGGTGATACATTGCAATGATTCTATAGATAATGTATTCTGAAGTTTCTCTTCACATCTGTAGTAAATCATTAACATACTTAATTCTTCATGCTGATGGCTTGTTGAGTATAGATAGTGGTTCCATTATGTACAATTTTATTTCACTTTTATGTAGTTGGGGATAATGATGTATAATATATTCTATGTTTTTTCCATGCATACAAGAAACTCAAAGGTTGAGTGAAGACAAAGTAAAGCAGTGTGTTGACCCAAATTTCAAGGGAAAATATCCTCCCAAGGTTGTTGCTAAGGTGTGGAGCTTTTAATCACATTCATGTTTGATAGATTTTTTTATGAAGTTATTAAAGTTGAACACCAAGGTGTAGCAATGGATTATCTATCCACTTGAGGCATACATTTTATGCTTTAGAACATTTGATTATGGATAATGAAAGATGATTCAATCACCAATTTGGCTCAAAAGTGTGGAGAATTGAAAGATTGAGGAAGCCCTAGATTACAAGTGTTTGAGGGCACAATTTGGGGATTTCTAGGTTTCAAAGTGCTAGAGTCTAATTCCTTTTGGAATTAACCATTTGAAGACATAAGAAGACATTGCCCAAGAGTTGGGGTTGATAGGAGCAGATCATTGGGGGGTACTTCCTTTATAAATTGGGTTATTTTTATGCATTAAAAATAGGGCATCAATGTTGAACATGTGTGTTGGTCCAAAGTAACTATATGAAATTCATTGATATGTTTTAGAACATTGAAAAGGGTATCCATAAATTCCATTACCTTGTTAGGTATCTTGGAAGAAGTCTGAGTTATTTAGTTTTTTGTTCTGCTACCAGTCTACTAAACAACCTACTAGGCTTTTTGAATAGTTTGATGAAGAGTTGTGTGGATTGGGGGTCTTTGAATTGAATTGGAACCTTATAAACCATGAGTCCAAGTGTTTTGAAGTTTACAAAACTAAATCCTTCATTTAACAGTCTTGAAGATAGTCTTGACAAATCAGATCCTTGAAGCATTTGATACAATATTAGTGAATAGATTTTTCTTTTCACAAACTTAAAAAAATTACCCTCTAATGATTAAAACCTAAGACAAGATCTATAACAAAAAGTTGAGACATTTGCAATGGTTACATGCAAATTTTCTTTGAATTTTGATGTGAAGGTAGATGTCCCTTCTGTAGATAAATATAAATTTTGGGAATGCTTTAAACTTGAAAGCAATAAAGACTTACACACATCCACATGTAAACATAGAATATATGTGAAAGAAGCTTAAATATAAAGAAAGTGAACACAAGGAACTAGTACATAGCTCGCTCCCTCAAACTCACCAATGAAGATTAAATAGAAGACACAAGAAAGTTTATATTACCTTTCAATGAATAACTTTATCTAAAAAAAAAAATCCAAACTAAGCTACATATTTGCATTATCAATGGTACTAAAAAATGATTACAATAAGACACAACTCAACATCATCCAAAGAATTAGTAATCAATTTATGGACTCAATAATGCTTCCCCTTTTATCCAATCTCAAAGAATGAACCCACATTTTTAGAATCTATACAATATATGACATTAAAAAAATGAGTATCTCTATTACAAGAAAAACAATAACAAAAAGACTCCATCCTTGAAGTACAAAAACCCCTGAAAGAACCATGGCACATCCCCTCCAATTACAATAAATATTGTTTTTGATAATTTGTTGGTTATGCAACCGATTCTTGAAATTACTTTACCTTTGTATTGATAGGATAATATTTTATTCTTATAAAAGAATAAAACATTATTATTAAATGATATGTATTGATTGGTTATTGGCAAGAAGATGACTTTAGACATATAAATAATAGAGACTTTATGTTGTATGATATGAGATGCCTAAACTCAATCTATCATTGATTAGAATAAGCCAAAGATTTGACACCTCTATTGAGAAGCATGAGAATGTATCCATTACATTATTCAAATGATGATTGTGCAATGTGGAAAATCAAAAATTCATGTAGTTGTTGGTCTTAGAATGGTCTTGACATTTGAGTGTCAACACACTTATCCAATTCCACCATATATGCCAAGTACATTGTGTATGCCGAATGAGTTATAGTAGTTGCCGAGTCAGAATCTTAAAAAGTATCGAGCAAGTAATAGATGTTGAGAAAAGTAGTATAGTATGTGTCGAGTGATTCAAGAATATTCATGTGCCAAGCAACATAGAGTGTAATAGGTGCTAAGAAATCTAGAAATGTAACATGTGCCGAGCAACACATAATGTAACATGTGTTGAGCACCAGTAATATAGTATGTGCCGAGTAACACTGAATCAACATATGAATTCGTGCCCTCACAAACTTAGATGCAAACCACTTTTGGAGCCAACATATAGAGATTTAAAAAGTGAAAAAGGATAAGGATGAATCATTTACATTCCCTATGAGATCTGTATGTAGCCAATCAAAAAAATGGAGAAGACATGCAACCAATGAGAAAAATGCAAGGTATGAGTGGGAATTTGAGATTCAACATGGATCATAGATACATACCTAACCCTAAGTCTTTAAAATCTTTAAAAGGAGGATGAAAATTCCATTAGGTATGTGGATGAGAATAGTATATGGGGAGATTATAGAAAAATTTCAATGTGAAGAAGGAAAGACTTAGAGGAACAGTGCAACAATTTTATATCTAGTTGATCAAAACAGAACATGGGACACATACAAAGATTAGATCAAGCAAGGATCAGAATAGGAAGAGAAGATCTAGTACCTAAACCCAAAAATTGAAGATTGCACTCTATTAGGTCAAATGTTCAAATACTTTCTCACCATTGTATTAGATGTTGAAATTATATATTGATAGGTTACCTTAACAGCTAGGTAGGAGAACCTTTGGAGAAGGTTATTGAAAATCCTATGTATTAGGTGGGTTTAACAACCTATTGTAAATCCTTTAATAGGGTAACACTTATGTAAAGTGTTTGTAAATCCTCTAAGCAGGTCACTATTGACATAGTGTAAAGCCTTTAACAGTGCAAGCCTTTAATAGGGCAGACCATCAGAAGTGGTTGAACATATTGTTGCAGTAATTTTTGTGGGTGTCATCCCCACCCCAATTTTACCTTCTTATTCCTAGAGGGTTTCTAGGTTACCAAATCTCTTGTGTCATGTGTTGATGCATGCTTTCATTTCATGTTTTCTTATATGTTTACATGCATATACTTTACTTTTAGTTGTGTTAATGAGGGTTTAAAAGGATAAAAACTTGTTACTTTTGATTCACCCCCTCCCCCCCCCCCCCCCCCCCCTCAAAAGTACTCTTCCCATTTGAAAATTCCAACAATTGGTATCAGAGCAACTGGTTCTCATAAGGAGAAGCCTAATAGCTTGGAGAAAAAGATCAGAAGATGGAAGTCTTCAAACTTGGGAAGATTATTGACAATCAAGTGATTGATGTTCATCTAGCTCTACACAAAGTGGAAGAAGCTAGGGGGGAACTGAGAAAATTATTGAAAAGAATAAAGAAGATAGCCATAGCTGAAAACAACATACACTACAAGGAAATTGACAACACACAAGTGTTTGCCAGTGGAGATTCCAAGCAATTTGATGCAGCAATAGTAGAATCAATGGAAAAAAATAGAGCACAAGTTGAAGAAATTAGATTACTCAAGCTTGAACAAGAATCACAAGCCATAATAATTTGTGAAGTGACTGAACAAAAGAAAAGAGCTATTGAAGACAAGGCCATGATAGAAGATGACAAGATAAATATCACCAATAGATTGGAAGAGAAGACAATTGAGTTTGAAAAGATCTCAAACATATAGCTAGAAACCTTAAGTCAAATGATGAATAATCATTGTGAGCTAAACATGAAGGACATTGAGATCTCTACCCTAAAAATGCAGAATGAAAAACTATAGAATGAATTGAAGAGAGAAAAGGAGATAGTAGAAAGCTACAACAAACCCAATGAGGCTATCAAGTACTTTGAACAATTACTAAAATCACGAAGTGTTAGTAATGATACTTCAAGACTTGGTTATACCAGCTATAAAAAGTATGGACATAGAGCTTTTGAGTGTAGATCAAAGCCTATGTGGACACCTAATCAGCCTGCAAGGAGAAACAACTATGTACACCACTAAAATTGGGATTACAATACCAGGAAAAGTTGTCACTACTGTAAGGAATATGGTCATGTTCCTTAAAGCTTCATAAGAACATGCTTCAAGGGAAATTATAGTAGGTGGTTAAGCCAAACCACATGTTTTAGTTGCTTGAAGATAGGACATGTCAGCAGGTATTTCCCAAAAAAGGCTAAGGCACCCAACTTAGAAGTCAACAAGGGTAAAGAAAAAGTTGATGTGGAACACATCAAGATAGAAATGAAAAAGACATGGCAAAGAAGAGATGGATCAAGTACATCCAATGGAGAGATCACTTTATCCAAGAGGTCAAGTGATCACACTTCATCCAATTAAGCACAAGATAGGTACATGGGGCCGATATATATAGAGATGTATCATACATCAACCTAGAAGAACAAAAAAGTGTTGCCAAGAAGAAATTTACATGAGAAAAGATGTCAAGTTAAAAAAAAATTGAAAATTTTGTATAAAATGTTAAGCTACCCTTGGATGCTGAGTGAAACTTCAGTATATGTCAAGCTAGAAAGTCTAGTTGATTCTGAATAAGATATGTTAGTGGCTACCAAGTAAATAGAAAATAGTGGATGCTCAATGTATAGCTGCAAGCACTATGCAATAAATGCTAAGGTTTTGAGCCTAATAAAGTTGAAAATCACTCATTTTCAAGCCACTCAAACACAAAGAAAAAATGAGAAGCATGAAGAGGCAATCAAACGACGATTTAGCAATGATTTGCACTGATCCCAATAGCAATTCAACTCATACTCTTTGATTCAAAGGTATTTCATCAAGAGCCAAGCTATGTAGTAATTGAAAGTTTATTTAAATATTCAACCCTAGTTCGGTCAAGATGGCATCTAGGTCTAAAACCACAAAGGGAAAGGATGATCATGAGATTCAACTTGTTAGCAATGAAGTTAAACAACACAAATTTAGGCCAATGCCCAAAGTTTCTTATACAAATGATCTAGTTGGTTCTTTGTCAGTCATTCCAGACAAAGTAGTAATGGTCCAAGATGTCAAGAAATGTTATAACTATAAGATTGGAGCCATAGGTGACCTAGAAATTTTCAATACCTTTGATAAGCTATGTGACAAAGGTACATTGAAGGATGAGTTTCAAATTGTTGAGAAGAAGGGTTTAACTAAAGCCCTAGTTTTCGCCATTGTATTTAAGAGTGAATGGATTCATATAGTGTTGAGCTGAATTTATGATGGATCATTTTGGTTAGAAATAGGGCTAGTAAAGATCACACAGAAAAATTTTCATAGGGTTACTGGATTCCCAACCTTAGATTAGCCTAAGACCCTAAGAAGTGACAAAAAGGAGGCCATAGAGAAAAACACTAGTGCCAAATGGAACAATAAGGGAATGACCATTGATACCATCACTGAACCTCTACTTGATTTCACTGTCAGAGTTATATCTCATAAATGCTATAAATCAAGTAGATTGAATAGTGTACCATGTATAGCAGTAGTTAGTTGCATACAAACTTGTGACAAAGGACCACACTTATGATCTAGCAGAGCTCATGCTACAACAAATTAATGAAAATTTGGAAGCCATAAGGAAATCAAAAAGAGCTCAATGCAAATTTGGATCAATGTTGGTTTATATATTTTTCTTTTTCATGAAGGAATTTCCATCAGTTGGAAAGGCAAAAAGGGATCCAAACAAGAAAATTGTTACACAAGTCAATGAGTTTATTGAGCAAATGGGAGACAATTTTGTTGCTTAGATGACAAGCTACTTTGAGCACTTCAAGAAGTCCATCAAATAAAGGATGAGGATACCAGTATCACTGGTTGAATAGCATGTAAATAATATTTGTTTCTTGGTTGACATAGATTACACCTATATCCAAGTCGTGATACCTAGAGTAAGATGGCTTAGGCCACTTGGATATGAGCTTGATATAGACCAAACTTCAATTGCAATCATTGCTTTACTTGCAGAAGAGATCGATAAGGATGCTCCTCATTTTGGTACTTATGATATTGTCAAATCTAGGGTGGTAAGAGATTGAAGACAACCTCTATAGTGAAGAAGAAGGACAAAATGGTAAGAAAGATAAAGAAGAAATTTGGGGCAAGCATTGAAGGTGAACCAGGTGAAGAAGAAGTAGAACAAGTAGAAGGTGACAATGAGGAAGAAGGTGAGCAAGGGCAAGAGCTAGAAGAATTGACATAGGGCCTAGGAGAGAACAAAGAAGAAGGTGCTAAGGAAGAAGAAGCTGAGGAAGAACCCACTAAATCCAAAGCCACCAAAAGGAAAGCCAAAACTCAGCCTGCATCCTAGCCCAAGGAAAAGAATGGGACATAGCCCATTCTAGTCAAAACAAAGAAGCCTACTACAAGGGCTACCACTAGGGTTGCAACTCAAAAGGTAAAATATGAAGCCAAAGAGAAGAAGAAAGCCACAAAGTAGACTAGTGAAGAACCAAGGAAGAGAAGGAAATATGTTGCCCAACTAGATTTAGATGAAGAAAGAATAGAGTTAGATAAAAATGGCTAGTTTAGAGTGGTAAGTCATCCCTCCAAGTCTGCCATTGATAAGTTATGTATAAATATTAGAAAAGAAAACTTGAATGGTTTAAAGACTATAGACTTTAATAAGCTCAATAAAGAAGAGAAAAATAAAATAAAGGAATCAGTGTATTTAATGATGGTCAAATACAAACACACACCTCTAGAGTTAGATAGTACAATGCCCAAAGAGCTATACAAGATAGTTGTAGATAAGTGGCATTTTTGTTTGCAAATGGAAAAGGAGATAAGAGAATCAAGCCTAGCTAGAATACTACTAGACCTGACTAAAGGTCAAATAGCTAAGGATAATAAAAGGCATAATAGCAAATTTTCTCCTAAAAATATAGAATTTTGCATCCTCCAAAATAAGATAGATGATGTTGTAAATAAATCCAAAAAATTATGGAAGTCAATATACAAGTCAATTGATGATGTATTTGATGAGGAATATAAGGCAGAGGCTAGCTCAAAGAGAAGAGAAGCAAAAGAAATAGGAAAGAAAGAGGAGAAGAAAAGTGAGGAAGAGAAGAAAACTGAAGAGGAGAAGAAAGGTGTGGAAGGAAGAGTAGAAGAGGAAGCAAATAAGGAGGAAGAAGAAGAAAATATAGCTAAAGTAGAGGAAAAGGCATTAGATGAACAGGAAGAACAAAGTGTGTAAGAAACACAAATGCCACCTCCTAGCCCTCATCATGACACTATCACACCTACAGAGATCATAAAAATAAAGGATGTTATTGGCACTTCATGT
This sequence comes from Cupressus sempervirens, assembly GCA_028749045.1. Classification (NCBI taxonomy): domain Eukaryota; kingdom Viridiplantae; phylum Streptophyta; class Pinopsida; order Cupressales; family Cupressaceae; genus Cupressus; species Cupressus sempervirens. Next base: position 563,563,067 of record CM053785.1, on the reverse strand, counting down.
CAAAACATCAATCCTTTAACTACAGAGGATCTCTCAAAGATCCTTCACCAATCTACTCTACAGGCATAGTTGTGTACAAGCCCTATATTGGTGAGTGTAGATGAACTACAAAGAGTAGTAGTAGCACCTCAAAGAGAGAAGGTGAAGCCAAAGGAACAACCTTTTACATACACTATTACTAAACTCCTACTACTTCCACCACCATCTCCACCAAAATTAGTAAGTGATGCACTTTAGATGCCGAATACAACAATAGGGAAAGATACAAGAAAAAAGAATAGTCAACAAGTTCATCCTCAAAAATTGTCAGTGATAAAGGGAAATTAGAAGAAAAGAAGGAAGAGACAAGAGATTAGGAGCGAGCTGCAATATAGACATTAGTTGAATTACCAAAAATTGGTACTCCCACTCATACTCTTTAGAAGCTGAGCACTAATATGATATCAATGCAAGTTCAAACACTAGTCTTGAGCTCTAGAAAGGTAGCTAGGATACTTCACTATGGAGATCTTGAACTTGATGGAGAGATCATCATTCCCTTCTATGAATCTACCATCCTCACCAAAGAAAAGATAAATGAAATTCAAGGTGCACTGGATAGGAGAAAGAGACAAGAAGTATTGAGAAGAGAATACAAGTATAGGAAAGCATTGAATGAGATAAAGGACATCTTGATGGATGCCTTCAGCTTGCACTCACTAGATGAAACAAGGCCTATAGTAGAACAACTATCAGATATAGTTGATCAGGTGACTAAGGAAGACCATGATACAAATGTAATATTAATGGAATGGTTAGAAAGAAAATTCCAGGGCAAAGTAAATGAGAAAATATCAAATGATATAGAATTAGCACAAGTTGAATTGGCTAAGAAACTAGAAAGAGTGAAAATTGTACTTGGGAACACTTTCTCATTGTACAACAAACTGTGTGATTTTTCCAACTTCACACAAGAGACTAGCCAAAGAATAATGAGCTTGGAAAGAAATCTCAAGATTTCTAGCATGCAACTTCCAACAAATCCAACTTAGGGTGAGAAGCATTTTGTACAGACGCTTCACACACAAAGGGAATTAGCTATGTTAATAGCAAAGGAGGAAAACATAAAGGAAAAATTGATGCAAATCCAATCCTCCATAACCCCACACTTAGAGGTCCTCCAAAAGGAGCAAGCATACATAAAAATAGTCCTAAAGAAAGGTCCAAATATTTCTACCCTAGATGGACTTGTACACCTTGTTGTAGAGATTGCCATCTACCACAAGTCATTGGACATTGCATTGGAGAATTGGGATGTAGCTCTAAAGACACTCCTAGAGGTAAATAGTACATTTTTGGCTAGATATGGTATTACTCCTTAGGACCCTTTGACATTAGTGTCAAAAAGGGGGAGATATGTATATATGGGGAGATATATGAAGATATATGGAGAATACCAAATTTTGATAATTTTGATTACATTCTTTCATTCATTTTGAGAATACAGTGGAAATTTTGTAGATGGCCAAAAAAAGGAGGAAGACAAGGAATAAGACAAAGTGAGGGGGAGATGCAAAATTTTTGATAAGCATGTGGAAAATAGATCTCAAACAAGGAGCTCATACAGATTAGATACAATATATAGGCACAAGGAATAGGAACAGGATAAGGACAAAGAGAATTAGGCACATCAGTACAAAATTTAAGTTCCAAAAATGGACTAGGCATAATCAACTCAGGGGGAGTCATAAGGTATATTGTTGCTCACAAAAATTTTGAACAATTTTTGAAAATTTCCATGTATGCTGAGAAAGAATAAAGATTGTACTCAATCAGATCAGTTCATTAATGCATAGTTAAGTATTTTTGACACTCATGTCAAAGGGGGAGATTGTTGGTCTTAGAATGGTCTTGATATTTGAGTGTCAACACACTTAACCAATTCCAACATATATATGCTGAGTACACTGTGTATGCCAAGTGAGTTATAGTAGTTGCTGAGTCAAAATCTTAACAAGTGCTGAGCAAGTAATAGATGCCGAGCAAGACATAGTATAGTATGTGTTGAGTGATTCATGAATATTCATGTGCCAAGCAATGTAGAGTGTAATAGGTGCTAAGAAATCTAGAAATGTAACATGTGTTGAGCAACACAAAATGTAACATGTGCCAAGCACCAATAATATAGTATGTGTCGAGTAACATAGAATCAGCATATGAGTTTGTGCCCTCACAAACTCAGAGGTAAACCACTTTTGGAGCTAATATAGAAAGATTTTGAAAAGGAAAAAGGATAAGGATGAATCATTTACATTCCCTATGTGATTTAAATGCAGCCAATTAGAAAAATAGAGAACACATGCAACCAATGAGAAAAGTGCAAGGTATGAGCGAGAATTTGAGATTCAATGTGGATCATAGATCCATACCTAACCCTAAGTCTTCAAAATCTTTAAAAGGAGGATGAAAGCTCCATTAGATATGTGGATGAGAATAGTGTATGGGGAGATTATAGAAAAAATTTAGTGTGAAGAGGGAAAGATTAGAGGAACAGTACACCAGTTTTATATCTAGTTGATCAGAACAAAATAGGGGACACATACAAAGATCAGATCAAGCAAGGATCAGAACAGGAAGAGTAGATCTAGTACCTGAACCCAACAATTGAAGATTGCACTCTATTAGGTCAAATGTTCTAATACTTTCTCACCATTGTATTAGATGTTGAAATCCTATATTTATATGTTAGCTTAATAGCTTGCTAGGAGAACTTTTGGAGAAGGTGATTGAAAATCCTATGTATTAGGTGGGTTTAACAACCTATTGTAAATCTTTTAACAGGGTGACACTTCATGTAAAGTGTTTGTAAATCCTCTAACTAGGTCACTATTGACATCGTGTAAAGCCTTTAACAAGATAGAGCTTTAACAGGGAAGACCATCAGAAGTGGTTGAACATATTGCTACAGTAATTTTTGTAGGTGTCATCCCCACCCTAGTTTTACCTTCTTATTCCTGGAGGGTTTTTGGGTTACCAAATATCTTGTGTCATGTATTGATGCATGCTTTCATTTCATGTTTGCTTATATGTTTACATGCATGTATTTTACTTTCATTTATGTGTTAATGAGGGTTTAAAAGGATAAAAACTTGTTACTTCTAATTCACCCCCCCCACCCCCCCCCCCCCCCCCCCCCCCCCCCCCCCCCCCTCAGAAGTACTCTTCCCATTTGAACATTCCAATGGTAGCAATCATGCTTCTATCTTTGATACAATATGTGTGTTCTTTGTCACATCATCTCATAGAAGGTTGTGACCATATATCCCACATTGTTACCAATTGGGGACCATTTTTTATATCTGAGCTCCTACAGGGGTTTATTCTTTGAAACATTAATAACTTAGATGACCAATGGTGCAATTACGATGATATGATTCAACAAGGTAAAGGAACTTAGAATTTTCTTGTTTGATGGTGTTGATATTCTATCAAACATTTCCCATTGACTAACTTGAACCTCAATCAAGCAATCATAGTAATTGGTGCACCTTAAGAGACAAGCCACATATCTTGATTGCTAAAAAAATTATGTCTTTGACCAAACAAGTGCCTTCATAATGTGCAATCAAACTTACAAACTCCTTGATGAATTGAAGGGTGCAAGAACATGACACATTTTTTCAATGACTGGTGAAAGTCTTCAATCAAAACTGCACCATCTCACAACACTATAAGTTTTGAAGTTTTGTGATGCAACTATCATCTACTCCATAACCAAAAATCTTTGTTTTGGCAATTTATTTCTTCCACTAAGCTTTGGAGATATACTAACAAAAGACAACTAGCTACAACACCAAGGATTTCTAATTTGTAATTTGAAGCATTCATATGAATACTATATCATTGTGTCTTTATGAAAAGTATTCTTAATAGGATCAAGTGTCTCCTATTAATGGGTAGCCCTGCGAATCGGTCTTAATATGGACTCAATCTTCTTGCTTACTTGAATTTTATTGCCCAGAATAGTATTGGTAAAACATCAAGCCCTAAACAAAGAGTACATCTAGAGTAGTTAGGGGCAATAAAAAGTATATATTTCTATATGTGGATGTTTATGACCAAGTTTCAAATTTATTGATTGGTGCAAAGTATTGCAATAGCGATTTACCCCCCTCATAGTATTGCTTGATCCTAACAGGGATGTTATCTTGGAGGTTTTTATAATATGGAATATTCTATTTAATTTATTGAGGGAATGTTTAATAACTTTGTGGTCAAAAGAGGTTGGAAATTTAATTTTTGTATGATCAAGCCAATTTGGTGAAGATTTAAAATAGAAGAATTGAAGGTTTCAAGTTAATTTCTCATTCACATGAATTAATATAAGACAAAAAGGTATTATAAAAGGTAATAAAAAGACATGAAGTGCCCAATTTTCAATTCATTCTACATTCTACCAAGTCCTAAAATTTATCTAACGCTATCCATTTTATTGAGGTGGTGTTTCTAAGAAAAATTCAGTGCAAGATTAAGCAAAAAAGTTGTAAGTAGGATTTTCTCTTAGAGTTTGTTCATATAATTCTTGGGCAAATTTATATTGAATTTTGATGGAGGATTGTTGTTTTTTGGTTGGTAAACTATTGTAGTGAGGTGAACTTTTTTAATTGGGGTGCATTGTTTACTGGATTGAAATTATGAGGTTAGAAATCCTTAATTTATAGAGTTTAAATTACTTCTATACAAGCCCTAGTTTATATAGTTTAAATTATTTTTGTAGAAGCCCTAGAATTCATCAATCCCCAGCAATATGAATTACATAAAAGGAACATATTTTATGATTTCTTGTACTAGTTAAATCCATTGATCAATGATAAATATGATGGTCCAAAACTAGTTAAGGGTTGGAAGGTTGATGGTGGATTGTTTGATAAATATGGTTTTATCTTAGATGCCCCTATACCATCCAAGGGTTTACAACTATTTATGCAATTTTAGGGTAGGGAAACCTTGAAAAATTAGAGTAAAATGCATGGAGGTATGACTTGAGAAAATTTGTGGTGTCAACAATATTTTTAGATGTAGAATTTTTGTTGCTTGTTTCTCATACATGTGACCCAAACACAAGAATTGTGAGGGATAATAGTGGTGAGGAATTTTTGAGAATTTCTACAGAAGACACTTAGGAATTTTTTGATACCAACAATCCAACAATCTTCATAGAAGAAAGTGAGCTTGAGGTTTTTGTAGTCAGATGTAAAAAACTAGAGAAATGATTAGGGAAAGGCTATTGCTTGCACATTTGGCTAAGGTTGGATAGTCTAGAAGGTTCCATCATGTTGATAGAGTATATTTATATGGTTATTTATATCTAGCACCCTCACTTCATCACAAAACTATAAATTTTCCCCATTTATTGTAAACCAATTTAATGAGGCTCTAGTGGATTTGGAAAAAGGAGAATGCAAACATTTCTACTAGTATTCTTTTCTAATTCATGTGTTTCTATTCAAGAATACATATTAAGTCAGTTACATGTATTCTCTTCAGTAGGTAAGTTCCAAGCCTCACTAACACTATGGATCTTTTGTGCCAAAAGTAGCCCTTTAGACGGAGCTTCACAAACAACCCGTCCAACTCTGCAAGCTCTACCACACTTGAAAAACTTATGAATGGTTAAAAAAATTTTATAAATCCAAAACCCTCTACATAAAATAAACCCTAAAATGGGGAAACAAAGAAAAAAGGAAAAAGAAATAACCTGCAGTCTCTGATTTTTCCTCAACGAGTACTTTATTAACATTCTCTTTCGTTAAATCTAGTGGTTGTAGCTGCCCTTGTGTAGCTAAAATTATATATTGACAACCTCCAACTCTACAAAAACCATGTGAAAACATAGAAAACCCACACCTATGAAAGACATAAAGTAAGAAATGTTTCTTTTTTTAGATGTATAAGCCTTGTGTGCCTTGTTCTTTAATAAAACGTGAATCAATTAAACATATGCAAAAGTGTAACCATTCAACTAAAAATAACCATGAATGATGTTCAACTTACAAATCTAATCACCGATGTGTATGATTGAGGATAACATGAAATATAAAGTTTGTGCAATTTTAGAATCAAAGAGATAATCTCACATGCATATGTTCATAGACTTATCATAACATGAAATAACATCTGGTCCAATACACACAGACAAAGGAAACTCTTGAAAACACAACAAAAAATTTATTGTTTTCCCAAATTTGATAAGTCTGGTATCACACTAATAGTATCCAATCACATTCTCTTCAAAACCCTTGTCAAAACAAAAAAAACCCACACACGTGAAAGACAAAGTAAGAAATGTTTCTTTTTTTTTTAATGTATAAGCCCCATGTTGGTCAAAATTTTGACCACCACCCCTGTGTTGGTCAAAATTTTGACCAACATGGGGCTTACATGTAAAAAAAGAATTTTTTTGGCTTAACATTCTGACCAACCTAAACTTATTTAGTTAATGGTCAAAAATTTTGGTAGAAAAATGAGGTTCAATGTAGTAGTGAGATATTAGAACAAGACCCAAAAGATAGAACATTATTTTTATGGTCCTAAATATCACCATCATTAGTCTTAAACAATGAATTGTCATCTTTAGGCTCCTTGGGACTAGAAAACTCAATCATAAGCCTTCCTTTTGAATAATAAGATTAATTAATGTCATTAATCAAGGTGTTTCCTCCCTCATGTCCCAAAGAAGCCTATTCAAAATCATGCCTTTCCTCCATTGCAATTTCCCAAGCTAACAAGATATCAAGAAAACTTACTTTTGGATGGAACCCAAATGGATGGATTCTACATGACTCATTTATTGCATGGTCTAATATATGTGTAGAATAACCATAAATACACATTTCCTCAGTCAAGCTTGAGACCAAATTAAGCACTCTATCCATCTCTTCTAATGACATATCTTGTTTTCAGCAAGGTATCTTATCATTATTCAATGGGAAATCAATATCATAATAGGAAGCATTGCTATCTTCTTCTTGATGACTTCATGATTCAAAAATCTCACCAACCTCAGGAACTTCTACATTTCCATCATTTTTTGCAACTTTGAGAATTTTTGCAACTCCATGGAATTTTGGAACTTCAAAATTTTCTACTTCATCAAAATTTATTGGGATATCCACACCAAAACTTGAAACAATTTCATTACTTCCAATAATTTTAACATGACAATCTGTCTGCTCTAACACATTAGATACATCTTGGCAACTAGTGCATTCCAACTTTGAATGAATACTTTGATGGAGGTGACAATAGTTAGGAAGCAAAAGGATGTTTGGATTCTAAGCTTCTCCAAGATACTTCAAATTTCTTGTTATGTTATCCATAAAACCTTTCAAAGCCTCATCCTTTACATGTAATTCCTTTTGAACTATCAAGGTAATGTTGGTTGAAGCCTCATAATGAATTGGATTATTTCATACTTGCATGTTTGGAGGAGTGGGATGTAACCATAGAGAGACATAATTCATTAGATTCTCTTCTCTACTTTTCAAACTTTGTGTGTTCTTATTATTGCTGCAATAAAAATTTATCACAAATTGCTCATGCTCTTTCTCTTCATTGAATGGGATCAAAAACTCCTCTTGACCATCTTCATCATTTTATCCTCCTATAGATTTATCATATGATTCAAACACCATTGCACTAAAATGTAAAGGTTGTTCCTCCATGATTTGGGGAGGCTGATCTGAAACATCATTGTACCCATATCCATTTTCACTTGGACCCATACCTATAATACCATTATTCACATTGTTGTTGTTATCATAGGGGTCATAATTTCTACTCTAATTTTGAGAATAATTTCTTTGGGCAACAAGTTGTCTTGGATAATTTCCTTGCTTTCTTGAGGAATTCAACATTATTCTCATAAGTTCATTGGATAGAAGAGACATTGTCTTCTCCACGGCCTTAACCTCACTAGCCATATTTTTCTTGAGTTTAATAGGTGGAGAAGTCACTTTCTCAAATAATATAGTCTTTTTGGTCTCATACCTTGAATATGTAATTGTTGGCATTGGAGCAGTAGTAAATTGTTAGAGTAAAGGGATTGGATTCAATAGAGGCATTTGATTTGGCATACTAGATGCTTCTACATGAAATGGTGGTATGGTTGCTATATTATTCAAAATGAAGGAAGACACAAAGTTTCCTCCACCATGGGTATCTACCTGCATCGTGAATGTTAGAACCTCTTTGAAGACCTTTTCATTGGTATCAATGTCTTTGGGTGGAAGCCTTCTTAGAAAAATCGAAGTTAAAGAATCCATTTTTTCCAAATAGATCTGGATGACATCCTATTGTGGTATAGGGTAAGGAAACTCCATTCTTTGATACATCCCATAAAAGTGATGATTAAAATGGAAAATAGTCTCATGGTGATCCCTCTTAATTGAGATGAATTGATGATGTAGGATAGTTGGATCAATATAGATCTTGAATTGTTCCAAAAACCTTGCTATCAAAAGAGTTCCAATGCCTTATTGATGCTATTGGTAGATTCAGGTACCAATTGAATGCTATTTCCCCCAAAGTAAAAGGGACAAGGTGATAGACCACGTCCATATGTTGAATCTAGTTTTGATTACACATTTTCTTGAAAATTTTAATATGATCTTCTATTGTTTGTGATTCTTCATAGATGAATTGTGGGAAAATAATTTAGGATTTTTGGAAAAGTCATGTAATGGACTGGTTAGATTCAAATGTGAAATTTGGACAATGAAGAAAGACATGGTGCATAATGATGGGAATGTGTGAAGTAGAATGTAGAGTGGATGATGATGATGATGGAATTTGTAATATGAATGGGTGGAGTTCTTGGTATCCCTTTATTACTAACAAGCTTGTGAAAGTGACTGAGTTCTAGAAACTTGTGTTTATTCTAGAAAAATGCACCTCTAAAAAACACACCTTCAAAAAGCATAGTTGCACAGCTTCTGATAGTAACAAACTTAGAAAAAATTTGAACTTCCAAAAATTGCAAAAATTTCAAACAGCAACATAGATTTTTGAGTTGAATAGTTTTTAGGCCCTCCTTCTAGTGCCACTTTTGTTGAGCTATTGTTTTGCATGATGCTAAATTATAGGAATCCTTTCAAACTCCTCTCTTGAAAAGCTAATCTAGGATTAGCTCCAAGGTTCTGGGTGATCTTGTGACCTACTAGAATCTGCTCAACTGAAGATAAATGTGTATGTTCTGTCGATTCAACTAATTTTAGATAAGATGTTTGATCTTCTATTTTGAAAAGTAACCACAAAAGAGATATATTTTTAGCATTTTCCATTTTATGATGAATACAATTTATTGATGCAACTATATGAATTCTTAATTTAACCAAGTGTTAGCAAAGCAAATAATAAAGATAATGTAACAAGAGATTAAAGCAAATAACTTTGAAAGGGAGATTCCTAATGCACATAAACCACATAAAAAATGCATCTACAAGTTAAATTATCAAAAAGATTGAGTAGGAAACTAATGAAAATAGGAGCAGCAATTCCTCAATTCCATTGATGCATTCGTTGATGGGAATTCAATAATAACCAAAAGATGCTTCACTTCTCATTGAATCACAAGGCTAGGGAAAGTGCAATCATGTGAGACAAGAAGCTATGTAAGAATAATAGGTAACATTTTCTCCAACTCAGCATGTCAATGAAATTTGTTAACACTGGGTAAACACCATAACTAAAAGGTCGCACAATTATAACAACACAATAAAACCATTGGCTCCATTATTATTCTTGAACATGCATTCAAAAAAATAACACACAAGAATAATTACACTCAGAATGAGAGCATCAATAGCATATATTATTACATCAAAATAATGACCTAGAGTACATATTACATCCATGTATTTATAAGAAATCATCTTCTCCCTTTGTATTAGGAGTGAAAGCTCTTAAAATGCAAGCTCATGATAAAAACTAATAAAATAAATCTAATTATACACAAACTAACTCTCTATATGGTGCTAAGTAGGTCTCTACCCTTTTTTATATCAATTAATGAGTGCATTAGCCTTTACATGACTTAAAGCAATGCAAGAAGAAGGAAGCTGGAAGAGGATATGAGATCACTAAAAGCCTTAAAAATGGAAGCTTGAACCTCTCTAAATGTTTATGGGAGCTGAAATGTCATTTCAAATGTGTTTCTAGTGCATGGAATGCTCTTAAAATAGAAAATGGTAGTTAACTATCGATGCATCTCTAAGAATTGTACACGTGCACACCTTCAGGGAATTTGTGCTAAGGTGCTCAATTCACCAAAAAATCAAAGTTCTAAATTTTGAAAATGGTTTTTGGGTTTTTCTCAAATGAGGTTTTAGATCACTCTTTTGAATTTATTTTTATCTTTTTTATGATTTAAGTCTATTTGTGTACCTTGTGCGCCTATGTACTCTGCTCTTCAAAACTTGTAAAATTGTGCATCTTCACACATTCACACATGTGCACCTTCCAGAGTTCTTCAACTTATCCGTATCTCAAAATTATAATGCACATTCATGCACCTTGTGCACATGGGAACCTTCTAGAGAAAAGCCATTCACCAAATCTTCAAATTGTGCACCTGCACACCTGCAGGTAATTGTGCACAGTGCTTAATTCACCAAAAAAATAAAGTTCTCAATTTTGAAAATAGATTCTGAGTTTTTCTCAAACGAGGTCTGGGAGCACTCTAGTGTACTTAATTTGTCCTTTTTGATGATTTATACCCTCTTTATAGCCCAACATTATCATAGACTTGAACTCCTCCTACTTCTATCTAAAATCCTATAATGAGGATGTCATTTTATTTGCACAAACAATAAAATATTAGTCATATTATGTTGAAAGACATAAAAGAGGACTCCACAAGATTCAGACTGGCAAAAAAAAGGGTCAACATTAGCCAAAATATACAAGACAGTGGATTTTTCCCCCTACAAGCCTATTTTGTGCACTAGTTCAGCTAGTGCACCTTGGTAGGTGTGTTAGTGTGCTAATTTTTCCTTGGAAATGGCAAAGTGCACAGTTGTGCACTAGTGCACATGCACACCTTGAAAAGGTGTGCATGGTGCACAATTGTGTACATGCTCATTATGGCATTTTGTAAGCGAGGGGAGCATCTTATATAGTTTCCTAGGGGGACCAAAATGTGCACCTTTGCAATTGCACACCTTTGAAGGGGTACACCCTCAAAGGTGCACACATGTGCATGTGCACATCCTTGGAGTGGGGGTGATGTACACATGTGTGCACTTGCCACACATGCGCATGTGCGAAAGTGCACATGTGAACACTTTAAGCACTATAAAGCCCTAAACATGCTTTTTTTTACCTGTATCTAATTGCCAAACCCTTCCTAATTAGAGATTGGGGTTTGACCTAGACCTAGAGGAGGATCCAAAATGACTGAGGCTTTAGACTAGATGCCTTATAGGGAAGTTTGAAACTAAGGGATCCCCATTTTGTGACTCAGAATGGGGCATACATTGTGAGGTCACAACAAGTGTTAAGACCTAAGACCTAAGAATATTGAGTCTTGGTAGGTGTTAAGAAGAATCCATAATTGGTTTAGGGGGTTGTTAAGGGAATTTGTGTGGAAAACCAAGAAACCTAGTTTATAGGAGGCCAAATTGGGGTAAAAAGGCTACAAGGCCTAAAACTAACAAAGCAAGAAATTGATAAGAAACCAAAGTGAGAAACCATTAGGATGGATAAAGGAGGAATGAAACCTAACAAGGAATAGAGAGGAAACTTATTCCTAGTTTCGACAACATTTTGAGAAGAAGAATGGCTAATTGTGCCCATGAGTGCACTAGAAGGGAATTGAGGTATAGTTTGAAGTTTTGAAATTGGTAGAGAGTTCTAAAAGGGATAGGGATCTTACTAGTGATCTTAGAGTGGGGTAAAGAAAGTACCCTAACAAGGCCAAAGGATGGGTCTTATGAAGAGCTAGAAGAGCTCTTGTAAAGTAGTTAGATCTCTCAATCACACACCTCCATGTTCCTCTGAGATGTGGTGGTCCATATCATGTACTACCATGGGGAGACCAAATTATATAAAAATGATGATAATCAAACTCCCATTCCATGGTTCATATGTATATTAATTGCAAAAAAATATAACAAACAACTTAGGAATGGATGATAATCAAATCCCCCTTCAATGTGACCATTCTCCCTACAATGTCTCTTAGCTATTTTGATTTTGATTCTTCTTTTCTTTAAGTTGTTACAACTCTTGCAAGGACAATAACATTTGTCATCACCTTCTCTTTGAAAGTTAAACAAAAATTTAGTGATTGTCTTCTTATATTGATCAAATTCCCTTGTAGTATCTGACAAGATCCTTCTTCATAGGAATAACTTATTCTTGTACCCTTATTGAGTTGGTTGCACTTAATGTTTATATCTACACATATGGTTTTGAAAGAAAAAATTTGGTGTAATTAATGTGTATATCTACCAAAATATTGGGCATGTTGTACTTAATGTTTATATCTACACATATGGTTTTGAAAGTAAAATTTTGTGTAATTAATGTGTATATCTACAAAAATATTGGACATGTTGTACTTAATATATTTGCACATATGGTTTTGAAAGAAAATTTTGTGTAATTAATGTGTATATCTGCAAAAATATTGGACATGTTGTACTTAATATTTATATCTACACATATGGGTTTGAAAGAAAAAATTGGTGTAATTAATGTGTGTATCTATAAAATATTGGACATGTTGTACTTAATGTTTATATCTGGACATATGATTTTGAAATAAAAATTTGGTCACCTTGCTCAAATTCACCATTATTCATTTTCAGCATCCTACCTTTACATTTCATCCCTACTAATCATATTTCTCACCCAATGATCGACCCATCTCACCTTATAAATATGCTCCATTTATATCTCCATCTACCATAGAAACACAACTCCCATTTCATATTAATTACTTATTTGGGCTATTTGTCTTCCATTGATAAGTTTTGATAGTGGAAAAGAACTAATTATCATAGTTGTTGATGAGAACCAATAGACATTATTGTCTATCTTAGGGACATAATGAGAATATATGGGTGCAATGAAGGAAATGCCATAATTTTTGTTTCATTTATGCCTCTTCATTTTGATTTTTTTCAAGGTAAGCCCATCAATGCTAATAGAAAACAAAAATGCATTTTCAAAGAGTTTACAATTGTTCAACAAAATTATTGTTTTACAAGAAAATGCACCTAAAGAACTGTTAGCTTAGAAGAAAGAACATGGTGTTGATTTTCCTCATTAGGTCTAATGTAGATGCCATGATAATGATCACATATTTTACTAGCCTTCCATATTAAACTATTGGGCATTCTACATAACCTTCGTATGCTTTGCGTCTTTCATTTTTTTATTAAAATATTCATGAAAAAGGAGAAAAGACACATATCATTTCTATCATTAGGTCCAATGTAGATGTCATGACAATGATCTCATATTTTATTGACCTGCCATATTAAAATATTGGGCATCCTACACAACTTTTGCAGGCTTTGTGTATTCAATTGCTTTATTAAAACATTCATGAAAAAGGCCAATTAAATCCAATTGTGCACATGCCACAAGAATCTTATCTCTCATCTCACTAAAATCATAAGACCCAAGATCTACAATACAATATATAATATATACAATTCTTCATGGATATGGAAACAAAAAACCAATCAGGGTTTCTATTTTATATGGGCTTTGTATTGGTAGATCTAGATAAATAAATTCCTTCGATTGCATTTTTTTAATACTTCAATTAGTTTTCTTGGGTTTGAATCCAAAACATGTATAATAGGTAAGACATATGATTCATACTTGGGTTGTAGCCTAAGGTGGTAGAGCTAACAAATGAATTTGTTTATATATATTTGGGGTTGTTGCATTCTGCCAGCATTTGACATGGTTCTTCCAATGCCACAAGAAGGATAACATGTGCTACTGAACCAGGTCAATGTTTATCCAAGTCATTCAATTTTATTGGCAATTAAACTTGAAAGGTCGAATGTGAGCATCAAATATTTCCCATATGTTCAAAACTCAAACCAAATGGATGTTGGTATTTTTGTACTAACAAACATGAGCGGTTCAATTCCATTCACACACATCTTTTTGGTTAAAAATGGATATAGGTGTTTATATACAATTAACATTCTCACAACCTTTTTAATTGATTTTGTTGTCTAAAAACCCATTTTCTCCCTTTGTTGAATTTCCTTGAATATGATTAAGAATAACCTCCCATGCATATAAATGTACAATCATATACAACTAAATGATGGCTTGCGCTTGTAAAGAGTTGCATTACATCTGTTAAATCTACCATCATAGAAAATCAATTGTAATGGGCACTCATGTGTATTCCAATGAATATATTGCCTTATATGCATAATTGGTCAATGTTGTACCTTATAGGTACAATTACTCAATCTTTTACTACACTAGATAAGATGTTCTCCATTATGCATAATGCTTAGCTTTTCCATTGCTTATAAGAGTGTTTCAAAGTTGGGAACCACATCAATGTCCTTTTCATGGTTTAGATGTAATGCCATTGTGGAAGAGGCTTTTGCAAGGGAATGAGCCTCATGATTATGGCATTTATACAAAAGTATAACTTTCTTCTTCAACTCCTTACACTCAACTCTTCACTGAAGTTATTCTTATAGTAGTGAGAATAGCTACTACAAATTCATGGGAGCCAAGGGACCCTGAACCTATGCTACATTTTATGGAGACATGTGAGAAGTTACAACAAGATTCAATACTTCATAACATTCTGGATCATATAGTAATGCCCAAATTAATAGCAACAGTAGATACTTGGGATCCTCACAAGGAGACTGTGCCAATACATTCATGGTTTCATCCTTGGCTTCCATTGTTGGGCCAACATATGGAGCTTTTATATCCAACCATTTGTTATAAGTTGGGGAATGTGGTTCATGCTTGGCATTCAAGTGATACATTTGCATATGCAATTTTATCACCTTAGAAAACTATATTTGATCCTGCTAGTTGGGAACAACTTATTGTTCATTTTATTGTACCTAATTTGATGATAGTTCTACAGGAATTTGTAATCAACCCAACTAGCCAACAACTAGAATAATTTAACTGGGTTATGGCTTGTTTCTTTCTAAAAATGTCTACTATGATATATTTTTGTAAAATTTCTTGTGAACTCTTCCCATTTTTCCTAGTCTGCATTATTTTTGTGTAGGGTCTTGAGGTAAGTCACTTAGCATGGGTTGAGTGAGTTTTATTTTATTTTTTATTTAGATTTTGGAATATGTATGCAACTAGAGAAATTTTTCTATTGTGCTAATATGCAATAAAAACCTTTAAAAATATCTCTATGTATATATAAAGAGATACATGTTTAGAAGGAAATATAAAGAGATACATGTTTAGAAATGATGTAACCCTCAACTCTTCAAAGAATAAATTAGAAAATGACACAACACATAAGTTTTAGAATGCCATAATCCTTCATTAAATTTTTGCAACTCTACTCTACCTCTACAATGAAATAAAACAACTACTTATTACAATTGCGAAAATTACCATATTTGACAATTTTTTGGGATAAATAGATTTTTCCATTTTTGGTAATTTTTAAAACCCATCCTATGAATCCCATTTTTCTCCAAGAAAAGCCTCCAACTAAGTCAAGATGGATTACCAACTAATCAACAAAATAAAAAAACTGATTTGCTAAAAAAAAACTTTCTAAAAAAAGGGGAAAAAACATGAAAGAGGTCAAGACGATATTTCAGGCTCCCAAGAAAATGTCTAAAAGGCCACCTATTGAGCTAAGATCAATTGGAAATCCAAATAACTCCTCCTCATGTAATTGCCTATAAAATTTCAGCCAAAACCCACATTTGAGTCAACAACCTTGACCCTCAGATGCCCCTGCATCAAGAAGGAAAAGAGAAGAACACTTACATAGGTACCTCTTCTCCCCTTGAAGAAAATCACAAAGCAAGGGCACGAAGATCACAAGGGCATGAGATGAAAAAAAAATCATAGAGCAAGGGCATAGAGATCAAAAGCGCGCGATAATAAAATGAAGAGATCACAAGGGCATGATAATGAAATGCACCAATCACAAGGGCATGACAACATTTAGAGCTCTCCATCTCTTTCATGTGTAACTCCACAATCGATCAAAATAAATGGGGAATGATGTCATTTTTTTTTGTTTATAATCATGTTGACATCAAAATTATGACACCAATGTCAATATTGCAACGATGTTGGGGACAACTACAAAAAAAAAATCACCTACAAATTACACCATCATCACAAATTGCCATCGTAATTTGACCATCTACTTTTTCAGTAAATCATTTGAATCAAGTTATATTAAGTTGGATCAATATCCTTTCAGTATATACATATATTATTCTTTTAATAAGTCTTTAGACTTATTTTTGAAGCCTCAAATATTTCTATAATACTTTTACATGGATATGGAAAAGTGTTTTCACAGCCTTAATTCTTTCCTAGTTAACTTAATTCTTTTGAAATAAAATAAATTTTTCCTTATCATTTTACAAGGGAATTGTGCCTCTAAACACAAAGAGTTTAACAAGGAGAAATCAATTGTGATGATGGTTTTTCTTGTCATTTAGTCTTTGTTTCTCAATTTGTGAAAAGGAAAAACTATTCATTAACATCATTGAAGAAAAAAGAAAGGGAAAACACTAGAGGTCCAAGAATTCTCCCTCTTAAGACATGGACATGCATATCCATCTACAAAAAGGCTCCCACCTTTAAGAGAAAATAAGAATGCTAACAAAAACTCTTAGGCCACTATGTATTTTTTATCAACAAACTATTTAAATCTAATAACCAAGCTTCACATAATAATTTCCAAAGTACAAACAAATTTTCCCCATTCAAAATGATAATATCTTTGTACTTTTGGATATTGATTTTGTGAGAATTTTTAAGTCATTATTTTGGGTCAAACTCTGTGAACACTCATTGGGATAAAGGAAAGCTAAAAGAGAAAATGGCTCATAGAGTGTGACCCAAAATATTGACTCAAAAACACTTACACAATTAATGTTGAGAAGCACAAAGATAATATAATTTCTAATTTTGTAGCACATGAAAATTCTTCATATTCCTCATTCATAAGCAACACCTTATTTTTATGTAAAGCATTCTTAAGAACCATAATTTTAGTGACTGGAATACCCAAGTTTTGTACCTCAATCTATGAGAAGGAAATTCCATTAGCATCCACCTTTTTTCACACTAAAACTTCCACCAATTTTCCTATATTTATTAACTATATCTAGAATCTATTTTCTTGTATTCATCACATTAACCAAAGAAAATTCTTCATTCTAAGACTCTATCTAGAAATTGGATCTCCTCTTATTTTCTATCTTCTAAGAAATGTGGCTGGAAATGATAGTGCAACTTTCCTACAAGAACTTCCAAATGGAAAAACTACCAACATAATTTTCCTTTTTCCGAATCCTCAAAGGGTGATCCTAATTTAAACTTTTTTTCTTGATAATTTTTGTCTACAATTTTTGAGGCTCCTTGTAAGTTTTCATACGAACTTTGTACTTAAAGTGAAATTTTGTTTACGTATAGCTTCCTCAACCCACACCACCATTATATTTGGGAAAGCAAGCTACATCTTATCTAATAAGTAGAATTTTCTTCTATTCTCTCTAATATTCCTAAATTAACCTCTTCATAATCCCTTCGATACTTTTAATTAATTTGTAGGGTGTTGAAAAACAAGACATCTTGAATATAGGAATAAAAGCATAAATTACCCTTGACCAATAATAACCATCTCCATAAATTGATCTTATTTCTAAAATTACCATTTGTTTCTTTTGAATTATAAAATCTTCAATTATGAGTAATCGATAGGTCTCTTAAATATTTTGACTAAAGAAAAGAAAACAAAAAGCCTAAAGTTTGGCAAAACCTTTTTTGACTGGTTTTATTTGTATTAAAATAATATATTTGTAATCTATCTTTATTGACAATTTGACCAAATGCAATAGAATATAATTCACTAGCATTTTTAATTGTCTTTGCTTCTTTTAAAGAGGCCTCCCTAAACAACACTATGTCATCAACAAATATGAAATTGGAAATCACAATATCATCCACCACTTGAATTTCCTTCCAAACCTTGGTTTATTTTAGTCTTTTGATATGTTTACTAATAGAAGAAAAGGGAAAATAGGGCCACCTTAACGGATCCCATTAGATAAATTATTCAAAAGCCACAATGATCCATTAGGCACAACAACAAACTAAGGGGTATACATGCATAATCTAATGATGCTTACCCTATTTGGATCAAATCCATACTTATCTAGAAATCCAATTAGAAAATTCAATTTACACTTTCATATGCTTTACTAATATCAAGTTCAATTAACATACCTTGAATTTTCTCCTTATCAATTGTGTGGACAAACTCCTTAGCAACAATAATGCTCTGAATAATTAATTTTCCTACAATAAAGCCAATTTGTTCCTCAAAAATGATTTCTCAATGATCCTTTTGTATCTATTAGCCAAATATTTAGTAATATATTTTGTAAATAATATTGCAAAGTGAGATGGGTCTATAATCCCAAAAAACCTTACAATTTGACTTTTTGGTATAAGAGAAATGATAATGTTTTTCAAGTCCTTAATTAGCCTTTTTTTTCCTCCTAAAATATTTTCCCACATTTTCACATCCTCAATGAAATACAAACAACAATGATAAAATTTAGTCAAAAAGGTCTTTTGATTAAGAGTTTTTTTTGGATGTAATTGAAGAGTTTCCACTCTTAAGTTTTTCTAGAGATGTTTCATCCATAGGCTTCTTATTATACTCATCATTAATACTCTTTGAAATACAAAAACAAAATCTATCATAGCATTAATATCATTCTAAAATGGTTCATTAAACCCATGTTTAAAATATATTCTTCTTCTTCTTCAATTTTTACTGAATCAGTAATAAGTGATCCATCTTAAGCACAATTTACATAAATTCTATTTATATCTCTTCTACATTTAAAAAAAGAATAAAAGACTAAGTAAAAAAATCCCTACATATTAATCTAGGAGGATCAAGAGGACCTAAAAACTTACAATCTTGAAATTTGATGAAACCAATGACTTTATATAACACTCATTGATACAATCTTGATGCCACTTTAATCATGTCTAAATAGAGCTTGTATGAAAACCTTATAGATTGTCCAAGATGTTAGACAAAAAGGTTGATCATATATGGATGTTGATATCATAGTGACATGGCTATATGGTGTTGATGTGGCGTTTTCAATTGATGTCATCTGGAAGGTCAACATGGCACTAGTATTTTACATGGACCAATCAACTTCATTTCTATTTAAGCAAGCTCTAATTTATTTAAAGTTCAAAAAATGTCTTATCAAACGACATGTGGACATTGTTATCTTGAACTATAAAACCTTCTACACCTAATTTCATTCTCTACCACCACATTACATAAGAATTTTTGAGTAAAATAGGTTTGATAATGATTTTGTTCAGTGTTCTATGATTACTTGTACAATAAGGGACTGAAGTTTACTCAATCCCTCCCTAATATATAGGGGAGAGGATCCATAATGTGTATACCTTAACTTTGGACATCTATATAGACCATTATATACCTAGGAACCTTTTTTATCATGTACCTAGATCATTGAATTTGTAACCCCAATTCAAAATTTCTACCTATGACTATTTAATTTCCACATACTATGCTCTTATTCATCCAACATGTCTTTGTCATAACATTTTTGTGCCTTGACTAGAATGTGCATGGATCCTACAACAAAAATTACATGTTTACCATTAAAACTAGATGGGATGGCTACATGACTACCCAATCTACCATTATTACTTCTTGCATCTACCTTATACTTCAACATCTTGTGGCATTTACTATGTGACAGCTCACATTAGATTTAGTTAAGGGGATGCCTATTCACATTAGAAATATATTCAATATGCCTCACTCTCTTTATGTATCAAAAGATGTCTCATTCCTTTCTATCTTTCCCATTCTTGATCCTTCAATTTTTTTCTGAGGCTAGAATGTGTTTGATGGTAGAGGTTTACAACTTCACAACATGATAATAAGGTGTTTTTTTCGGATGATTGGCATTATTTTTTATTAGTATTTACTAATAGGCTAAATACTATTTCAATGAGTTTTGTTAACTCATTGTTTTTTATTAGGTAAAATAGGTTTTACAGGGATCCTGAAACCTATAGTTTTACAACAAAAAGAGCGAGATGAAATAGACTAAACAAACAAAAAACTGCCACAAAAGGCTAGAGACAAAAAAAGGCCTAAAACAAAAGAACAAAGGCCAGAGACAGAAAAAAAAAAGCCAGGCGAACAGGCTAGTTGTCGTCCCTTTCCATGGCCTGCAGTGTTTCTGCAGCATCATTGTCCTTCTAAATAGCCATGCCCTCCTAAATCTCGGTAGGAGTGTTCATCTAGTTCCCCTGATTCACCTGGTCACTGCCTCTTTCTAAAATTCATCCCTATTGAATCCTTGCTCTGTGTTCTGCTCTGCATCCCTATCAAGGCCAGTTGTAGTCAGATAGTCCCCCAGATTGACAATATTCTCATTCAAGGTGTAAAGGGTGTCCACTATCTATTTGGTGATTATCTAGTGGATAGAATCTAGCCTTTGGATCTTTTGCTCAAGCTGGGTGAGTCTGTCATCCTAATGGTCTCTAGAGACTTGACCTCTATCTTTCTCCTAGCTACCCACCTAGTCATTGGTTCCTCTGGCTTCCTGGTCCTTGTCAATACCCTGGTTGTTGGGCTGGTTGTTCCTGTCCTTCAGAGCCTCAATTTCCTGAAAAAGCCACTTGATGGAATGAAAGTTGTCAATCAGACTATTCTTTTCATTTTTTAGGAAGTTGAAGCCAATTTCACACACATTGTCAGAGATAACCAAAAGAGCCGGGTCAATGAGCTCATCATAGTGGGTACTTCTGTCAAGGTCCTCCAACACCTAGATTTTAGCAGGTTCTCTAACAATACCCAACCTGATCTTGTCCCCATAGAAGTTCCTCCAGGCCCTCCTCTTGTTCTTTCTAATTAGCTCCCCCCCCTTTTCAACCATGATTTCAATCATCTCCTCTGGGGGTGAAATGGGAACCTCCTGAGGTGACTTGGGTGGGGTAGGGCTAGGGGGCACATCAACATGGTCACTAAGATGTTCCTGGGGCAAGGCCTGGTTCACTTTTCTTTTCTTGGGGTCCATAGGGGTCACCACCTCCTTGTAATTTTCTCTCCCCTTATCTTCTTCCATCTCACTTTCCTTCCCTGTCTTCGAGTCCTCCTCCTCTGACTCTGTATCAGACTCCACATCATCATCACTAGCCTCTTTCACCTCCTTAGGATAAGGAGAGGGGGGGATAGGGGGAAGTCATCTAGGGCTCTTCCTGCTAGGGATGCGGGGATCACGAGTAATTGGGATAGCTTGCTTGGGGTGTTAACTTTCTCTGATTTCACTACAAGCTCATCCCCAGAATCAGAACTGGCAGTGTCCTCTAAGGCACTACCCGAATCCCCAATGGTTTTACCTCTAGTATGGGTTTTCAAGAACTCATAAATCAAAAGTAGGAGACCCTCATGGAGGACAGGATTTTTGATAGGGCATTTCTTAAACCCCTCTATATTCTTGGCTATGGAGGTGAAAATGTAAAAAGGAAAAGAAATTCTCACTTTGTATCTAAAGTGATTTAACAAAACAAAATGATGAGTCCTAATTCTATCATACCTGGGGTCAAGAGTGACATATTCAATGATAATCCTAAGAACATACCTCCAAAACTTTTTGATGGAATCAATGTTGTAGTAGGTGTCAATCTTGACCAATTTTCTTTTCTCCTTATCATCCTTCACAAAGTCATTGGCAATGTTGGCAGACATCTTATTGTCCCTATAGAAGTTCAAGCCATCTTGAGAAAAGCCAATCACCTCCGCAATAAGACCCTCAGTGATTTGGTGGGAAACACCATCAATTTTGACCCTGCCATTTTGCTAGGAATCAACCATAGCTTTAGTAACCCCCACATCAAATCCATGAAGATTCTCCATGAATCTAGTTATACCACCCTTTTGGAGCTTTCTCCAGACCTTCCTCTTCTCTTTCCATCTCTTCGCTTCACCCCATGACTCTCTTCTGATCCTTTCTCCCACCATTGAAGTTTTCAGCTCAACTAACCCTAAACCACTAGTAGTATTACTGAGTTCAGAGTAGCAAAAGGCATTGAGAGAAAAAATAATATTGCACATGTTTATGGGTTTATTTTTGGCTTCCTTCAACTCATGTCTTCTGTACACGTGATTATGGAGTAGAGGGGGTTCCGCATAACTCCAAATAATTCCCTTTTTGAAGTACGATTTTGCAAATCCTATCATCATTAAAAAGACATTATGTTGGTGCCATGGATTT
This sequence comes from Cupressus sempervirens, assembly GCA_028749045.1. Taxonomy (NCBI): domain Eukaryota; kingdom Viridiplantae; phylum Streptophyta; class Pinopsida; order Cupressales; family Cupressaceae; genus Cupressus; species Cupressus sempervirens. The sequence goes on along the minus strand of CM053785.1, from coordinate 563,540,520 downwards.
GCTCCTTTTAGATTAGCTCAATCACTGCCACCAAAAAATCATTATTACTTTCCGATGTCATCATCGAGTTGCTAGCAACTACTTCATTGGCAAACAAGTCAGGGACTGTGTTTGCTTCATGATAAACATGGCTGATGTGGTAGTTTTTAAATTTCCTTAAGTCTGATTTTAAGTCCTCAATAATGCTTTTGATGGTCCAGGAGGGTTTAGTGACTCCTAAAATACAATTTATTATATTTAAGTAGTCACCTTCAAGCCACAGCTACTCAATCCCTGAGGCCAGGGCCAACTTAATAGTGAACCAAGAATCACTGGCTTCAGCTAGATGATTGGTTTGGTGGCCAATAGGGGAAGAGATAGCAGCAATGCCACCTCCCAAACTATTTCTTATGATACCTCCACATTCAGCTGGACCAGGATTCCTGTTGGCCATCCCATCAAAATTGGCTTTATGCTAGCTTTTAGGGGGAAAAGACCAAATAGCCTCCTATCTTCTTTTGATCATGTCTTCTTTCCTAGCTTTATTGTTCCCTCTGACCTTTATGTCTCCTTCTCTAGTTATGGCATAGTTCTCTATCATAAGGCTTTCAGTTTTTTCAACTATTATAACCTCAGGAGCTTCTCTATCTCTAAATATCTTGTTGTTGCACTCCTTTCAAATTCCCCAACAAAAGTGTGGGAGGATTTAGGAGCTCAATAACTAAGATTTCAATCCTTCGTGGTGGCTTCTCCACTAACTAAAGAAATCTTGGATGCAACCTAGAGGGCACCAGTTGAAGTCCAGGTTAGTAGTCAGATGGCTTCACACCCTGGAGAAGAAGGGGTAGTGGATGAACATATGATTAACCATTTCCAGATCTTGCTTATAGAGGCAACATCTATTAGGTAAGATTTGGCCTCTCTTGGCTAAATTATCCTGGGTGAGGATTTTATCTTGTAAGAGGAGCCAAAAGAAAATGTTTATCTTAGGCGTAAGCCCAAGGATCCAAGCTTTTTCCCAGATAGGTTTCTACTCTTTACTCACAATGGATAGATAGCTAGAGGCCACAGAGTAAAGGCCCCCTGAAGAATCCCCCCAAACTAAAGAGTTGCCATTCTAGTTTATGAAGATTGCATTCAAAGAGGACATTAAAGGCTTGAGGTCTTATGAAATTTCAGCTATATTGTGCCATTCATTACCATTTTTGTAGTTTCTTACCATCAAACCGTATCTGCCAATATACTGATCAGCCCACCTACCAAATATGGGGTGATTATTGAGGGGTTCCTGGTACAGCCAGCTATCCTGCCAAAAAAGGATTTTGTCTCCCATTCCAACTTTCCATTTAGCCCTGGATTTAGCAAGGGGGAGGACCTTCAAGATCCCATTCCAAATGTAGGATCCCATCGGCAACTCAGCCTCTTGAAATATGGAGTTAAGAGACAGTCTACTTAGGTATTTCTCAGCCAAAATATCCCTCCAAACACCTATGCTTTGGAAGATGCACCAAGGATGTTTAGCTAAAAGGGATTGATTAAGGTGAGAAATTTTTCTAATACCAAGACCTCCCTGGCTTTTGGGCAGGCAGACTAGGTCCCAGGCAACCAGGTGGTATCTCTTGTGGTCATCAGTCCTTGTCTAGAGAAAATCCCTCTGAATCCTCTCCATTCTTTCCACAAAATTAATTAGAATCCCAAAAAGACTGAGGGCATAGGTAGGGAGGTGTTGGAGAATAGAGTTAACTAGAGAGCATTTGCCAACTTGACTGCAAGTGGCCCCTTTCCAACCTGTAATTTTCTTGTTGAAATTGTCTATAATGCTAATCCAAAAGGAATCTGGAGGTTTAGTTCCAAGAGGTAGCCCAAGATAAGTCGCTGGCAAGGACCCGATGCCACATCCTTGGATGCAAGCAATTTTCCTCTACCTCCCCAAAGGGGTATTGAGGAAGAAAATTGAACTCTTATCCAAATTGATAGCTTGTCCTAAGCCCCTAGTGTAGGAGTTCATAATGCTTTTGAAAGTCTTGGCCTCCCAGACAGAGGCTTCACCCCCCAAGATAGTTTCATCCATAAATTGTTTATGGGTGAAAGTAGAGGGTCCTGAAGAAGGCCTTAGACCTTTCAAACTCATGTCTTGGATCTTCTTCTGGATGAGTCTGCCTAGGCATTCTACCAAGATAACAAAAAGGATAGGAGAAATGAGGTCACCCTGCCTTAAACCCCTTGAGGGGGAGAAAAAAGGAGAGGGGAGACCATTAACTAGAATAGACAAAGAGGGAGAAGACATGAGCTAATTGAGACCAAAGGCCCATAGGATAACAAAGAGGAAATTCCAATCAACCTTGTCGTAAGCTTTAGACAAGTCCAGTTTTAGAAGGAAACCTTCCTTATTGCCTGCCTCAAGAGAGTGGATGACCTCATGAACTGAGATGATGGAATCAAGGATCTGCCTGCTAGGGACAAAGCCAGTTTGCTAGGGTGAGATGATTAGGGGAAGAATGCTGAGGAGTCTGGAAGTGAGAACCTTGGAAATGATCTTGTAGAAGGAATTGCAGAGGCTAATGGGCCTAAATTTGTCTAAAGAGTCAGCTCCCAAAATCTTGGGGATGAGGACTAGAATAGTAGCATTAAGTTCTTTGAGCAAATTCCTAGCCCCAAAGAATTCTTGAACTACCTTAACCACATTCTAATAAGTCTGAAAGAAGAAGGTAGGGAAGTAATTCTAGCCCGAAGCTTTATCCCCCAGGAGGGAAAAGAGGGCCTAGTGAATTTCCTCCAAGGTGGGGATAGCTTTTAGCAAGGAATTATGATGATCTTGCAGCAGGGGGGGGATGGCTGCCAAGATATCCTCTTGATCAGACACAGATAGGGAGGGATCAGCTATGAGGAGAGAGGAGAAGTAGCAAACAACTTCCTTTGCTATCTCTTCTTCCTTAGAAACCTAAACTTGGCCCTTTTTGATATTAGATATCCTATTGTTAGCCCGATGCTTAAGGGTGTTTAGGTGAAAAAAATTGGTGTTACGATCTCCTTCTTTCAACCAACTGACTCTAGATCTTTGTTTCCAATAAAGCTCTTCCTTAGATATGATGTTATGCAAATCTGAGAGGATAGCCTTTTCCTCCTACTTGTTGTGAGTGTTATATCCAGAGAGCTAGATTTCTTCCTGGATAGAATTGAGCTAATCAGTTTTCTCATCTTTCTCCAAGAAAATGTGGCCAAAATCAGTTATGTTCCAAGATTTAATGTTCATTTACACATTTTTCAGCTTCTGGGCAACTCTGTGCATAGCAGTACCATCTACCTCAAATTTCCACAAAGAAGAGATTTTTCCTTCTAGTGCTAGATGGGAAAGCCACATTTTCTCAAAGTGAAAAGGGAAGGCCCTTTTGCTAGACAGGGGGGAGATAGAGAAAGAAATCAAGAAGTGATCGAAACCCACCCTAGGGAGGAGGGATAATCTGCAAGAATGGGAAAGAAGCCATTCAGAAGATATGAGGGCTCTGTTGAGTTGAACCTGAATGCTATCTCCCCCAACTCTCTTGTTAGACCAAGTGAAACTTCCCCCTTGAAGGTCCATATCCAAGAAGGTAAGAGTCTGAATGAACAATGTGAGGTCACGCTTACTATCCTGATCTGGGGCAAAACCCCCCCATTTGTCAGCATCAAAGAGAGGCAAGTTGAAGTCCCCCATGATAATCCCTTTGTTAACATTGTAATTGGAAAGGATGTCAAGGAGCTTGACCCAAAAACAATTCCTTTCCTTCTTGGTGTTGGGGGCATATAGGTTTAGGATTAGCCAGGAATCATTGTTATGGATGTGAGAGATCTCACACAGAAGAGAATTATAAGTGCTGAAAAGAGTAGATAACTTGAAGGCCCTGGAGTTATACAAGATTAGTACTCCTCCAGAAGCACCTTCCAAATCTAAGGCTTTGCAGCTAAAAGATTTATTGAAGGATATCCTCTTAACCAGGTCCCTTTTCATCTTAGTCTCTTGTATCATCAAAAAGTCAAGTCTATGGTCTCTAATCATATTTTTGACTAGATCCTATTTATGAGCCCCATTTAGGCCCCTTATATTCCATGAAATGACTTTCATTTCTTACTTCCTGAGAAATCCTTGATGGTTCTCTGGCTCCCATCTGCCAGGTTCCTTTTTGTTTCTTCTTGTAGAAGCTGATTTGAGTTCTTTCTTCTTGCTCCCTTGGGGGTTATCCCAATGTCAGCTTTGACCCTACTTCTGGTAGATGCTAGAGATAAAGGAGGGAGGACATTGTTCTAGTTCTTCTGGTTCTTCTTTTTCTTCTTTACCATGCACCAGTCATCTAGGCTTACCATTGCACTACTTTCCAACTGACCTTCCCACTGGGCGATCTGGTCTGGATCAGTGTTTTTAATGAGAAGATGGAGCTTGGCCTCCAGCCCTTTGGGAGCAGAAGGTTCTCCTCCCTTTGACCCTTAAGGGGTCTAGGCATCAGTGAGCTTATGGGAAAGAATCTTATCCTAGCTCTCCTTTGCTTCTGGAATAATTTGGGTCAGGGCTTCCTGCCCCAAACTAAGCTGCTCTGTTGCTTCAAAAGTGGAGCTTGCTCCTCTGTGGAAATAAACTATATCAACCAATTACAATAAAGTATGTTTTCATTTTAATTTGTTTGCAAAGTATACATGCACATTTTTTAAGTTACTAAATTACCGAAATTAATTTTCTTCATAATGTTGGCTAAAAAAATTAAGATTGGCAATTTTTTAGGAAATGGTTGCAACACAATTCTACATTATACAAAATATAGTACATTTACTAATTATGTTACTATAATTTAAATCTAATATATTTTTTAATACTATAAATATTTTTATTGGATAGGGAAAATAATTTTGTGGTTGAATTTGACAAATACGTGTGATACTTTAGTTGATTAATTTTGATCGCCTTTAACTAATGAATGTGAATTCTTTGTAAAAAAAAATTATTAAATAAATTATGATATTTTTTCAATGATTTCTAAAAATATGACTATATTATATACTATTTTTCTAATATCTTTTTGTTGTCCCTCAACTTAATGTTTTAGAATAAGGTAAAAATAGGTTTTGAGGGGACCTGAAACCCCTAACAATAGTAAAAAAGATGTTTAAACATAGCATAACTAGGACACAAGATCCTAAGACCAAAAAACAAACACAAAATCAGGTTTTACAGGGACTTGAAACCACAGAATGTATCTAGAAAATGTGACCAAGTTTTACAAGGACCTGGAACCTACATATTTTACAAAGCTTATCAAATAGAAAACTAAAACAAAAAACAAAAAAATTAGACCACTACTGCAGTTCCTTGATCATCTTGGAAACCTCCTTCCCCACATCAACGGTACTAAGAGTAGTATCAACAGGGAAAAATCCAGTACTAGCAGTAACTTTAGCAGCCTTCTTCTGCAAGCTCAAACTAGTCCTTTTACTTGGTCCTCTAGGAGACATAATATCCTCATTGGTCTTCTTCCCCATGCTTGCCACAACCACACACAAACTAGAAGTATTGCCACTTTCAATGATCATATGCTGAAGACCTTGTTCATATTCCTTCAGTTTTTCAGGTATATTACCCACCTGAGTTTCCAACAACACAAGTTTGGCTTGATCATTCTCCTAATCCTTTTGCACTTTGCCCAATTTTTTCTTAAGTTTCATAATCTCATTGTAAGTCTAAGAATCTCCACGTAGAGAGGAGTTAGCTTTAATCTTTGCAGTATTAAGGAAGGAGAGCGAAATCCCCAAACTCAGGTCATCCTCCTCCTTCTCCCTAGGGATCTCTGTGCCCTTCTCATCCTCCTCCCTCAACTTAATGTTATAGATAAATTAATAATTTAATTAAATACTTCTTGCATCAGAACTATATAATCTAATATTTATTTTCCCCCCATTTAAATCACGCCAATAAAAAATTTCTACCATTTTTATTATAATAGCTTACCCATTATAATGAATAACTACATTCTTTTAGAAACAATTATAAACACACTCCCTATATATATATATATATATTCATAAACTAGAAAACTAAAAACTAATGAAATCTCCATTCAATTTCATAAAACTAATATAGTGAAGTGAAATACTGTACATTAATTTAAAATATATTTGAAATTTAAATTAGCAAATACATAAACTAAAAACTATATATATCATAATTCCTAAACTATAATGTATTTGTAAAATGTTCTTTCATAAATAATAAAAACTAAACACACTCAAACTTGAGATTTGCTACTTTCTAAAGATGTAAGTTTTAATTTATACTCTATTTTTTTATTTAATTTAAAAAAAAAAACTTGATCATGCATTGAAGAATACTAAAGGAATTTATATTGGTTTAATTTTTTTATTAAAATAAAATTGTAGCCATAGAAAATTAAGATAAATACAATTTTAATTCTATTATCAAATTTTTTAAGATATTATAAAATTAGATAAAATTATTTTATTAATCAAATAATTAAATAATTTCAAATATAAATTACATAATAATATGTACTAAAAAGTATTATAACCTATTTGATGCGAAAAAAATTAAATATAAATTTGTAATCATTGAAGTTATATTTCATATCATTTCATTAAAATAGTTTAATAATTTAAAATTTCCAACTAAAATAATTCATAAACTTGTATGTAAGTGAAATAGTTAAATTTGTTACAATTTTCTAAATAAAGTATTCTCTTAAGTAAAGATAAATTTAATTATAGTAAAATTACACAAGGCTGAAATTTTATTTTAAGAATGTGTGTAAACATGCATGCAAATAGATTAAGTACATGATTCAATTTTTAAACTTTTGAAATAATAAACACCAGCTTAAGAACCTTAATGAATAAAGAAACCATAAAAATAAGTGAAGCTAAGTTATTTGTGAATAGAATTCTATTTTAAGAATGACTTTTTTAGTAGTTCTTCTATATGGATTTTATTTAATATTAGAACTATTATTCGGAAAAATACTAGCCACTATATGACACTTGTTCAATAGTTATTTTGTATTTCATTCTCACCATCATTTAGTGTTTACTTCCTCCCATGTTCATTCTGTAGGCACGAATTCCAGTTGTATTCGACATGGACATTTTTCATTGCATGGGAACCTTTGGGCTTGAGCACTCGGAGGAGTTATGGAGATTTTTTCTCATGTTGTCTACAATAAAAGTGAGTATATCGTCAAAAGGCCACCAAAGACTTTTCAAGGCAATAAAATCTAGTTTATGGCATTGTTTCTTGTAGCTTTTCTAACTATAATGCCCATTGTTTTTGTCTCTAGTGCTCACTTCATTTTTTTGAGTGTTTGTGTATGTGAACAAAAGTTACTGTGTTTATAAGAAACTATAATCCTAAAAGGGAACCATACTCCTACTTTCTAGCTTCACTAGCATGTTCATGGCTAAGAGAATTTGATGTTTTTATCTTTTCAAGCATCATTATTCGTTGCCTTCTTAAATTACTATAATTATAACTATTATAGGGTTTACATTTAACATTTATTACTATTTAGCTTCTACCAAGGTTTAAAAATTTAACAATTTGTTGTTAAATGTATAGAATTTTCAAGTTATATATTTTTTTGTTTTAATTTCATTATTATTGGATTCCACTTTTTTCTTTTACTTTTTCTATCTTAAAATTTTAATCAAGTGTTAAGGGTTAATGCTTTCATTTCCAATGTTAATGTTTACATGTACCAATTTTAGTATTAATGGGGTTTCAATGTCAAAGATACTATCAACCAATTTTTTTTTGGTTATTTTAGGATTTAAGGGTTTGGAGTTTAATATTAATATACTTAAGGTCCAAGATGAATGAGAAGGGTGGTGAATCAGTACTCTATTAATTTCAAAACTTTGATCAACTTATCAACAAAGATCAACCAAAATAGATCTTAACCATTTAATAATTCACCACATGCATCAAATGTAAACTTGTAAAACTGTATGCAAGATAGCTTATAAAATATTCACACAAGTAACACAAAATCACCAATATGTTTTACATGGAAACCATTGGTTAGAGAGGGAAAATATGGTTGGAATTAGTATCCAAAAATATTTGCACTCTTTTTGTGCTTGGTTAAGGGCTCAACCTTGTTAGGAGCTTACACGAATGTTTTGTTTGGAGCAAACCATGTTAGGAGTCACCCAGTTAAAGGATTTACCTCTAGAATTTTTAGGAGCTTTACCTTATTAGGAGTGCCCTTGTAGAAGGATTTATTACTCAAGATAATGAGCCACTCAGTCAAGGGAAATAATTCTAGACCTGTTAAGATATTTCTCATGCTATTAAGAATGACTTGATTAAGGGATTTATACTTAAGAACCTGTTAGGATCTTACAAGGAAATTGATCTAGGTACAACATTTCTCAATTTCTTTTACATATCCAATTCAATTCAACATCTACTTAAGATTATATGAATTCACCTATTAGCTTGATCACACACCCTATTCATGATCTACACACTTATTACTACAATATTGCATCATATAAATATAAAATTTAATATTTAGGGTAGCTACTTCCTTTACCCAAATATATTACATTTTAATTTTACCTCAGGCCTACCAAAATATATTACCAAACCCTAATGCATCCTTTACTATAAGGGCATGATCACTGATTTGAATTGCACATCAATTTAAGAATGAACATCTAGCCTTTTGTGCTTTTTCATTCAATTGACAAACATTGAGAAAATTGTGTTTTAGGCCTTCAAAAAAATAGACATCATCAGTATTACTCTTTCCATTCAAAGAATAGATCCTTTATCTTTCACCATACTAAGAGTATTGTTGCCAAATCTCACAACACTACCACCAAACTCCTCAATCTTGATGAACTTGTTCATATCATTGGTTATGTGATAGGAAAAACCATTTCCAATCACCCACTAAGGATTAGGTTTCACATAAGAAACAAGATCTTTCTCATCATCAATTATATCTTCCTTTACTGCAACAAAGACAAGTCCTTCTCCATTATTATCATCATATTCATCATAATCAGTCTCTTCTTTATTATTTCATTTGTCTTTGTATCTTTTCCTTTTCTCTTTTTCATAGGCATTAGATTTATGACATCTTGTATCATTATTACCAATCTTCTTTCATGAGAAATTTTTTTTTTTAAATTTTCACTTATAATTACCAATACTACTAGGTAGACTTTTTACAATCAAAGCTTCAAACTCATCTTGTTTCCTTTCTTCATCAAAAAATTAATCAAGATCACTAAGACTAGACTGACTAGTGATTTTCTAACCTTTACTTCCTAGATTCAATAATAGTGAGGATTTGAAATTAGCTTCAACTTTAGGAATAATATTGTCATAATTATTCATCGCAAAAGTAGTCATCTTATTGATTATCCTATCAATAGAGACTCTATCAAAATTTCTTAACTCTTGTATTGCATTAAATATGATTGCATAAATAAGAAAAAAGGTTCTTAACATTTTACGTACCACAACATTATCTTCAATAGTTCTATCAAAATTTCTAATTAGAACAACTACCTCTTTCAATATATGACCATAGTGAGCATCATCTTCACCTTCTACCATCTCTATATCATCATACTTTTCTTAAAATTTCAACCCTATCCTTTTGATCATGAGAATATCCATCATTAAAAAAATTAAGTTAAACTCAAACATCATGTGTATTATTAAGTCCACATATATCAACAAAGTCTGCATTAGATAGAGTGTACTTACAATTGTACTCAAGGTTTGAATTCTTCCAGTCTCCACCTTTGGTTTATCTACACTAAGAGTCTCATTAGCTCTTGTATACTTGTTCTCTACATGTGTCAAGTATTGTGGCCATATTCCTCTGATGGAAAGCTCCATCCTATCAAACCATACTGAGAAGTTAGAGAAGTTGGGACCTTTCTTATTCAACATCTTGATTTTTTCATCAAGCTATTAGAATTTCTACAAAGAAGACCAAATATCTTATACCAATTGTTTATCTATTCAAGGTCCAATATTACTAATAGGTGGGATGATGAATTATTAATATAACAACTTCCAACTTTAAACATAACTTCAAAAAACTAATTAACCAACATGAAATCTAACATCTAATCATTTATTCATCCATTCCATGTTAACTTGTGAAACTGACTATAAAATAAGTCATGAAAGCATCCACAAAATAAAACCAATAATTTTATCTTGGAAACTCTTGGTTAGAGGGACAAAATATGACAAGAAACAAGCATTTTGCACTCTTCTAAAATGTGCCTTTCTATTAGTCTTGTCCCTCTTAAGAGTTTACAATGATGTTCAAGTAAGAGAAGATCTTCTTAGGAGTCACTTGGTTAAGGGATCCACCTCAGACCTATTAGAATATTTATTATATTAGGATGAATTTTGGTAAAGGATTTTTTTAACTCAAATTAATGAGCTACATGGTTAAATGAATTCATTATAGATCTTGCTAAAGATCCTTCTCATCTTATTAAAAGTGACCTTGTTATAGGATTTTAACTTGAAGACCTATTGATATTAACCAAGTAGAATAATATGATAATTAAAATTTCAATATTTCTTGGAAATATACTTTTTATTTTGCAGTCTACATCTCCTACCAGATGTTTAGTTACTAGCTTGATCATGCAATGCTTGTTGATCACAAACATTATCACTAACCCCTTTTTGTAAAATAAAATTCTGCCGTATAAATATGCTTCTCACCATTAGGTATCCAAACCCAAAATCTGTTACACAATGATATCCATCTATGTTTTTAAAAAAAATACCAAACCCTAATGCATCATTTATTGGTGCCACACAATTAACAATTTGAATTACATAATGAACTAACCTAGAACATATAATATTTTTACTTTTTCTCATTAACATACATACTTATGAGAATTTTTATCATAATTGCCAATATATAACCGATCCATACAAAAATATTGATTCCACATCATTACCACATAATAAACCAACTCGCAATTGCAAAGCATCTCACAATTGCAAAATGTCTATTGGAAATGGTATGCATGTTACTGACTCAAGATCAAACACAAACATTCAACCAGTTCTTCCTTTTCCTTCCTAAATTCTCCTCAATCAATCCAAAACATGTCTCTAATGAATCAAATAAAATTTAATTATGAACATTATTCAACAATGTATTAATCATCAAAATTTTTGGATTTCATCTCTTTAAACAACACACATTTTATAAGCTAATCAAATCATTACCTATCTATTATAAAATGATTAACCTAGTTAAACTATGTCACTTCAATCAATCCTAACTCACTTAATACTGATACATAGAAAAAGAGATTACATAAACATGAAATAGAAATATTTTTTATTTTCCCATACCAATCATGTATTCTAACCATCCCACAACTCAAACACACACTTGAATTTTCACTTGCATAGTAAGTAACTTGGCTTTCTAGTAAATAGTTCAACACCAATGATCAAGTTGACATCAATAACAACACAATAAATGATTTAATCACCATAAAAAATGTACTTCAAGATATCTAAATTGGTTATGAAAAAACACTAAATGATAAGGTAGGTGAAAATGGTATGAGAGATGAGGATTTTGTTTTGGAAAATGTAGAGATTTAGTAAGGGAAGAGGTTTTCTAGATCCAAAAGTCACATGAAACCTAGTTGAATAGTGACTGATATAAAAATCATTTCCATAACTTTGTGAAAATTATGAGGGCCCATAATAAAAAGAACTCTATAGTAGATGATAATTGTAGACTATTATATGAGAAATATAAAATTAATAAGGAAGTGATAAATCTCTTTATTAGGAATGGCAAAAAAAAGGAAGGGGTGACAATTAAATGGAGAAAGTTTTAATTGTGATTTTAACTTGTTTAAATATAATGAAAAATAGGTTACACATGAGTACTAACTTTAGAGGAGTTTGAGAAATATCTATTTGCATTGGGACATGATAAAGTTATGGGTCTAGATGACTTTCCAACACTATTCTTTCAAATGTTTTGGGATCTCTTTGAAAATGAGATTTTGAATGTTGTTGAGGAGTCTAGGAAAGGGGTTTTATCCTAAAAGACCTAAATACCACTTTCATTGCCTTGGTTCTAAAGATAAAAAGAGTCATTTCTTTGGATGACTTTTAGCCCATTGCTTTATGCATCACAATTTATAAGGTTCTAAGCAAAGTAATGGCTAATAGATTGAAACAAGTGTTAGATTTAGTTATCTCTATAGAGTATATTGGTTTCTCTATAGGAAGATATATATTTATGACTATGTAATTATTTCCCAAAAGTCATTCACATAATTAGAAATTCTAAGACTGAGAAAATAATGGTAAAAGTAGATATAAAGTATTCGTATGATGAGGTTGATAGAGGTTTCCAACTACTAGTTTTGGAAAGGTTCAATTTTGATAGTTACAGATATAGTGGGTGAAGAGTTTCATTGAGACTGCATGTTTCACAATTTTGGTAAATGGCAGTCCTTGTATTTTCTTTGAGGTAGAGAAATGGATTAGTCAACCAGGTCCCTTGATAGTTTAAGAGTTCAAGATATCTTTTAGGTTAGTTCTATGTTTTCTTTAGAGTACATTTGCTAAAATAAAGATGGTGCAAGAGGTTTTTGGTTCTTATTATAGATCATTACAAATTTGTATTTTTGGATCTATGAATCATTTTGCATATTTTTTGGAATTTATAAAAGCTAGAGTTTTAAATCTATGAGTCATAAAATTGTTGGAATAATCAAATGGGAAGAATACTTCTGAGAGGGGGGTGAATCAACAGTATCACACTTTTAACCTTAAAAACTTTTAACTGAAAATAAAATGCATGCATGTAAACATATCAAACAACCATAAAGTAAACACATGCATCACAACACATAACACAAAATTTGGTAACCCAAAAACCCTCCGAAATGAGTAGGTAAAACTGGGATGGGGATGATACCCACAAAATCATTGCAACAATAATGTTTGACCACTTCTGATGGTCTATCCTATTGAAGGCTTTACATTGTATCAATAGTGACCTGTTTAAAGGATTTACAAACACTTTTATGAAGTGTCACCCTGTTAAAGGATTTTATCACCTTTTAAGCTAACCTATCAACATAGGATTTTCCTTCTAATACAATTGCTAGAGAGTATTTGACTAATAAACCTTATAGCTTATAATCCTTGATTGTTGAATTTAGGCATTTGATTTACTCTCTCAAATCTTGATCCTCTAAGATTTGATATCTACTTGATGCCCTTGCTCTATTCTAATCAACTGAATACTACAATGTTGCTCTGTTCCTCTAAGTCTTTTCACACTTGCCTCTAAATTTCACTATAGTTTACCCATACACTTCATTCATCCACGCATACAATGGGGTTTCATCCTCCTTTTAAAGATTTCAAAGACTTAGGGTTAGGTATGCATCTACGATCCATATTAAATCTTTGTTTCTTGCTCATTCCTTGCACTTTTCTTATTGGATGCATGCTAATTGCATAGGAAATGTAAAAGATTCATTCTTATCCTTAATATCCTTCGAGATTCTTCTATGTCAGCCCAAAAAAATGATTTACATCTATGTTTGTGAGGGCACAAACTCATATGCTAATTTTATGTTACTCAGCACATACTGGATTATTGGTGCTCAACTCATATAGAAAAACTGGCTCACTCGACACCTATAGCAATTTTGGCTTGCTCGACACATGTAGCATTCTAGCTTGATCAGTATCAACTATGACTCAGCACCTACATATCACTTGGCTCATATTGTTCACTCGGCACTTGAAGTCACTTGGCAGCTATTAGAATTCTGGCTCAACATATATAGTGTACTTGGCTTCTATATGAAAATTGGTTAAGTGTGTTGACACTCAATTGTCAAAGCCATTCTGAGACCAACAATATCCCCTTTTGACATGAGTGTCAAAAACACTTAACTAAGCATTATGCTTGATCTTATGAGAATGTTATTCAATTTGTTCAGCATATATACAAAATTTCAAAAACTTGTTCAAAATTTTGTAAAGAACAATATACCTCAAAATTCTTATAACTCCCCTTGAGCTGATGTACTATTTCTACTCTTGTGCTGAATTTGTCTCATGCCGATATATCTAATACTCTTTTCCTTTTTTCTATTTATGTTTCTTGTGCCTACTTGCTGACCTATTTTCAAGGGTCTCCATAGTGATAGTACATCTAACTCAGGGTCTCCATAGTGAAGTACCCTTGTCACTTTTGTTGAGCTTGAGCCTAGTACATAAATTTGCAATGGCATTGCATTAGTGCTTGGCTTCTAAAGGACTTGCATAGGAATACTAGTAGTTGGTAGATTAACCAATGTTTGTATTGTAGCTTGCTCCTCCTCTTTTGATGTGTCCTTTTCCTCATCTGATCTTCCTTGATCAATTACAACTCTTTGTGGTGTACCTTTTGTTTATACTGTAGGATTATATGTAGCAATCTATCCTATTTTCTTTGTCAATGTATCTTTCTCTACTTCTACACTCAACTTCTATTACATGGTATCAACTATGTCAACTGTTGGAGAATGAGAAGTTGAACTCTTGTAGCCATAGAGATTGTAGAAGGTGGTTCTTGTGGATTCACCTTGTCTCTAATTGGACCTACTACTACCTTTTGTAACTCATCCACACTCACCAATATAGGATTTGTGCATAATTATGCTTGTAGTGTTGTTTGGTGAAGGATCTCTTGAGATCCTCTACAATTAAAGGGTTGATGTTTTGACAAGATTTGTCAGTAACATCCTTCATAGTTATAGTATCTATAGATGTGGTGATGACATGAGGAGGGCTACAAGGTGGCAATTGTGTGTCTTGCACACTCTGATTTGTTTGTTGCTCATCAGCTATTGTCATTTCATCTTGTTTCTTTGTCTCCTTCTCTTCACCTTTTTCTTTCTCCTCTTCCTCTTTCTTCTCTTCTTCTCCTTTTTCTATTTCCTTTTCTTCCTTTTGTTTTTCTTCCTTCTCCTTCTAACTGGCTTCATCCTTATTTGCTTCTACATCCTTCTCTTCTTCTCCATCCTTGTTATTTTTCAAGTTATATATTGACTTCCACAATCTTGTGGATTTATTGACAACTTCTTCAATTTTATTTTGTAAAATGCTAAAAGCTTTATACTTTGGTGCAAACTTGCCCCCATGTTTCTTATTAGCCTTAGTAATTTGACCTCTAGTCAATTCTGGCATCACTTGTGCCAATGTCGATTCTCTTATTTCTTTTTCCATCTTCAAGCAATAATGCCACTTATTTTCAATAATTTCATATAAATTCTTGGGCATAGTGTTATCTAATTCAAGAGGTATGTTCTTGAATTCTGCCATCATGGCATATATTGATTCTTCTACCTTATTTTGATCTTCTCTACTTTATTTATTGAAATCAATGCTTTTCAAATAAGAGAAGTCTGCATTCTTAACATTTTCATAAATTTTATCAATATGTGACTTGGGAGGATGACTTACCACTCTAAACTGACTGAGGTCCTTTGATTCTATTCTTTCCTCATCCTCAAATTCTGGTTGTGCAACATATTTTCTTCTTGGTTTCTTTTGTACTTGACTAGTCTACTCAGTAGCCTTCTTCTTCTCTTTCACTTACTCCTTGGCCTTCTGAGTTGAGGCCCTTGTAGTGGATCTTCTCACTGGAATTGTTGGCTTGGCTTAGGTATTCTTTGTACCTTTCTTTGTTTTAGGTTGGGTTGTAGGCTTAGCTTTGGCCTTTCTCTTCTTGGGCTCGGCTTGAGCTGGCGCTTCCTCAACTTCTTCTTCTTTTGCACCTTCTTCCTTTTCTTTATCCTCGCCTAAGCCTTGTGTTAATTCCAATGGGCCTTGCCCTTGTTCATCTTCTTCACTCTCATCTTCTTCTTCTTCCTCCTCAATTACCTCTTCAATACCTTCTCCAAATTTCTTCTTCAATTTCCTCACTAGTTTATCTTTCTTCTTTATGGTGGAAGTAGTTTTTAGCTCTATATCTACCTTGGAATGCACAACATCATATGTTCCAAAGTGTGGTGCCTCCTTATCAATTTCCTCTGCAAGCAATGTTGTGATCATTGTTGATGCTTCATCAATGTTTATCTCATATCCTAATGGTCTTAGCCATCTAACCCTTGGAACTACTGCTTGGATATAAGTGTAATCAATTTCAAGTAAAAAGAAAATATCATTAATGTGTTGTTCCACTGGGAAAACCAGTTTCCTCAATCTTAGTCTTTGCTTCATGGATTTCTTGAAATCTACAAAGTAACTAGTCATAAGAGAGTCAAAGTTGTCTCCCATTTTCTCAATATACTCATTAATTTGAGTAATGCATGACTTATCTAATTTCCACTTAACTTTTCCAAAAGAGGGGAATTCTTCCAAAACATAGAAAAATATGCAAACCAAAATAGAACCAAACTTACACTGAGCACCTTTGGATCTTCTGATTGCTCCTAAATTCTCCATGATTTGTTGTAACAACAACTCTATTAGATCATATGTATCATCTTTCTTGACAAGTTTATATGCCACATCCATAGCAATACCTGGTACACTATTCAATCTGCTTGATTGATAGAACTTGTGAGAAATCACTCTCACTACAAAATCTAGAAGGGGGTCTATGATTGTATCAATGGTCATGCCCCTCTTGTTCCATTTTTCCCTAGGGTTCTTTTCAATAGCTTCCTTTGAATCACTTCACAAGGTCTTGTGCCAATATAGGGTTGGAAAACCTATAACTCTATGCACTATCCTCTTCATTATTTTTATAGGTTCTCCTTCCAACCATAAACAACCATTGTGCATCTTGCTTAGAACAATTCTTATCCATTCAGTTTTAAAAATTGTGGGAAAAACTAGGGCATGGGTTAAACCCTTTTTCTCAACTATTTGAAATTCTTTCTTAAGCACTCAATTTTCATAGAGTTTATCATATGCTTGAAAAATCTCCAAGTCTCCTATTGCACCTATCTTACAATTGTAACATTTCCTTACATCCTACACCATTACGACTTTGGGTGGAATCATGGATAATTCCCTGACAGGGTTGTTTTTATAAGAAACTTTTGGAATTGGCCTAAAATCTGGTTGCTTAAAATTATTACTAACCAATTGAACCTTGAAACCTTCCTTTTCCTTAGGGTTTTTAGAACTAGAAGCCATATTATAAATCTAGTGTTTCAAAAGATATAAAACTTTATCATTGTGCAACTCGACACTTGAAGAATACCTTAGATTGATGAAATTTGTGCTTGATCTATGTTGAAATTTGTGCAAAAGGCTTCAATGTTATTCATCAATCACTTTTGCACTCTTCTCGTTCTTGCTTTGCATTTGAGATGACAAGAAGTGATCAAAAATTTGACCTTATACCCTCAAAACCTAACATTAAATGCTTAGTGCCTATATAGCTATACACTCAGCTCTTGAGGATTTCAACATAACTTGGCTTCCATTGGTTTTCCATTACTCATCTCCAACTATATTTATTCTTTGCTTGGCTTCCATCGAGATTCCCAACTTGGCATCAACTATCAACTTAGTCACAACTGACTACTTGGCATGCACTAGCATCTAAGGTCAACTTGACAATACTTCCAGAAATTTTAAGTTTTAACTTTGCATCTTTGTTCATGTTGTTTTCTTCTTTGCAGTGCTTGTTTTTCTTGGGACTGATGTATGATGTAGCTTTGTATATCAATCCCATACACCTACATGCTTAGTTGGAAAATGTGTGATCACTTGACCTATTAGGTGAAGTGATCCCTTCATTTGATAAGCTACGCTCATCTTTCTTCTTCTGAGTCTTGTTCATTTTTCCTCTAATGTGTTCAAAATCTACCTTCTCTTTTCCTTTGTTGACTTCTAACTTGGGTACCTATGACTTTGTTGGGAAATTCCTACTGATATGAACAGTCTTCAAGAAACTAAAACATGTGGTTTGACTTAACCATCTATTGTAGTTCCCTCTAAAATGTATCCTTATGCAATTTTTAGGAATGTGTCCATACTCCTGATAGTAATGACAGTTATACCTAGTGTTATAGTCCTAATTGCAGTGATGAACATGGTTACCTTATCTTGTTGCATGATTTGATGTCCACATAGGCTTTGATCTGCACTCAAAATCTCTATGACCATACTTCTTGCAATTGTAGCAGTGACCTACAAATTTTGGTGTACTAATAGTCCTAGTCTTGCATTCATGTGATTGATGTCCTAGCTTTTTGCACTTGTGATAGTAGCTTGCATTCTAAGGCTTGTCATGGTCATAGGCATTCTTGCTCCTACACACATTAGTAGTGTGTTCCTTTTTACCACAGAAATGACAAGTGGGTTTAGTGTTCTTACCTTTGTTACTCCATTCTTCTATAGTCTTGGATGATTCTCCTTATTTAGTGTTGGTGTAACCAAGTCCTGAAGTATCATTAGTGGCCCTTGGTGATTTTAGTAGTTTCTCAAAGTACTTGATAGCCTCAATTGGTTTGTTGAAACTTTTTGCAACTTCCTTCTCTCTTTTCAAGTCATTTTGTAGTTGTTCATTCTATGTCTTCAGTGTAGAGATCTCAATGTCTTTCATATTCAACTCATGATGTGCATTCATCATCTGGCTTAGGGTATCATGCTGCATGTGTGAGATTCTTTCAAACTCAATTGTCTTTTCCTCCAATCTATTGGTAAGATTTCTCTTGTCATCCTCAATCATAGCTTTTTCTACAATGGCTCTTTTCTTCTGTTCAGTTACCTCACAAAGCATTATGCCTTGTGATTCTTGTTCAAGCTTGAGTATTCTGATTTCTTCTACTTGAGCTCTAATCTTCTCCATCAATTCTTCTATTACTGTATCAAACTCTTTGGAATCTCCATTCACAAACATTTTTTTGTTATCAATCTCTTTGTAGTGTATGTCATTTTTAGTTATGGCTATATCCTTCCTTCTTTTTAACAATTTTGTAAGAATTTTCCTAAGGGAAAAATTCACCCAAAAACTAAGAACTCAAACACAAGCACACAATAGACCAAAGAGAGAGTATGATTAGAATAATAATGTATTCAATAACTGGTTTATTTTAAGAGTACACTAGGAGTGCCTGAATATAAAGGCCTCAAGAGAGCTTCTAGAATGCATAGAAGTTAGCATTATGATGTGTCATACAACCAAGCACATGTCCACCAGATATGGGTTATCCTCTATTAAGCACGGAAGTAAGTGCGATGATGAGAGGATAAGCCTATAAGGGTGTGACATGCAAAATAGTGTTGTAGACACCATGTGCTTAAATAGAGTTGCGTACTCCTGTGTTGTCTACATGACAACTCAAAAGGTGTGCAAACTCCTAAGTGTCTCACAAATAAAAATAATAAAATAATGCAAAATAATTAAATAATGCATTAACCTAAGTAAACTTAAGTAAGTGTAATAAGTGAATACTTATTTACACCAACACCCCCCCTTAAGTGCAACTTAGGGGAATGCCCTTAATCTTACAAACTAGGATGAAGATGCATAATGGGTCTCAACTACTAGGCCATATTAGGTACCCAAGTACATAATGAAGATGCAATCTCCCATAAAGTGGGGAAAGAGGGAAAACCTCATGGGAAAAACCCTCTCCGAAAAAGAGAGATAAAGAAGGATGCATCGATGGATGGAGTAATCAAGACCCCCCCATTACGACATACATCTAGTATATACATAAGAGAATGAAAGAAGGAAGAGAGACAAAATAGGCTTCCCCCCCCAAAAGAAGAATGCCAACAAGTGAAAGCTTCTCCAATGAAGAAGCTGGTCCATGAATGCAAAAAGGTGTTCCTCCCCTTAGGAAGAAACAATGCCAAAGGTACAATCTTGAAGATGTATGGTGGCCCTAAAACCTACTCAAGTATCTCTGTACTGATGCTGAAGTTCACCCCTTCCAACTGTGCTGAAAAGAATAAATGTACATCTGGCAAGGATGTTTGTTGAACCTGTTCCACTGAACCATCTATTTCCTCAACTGACAAAGAGACATCCACTAATTGCTATTCATAAGGATCCACAATCATGCCAACCTGTTCAGATTGATCATGTAGAGAATGGACTTGAGCGTCAGAGTGAGCCCTCACAACAACTATAGAAGAATCATCATCAATGAGAAGATCTAAATCCTCAAGTCTGTCTCCCAAGTCAACTGAAGCTGGAGTGGGAAGACAAGATGTACCATGTTGTGATAGACCTTTCACTATGGCAATATAAGCACATGGACTGGAATGATGTGACCTCTCACTATAACTATCGATAGAACCCCACGTGTTTGAACCTGATGAAGCACTATCGCTTGTGTCACTATTAGTTTCCACTATGTATGATGTGCAGAGAGGAGTAGAGGATAAGCTTGGTGAAATTTTCTCAAAATGAACATCCTTCTCCACAAAAATCTCATGAGTCTCTGGATCCATCAGTCTGTAAGCCTTCACATTGTCTTCATAGCCGATGAAAGTACAAGGCCTAGGTGTTAGTACCTTGCAACTCCTGGAAGAAAGGTTTTCCCATGTTGGACAACCAAAGACTCTAAGGTGACTCACAATTGGTTTTTTGTCGCACCATGCCTTAAAAGGAATCTTGTCATCTAAGGCTGGATGAGGAGACCTATTAAGTATGTGAGTAGCACCACTAATGGCTTCAACTTCTAATATAGGATCGAGAGACTTGGCCTTTATCATGCAACTTGCCATGGTCTTGAGAGTCCTAATCCTCATAGCTACAACATTTATCTTGTGCGGACTAAATGCTGGTGAGTTTTGAAGATCAATCCCCTCAATTCTACAAAATTTCTTAAGTCTTCTGTCAACATATCTATTCTCATTGTCCACCCTTAATACTTTGATGGCTTTCCTTGACTTGTGTTCAACAAGAGTCTTGAAGTCTTGAAGCTTATGAACCATTTCATTCTTATGATGAAGGAAGTAGACCCAAGTGTATCTTGAAAAGTCATCAACAAATGTGAGCATGTAGTGGCCTTGGCTGACTGAAGTCACCACAAAGGGTCTTGCTAATACCATGTGAACTAGCTGAAGAACAACTGGAGCTTGAGAAGACTTCCCTTTATCATACTTCTTGTTGAGATTCATATCCACTGAACAAGATGAACACTCTCCCTTAGAAAAGCTAATATTAGGTAGACCTTTGACCATATGTTTTAAGCAAAGTTACTAAAGAGAGCAGAAGTCAAGGTGACCAAACCGCTCATGCCATAAGTTGATTTTTGAAGTAGAGTGAGTTAACAAGGCTTGGGAAGGACTCTTAAGCACAAAGTGGGAGAAGGAATAAAGCCTCCTGTCATCATTGACTTTCCCCATTGGTACCAATGAATCATCTTTAAGACTTCGCACCATCACTGAATCTAGAAGGAACTCAACCTTATGGTCATCTCCTAGGTGAGTGATTTGGTAAACTGATAGGAGATTAGAGCTTGGATTTGGAACGTAGAGAACATATTTGAATTCCCCATCTTCCATTTCCACATGTCCTTTCATTTCAACTTCCATCTTACTATCATCTCCCACGAAGATGTGTGGCACCTTTGACTACTTCAATGAAGAAAAATATTCATTTGAAGAACCCATATGGTAAGAGGCACCTAAGTCAAGTATCCATTCCGAAGAAGAACTTGAATTTTCCATAAGTGCTTGACCTTTACCTTTTAAAGAGGTAGGAGTTGAATCCTTGGAAGTACTTGGCACTTGAATCCTATTCTTCTTGAGTAGATTTTCTAACTCATCGATTCTTTTTGTCTTGCAATGATGCTCATCATGATTTGGCTTTTTGTCGTATGCACAAAAGAGTTTTTCATTCTTTTCATTACTTCCTTTCTTATTTGAAGAAGAACTACCTTGTTGAGAGGAGGATTGTTATGTCTTAGATTGTGTTTTCTACTGCCATTGCTTCTTCTTGTTGTTGCTTTTTCCCCCTTGACTTGATTTGTGATCATCACTAGCCACTAAGGCTTTGGTCTTAGATGACTTGAGAAGTCCAAAATCCACCAAGTGAGATTGTTCAACAATCAACATGTCTACGAATCCATCAAGGGAAGGCTTTTGGTAAGCAGATCCCATGGTCAACCTATGAGTATTGAAACTTGAAACAAAGTTGGCATACTCAGAAGGTAGCTTCTTCAGGATGTGATGAATCAACCTGTCATCCTTCATGGGATTTCCACAATCTTTAAGAAGTGCCCTATACTCATTGACTCTAATGATATAATCATGAATTGTGTCATAATTCTTAGGATCCAAGAGAAGTAGATCATCCTCAATCTGAAATCCCTTTTCTTCATCCACTTTACCATACAATTGTTCAAGTTTATCCCAAGCTTCCTTAGATTCTGAACAATTTTTAATGTGAAAGAGAAGATCCCCATGTACACAACTCCTGATAGCACCTAAAGCTTGCCGGTCATGTCTTTGCCAATCAATGAGTTCTTTAGCATCAGTAGGTTTGGTAATTGTACCATCAACATAAAGACTATATCCTTTTTCCATTAATCTACTCTATGCAATATCTTTCCATGTAGAATAGTTGTGTGAAGTTAAAGGAGGACATTTAAAACCCATGATGCAAAAATGAAAGAGCACAAAAGAGAGACACAAAAAACACAGTGCACACCCCCCTTTCACTCAATCAAAAGACCCCCCCAAAAGAGATGTTGTTGGCACTTTATAAGTAGTGCATTTACAATGGGCCACTTGTCAAAATGAACAAAGTGGACTTTCTAATTTTGCTTTTACAACTACCTTATAAGGCTGAAATCTGTCACTTAAGCATTATAGCTTAGTTTTACAACAATTCTGAAAAAGAATGAAAGCTTTACAATGCCAAAGAAGGCCTAGTTCTGAAAGTGAGAAATTGGTCCACACAACCCTAGAATCTGACTTCATACCTAGAAAGTAGATGAAAAAATACACACTTTCAAAAAAATGAAACCTAAAAGAGTGACCCGATATGCCCGTATGGAGCTTCTGAAGTTGCAAAATGTAGGATTATGTAGGTACAGTCACCAAAAGACACAAATTTTGCAAAATCTATGCACCAAAACTAGAAAACAACACCACCACTAAAAAATTTAGGAAATTCTACTTGATTTCAAAAAAAATTGCACATGAATCGGAGTCTAGATGTCCAAGTTATCAGCTCTCAAAATTAGGCTACCAAACTAAAAATCAATCTGGAGAGGGGTCTGGAAGAGAAACTGCGAGTCTAAATTTGATGGTCAAATGGCTATCATTGCAAATATAAAATGCCTAGAAATGATGATCAAATGACTGTCAATTTTAATGTAGCATTCTGCTAACATCAGCAACAAATCAGCGCCCTAGGGTGATGTGGCAGCTGAATCATCTATCTATACTATACAAAAATGACACATGTCAGGCTATACGATGACATCGCACAAAAGATCAACTATCCAAAAGATGATGTGGCAATTCTAGTTTGATGACCCTTGTTGAGCTAGTGTCTACGAATGTGGACCAGTAGCATAGTTCCACATGGCACAAATGAGCAGATTTTAATAAATCTGCATGGAGGGGTTTCAAAACCACATGCAGGCAGGAAATTCACTGCATGTCAAAATATCCATTGCCAAATTTTGTTTCACCTACTGGTGATAATAGTCATGGGCAAGAATTAGATCACATTCTTTGAATTTAACTCTGCACTGCTGGATTGTTTGAGCAGCGATCACTGGGGATTGGAAGTAGCAGTCATCAGAAGAGGAACGCAGTGATGCCAGAAACCAAACATTGCAAGTGTCATTAGCGATTTGCAGTGGCCAAAAATTAGGATTTAATCGCACATAAGCTGGGTTGGGGTCTGTGGACTCTTTTAAATGAAAAGGGCCGCAATGTTTACAACAAATGTGGAATACCACCGGGGTTGAGGCAGGGTCGTGCCGGGCTGGTGGTCTGAGTTAATTTGCTACTAGTGGAGGATGTGGCCGAGCCATACTACCTGAGGCTATTGGGAAATTTGTGACAAAAGTTGTTAGTTTATTCTGTACGACTCTCTGCAAAAAATATAATATCCCCTACGATAGTAATAAAATACCTCCAAAAATGGCAGATTTGGGATGTCACTCCTCGGGTCTGCTAAAAAAAAAAATCTCTATTGGGTTTTGAAAATACTGAGGAAAAAAATAGAAAATGTAGATCTGAATAATTAAATTATAGATCAAGAGAAGACCATACCCATACTGCAAATCGGGCCTCCAGGTTTCGATTTGCAAAAAAAATTTGCCTCACAGTCAACTTTGAGCCAAGGTAGCTGAGTTTATAGTCAATTTTCACCAGTTCAACATTTCAGATGCAATGGTGAGGTTAGATCTGGTGCTAGACACTCCTAATTTTTGTAGCACTTTGGATTTGGGTTGAGGTGATGAAGCAAGCAAGAGGTCTCGAATGGCTTGTGATGAGAGAGTCTCTATGCTCTGATACCATGTAAGAATTTGCCTAAGGGAAAAATTCACCTAGGAACTAAGAACTCAAACACAAGCACATAGTAGACCAAAGAGAGAGAGAGAGTATGATCAGAATAATAATGTATTCAATAACTAGTTCATTTTAAGAGTACACTAGGAGTGCCTGAATATAAAGGCCTTAGGAGAGCTTCTAGAATGAATAGAAGTTAGCATTATGATGTGTCATACAACCAAGCACATGTCCATCAGATATGTCTTATCCTCCATTAAGCACGGAAGTAAGTGTGGTGATGAGAAGATAAGCCTACAAGGGTGTGACACATAAAATAGTGTTGTAGACACCATGTGCTTAAATAGAGTTGCATACTCCTATGTTGTCTACATGACAACTCAAAAGGTGTGTAAACTCCTAAGTGTCTCACAAATAAAAATAATAAAATAATGCATTAACCTAGGTAAACTTAAGTAAGTGTAATAAGTGAATACTTATTTACACCAACAAATTTTTTCAATTCTTCTCTGGCTTCATATAAGTTGTGTAGAGTGAGGTGCACATCAATCACTTGATTCTCTATAATCTTCCCAAGTTTGAAGACTTCCATCTTTAGATCTTTTCTCTAAGTTGTTAGGCTTCTTCTTGTGAGAATCTTGCTCTAATACCAATTGTTGGAATAATCAAATGGGAGGAATACTTCTGGGAAGAGGTGGCGGGGGGGGGGGGGTGGTGAATCAAGAGTATCACACTTTTAACCTTAAAAACTGTTAACTGAAAATAAACTTCATGCATGTAAACATATCAAACAACCATAAAGTAAACACATGCATCACAACACATAACACCAAATTTGGTAACCCAGAAACCCTCCAAAATGAGAAGGTAAAAATGGAATGGGGATGATACCCACAAAATCATTGCAGCAATAATGTTTGACCACTTCTGATGGTTTTCCCTATTAAAGTCCTACCCCATTAAAGGCTTTACGTTATATCAATAGTGAATTGTTTAAAGGATTTACAAACACCTTACGTGAAGTGTCACCCTGTTAAAGCATTTTATCAAATCTTGATCCTCTAAGATCTTATATCTATTCGATGCCCTTGCTCTGTTCTGATCAATTGGATATTGTAATGTTGCTCTGTTCCTCTAAGTCTTTTCACACTTACCTTTGAATTTTACTATAGTTTACCCATACACTTCATTCATCCACACATACAATGGTGTTTAATCCTCCTTTTAAATATTTTGAAGACTTAGGGTCAGGTATGGATCTACAATCCATATTAAATCTTTATTTTCCACTCATTCCTTGCACTCTTCTTATTGGTTGCATGCCTTCTCCATTTTTCTTATTGGCTACATGCTAATGGCATAGAAAATGTAAAAGATCCATTCTTATCCTTAATATCCTTTGAGATTCTTCTATGTTAGCTCAAAAAAATGATTTACATTTGAGTTTGTGAGGGCACAAACTCATATGTTAATTTTGTGTTACTTAGCACATACTGGATTACTAATGCTCGACTCATATAGAAAAACTAGCTCACTCGGAACCTATAGAAATTCTAGCTTTCTCAACACATGTAGCATTCTGACTTGCTCGACATCAACTATGACTTGGCACCTACATATCACTCAACTCATATGGTTCACTCGACACATGAAGTCACTCGACACCTATTAAAATTTTGGCTCAGCACATACTATGGCTCAGCATATATAATTTACTCGGCTTGTATATGAAAATTGGCTAAGTGCATTGACACTCAATTGTCTAAACCATTCTAAGACCAAAAAAAATCTCTTTTGAAGTATAGTGGCAATACTTTGAGTGTGTTATCTCACTTTTTGATTTTTGCTGAGTATTCTTAGAAGTTATTTAGTAAAACCTTGCATGTAATTGTTTTAAATGCTTAAATTAGATTTGGTATTCATTAAAGTGATAGTTCAATGAATGAAATATTGGTTTCAATGGCATAATTTTAGAAATTAACCAAGATAATAGAGTCGTTCTCAAAAATGCTTATTTTGTGAATGTGGGTAATTTAGTAATTTTTTGTTCAGATTTCTTATAAATAAACTTATCATTTTGAAATAGAAGTCTTTAATGTTGAACCAAGTAAGATCTAGGTAAGATCATGTTGGATCCTGGAAAGATTAAGAATCCTAAGTTAGTCATTGCTTAGTAGTGAAAACCCCCCCCAAATTGAATCAATAATGTGAACCAAGTCCTTATAGTAGATAACCTTGTACACACCCTAGTCTATGATTTATTAAACCAAACATAAGTTTTCAATACAACAATCTTGCACATTAATGTTCATGCCATTGTTAGGGAAGATGGTTTAAGTTTCTATCTATTTAGAAACTATTAGGTGTTTGTAAGGATTAAGGGTTCATACCTTGATGAGATGTAATAGAAAAAGAGATTGATTTGGGAGATATTTTACTACTTAGTGTTAAAATTCTTTAGAATAACTGGGGGGGGTGGATCAGTTATCCAAGGTCTAAATGTACAAATAAAAAATTTCAATGTGTAGTAGACCTTTATCCATAAAACCTTTGTGCATGCATCCATTAGATCATACAATACTTAAACTTTGTAGGTTACTCTCCTAGGTCAAAATAAACTTGTACAAATGTAAACATGAAATAGAATAAGAACATTCCCACAATTTGATGTAATAATTTTACGTTAAAACCCAATTTGGGAAAAAACCACTAGTAACATGCTACTAATTCTCACTCTTCTAAAGTGATGCCCTATGAAAGGCCAACCTTGTTAAAGGTTATACAATACACACTATTAAATTTGACCTAGTTAAAGGATTTCAATGACTTTTTTAGGAGTGGGCCTTGTTAGAGAACTTTAGACCATTCCATTAGAATGTCACCTAGTTAAAGGATTTACAAATGACTATTAGGTCAACCTTAATTAGAAGGATTTTATCCATACTAGTACAATTATTAGAAAGTAACAATAGGACTTGATTTGATAAAAAATTACAACTCACTTATAGATTATAGATCTATGTTTCATTCCTCCATTCTGCTTGACATTCATACTCTTTAGTTTTGATAGCGTGTTCACCCTTCAAGCATTCATCCCCTTAAGCCTTCTTTCTTTGTATGCCAACTACTATCTCCTCTATTTGGCCACTAGATAAAGTAATACCCTAGACTCCTTGTCTTCCTTAGGTTCTTGCACATGAAACCCATTTCTTAAATAAAGAATTTAGATCTTTTGTAGCTTAACTACAATCATCCATTTTAGTGTTAGGTAGGTTTCAATGAATTTACCCACTTTTCTATTTTTTTCCTCTAGAAAATTCCTCTAAAATCTTTCTTGAATTTTCCTCAAAATGGTTTAGCTTGAATTATATGCCACTAGCTCATCATAGTTATCTTCCACATGCTTTACACAATTCAATAAATCAAATTAGTTGGCTTATATTTGCCAAATCTTCAATTTAACATTGTTTGTTGTCACTCAACATCTATACTATTCTATCACTTGGGCAACACTAGTTCACTCGGCCAATACTAAAGTTTATTGATGCTCAAAACTAACTAAACTTTACTCGGCATATACTAACATTTACTCAAGTTGCACTATTTTAATTTTTTTTCTCAACACCCCTTGATTTCCACTTGACTTCTATTTATTTCTACTTGGCTTGCACTAACTTCTCGGCAAGGCCTAGCATACACTTTTCTTACTTGATCTTCTTCCAGTCTTAACTTGATTAATCTTTCATTTCAAACTTTAAGTAGAAAAACACTACACTATATTATCAATGTCTTACTTGGTCTTAGTGCTCCTTTTATACACCAAATAACTCAATCTTTCTCTAGGTGCTCTTGTTATCTCCTCTTTTCAAGCCCTCTTCATCAATCAACTAAATGATAGCTTTCAGACCAAAAATAAATTGTCTCGCCAATAGGTAGTAGCTTTGACATCATTAACAAAATAATGATTGTTCCATTATAGGTTATTCAATTCAAAAAAATCTATTTTCAACAATCTCCCTCTTTGGCATTGATGACAAACAAATACTAATAAAAATACAAAAAAAGAAAATAATATCTTTGAAAATTTCTCCCTTTATCAGTATATGTCCTTCCTCTGTATAGGGTAATATGATATTTGTCAATCTACTTAAATTTATCTCTCTTATATCTCCCTTTTTAGGTTATCTTTTCTTTCTCTATCTCCCTTTTTCTCATTTATATCTCCTTCTTTAAAGTATCTATCTTAGGTTTTCTCTCTCTCTTTTATTATCTCCCTCTTTGAAAACAATTCCAAAGACTTGTCATCTTTATATGTAGATATAATCAATTTAGGTTCTTTCTCTATCACCTTGCATGTGATTGTAAATCTTCTAATTCAGCTCCTTCATTACTTTAGGTAGCTCCTAAAGTAAGATCCACTGCATCAAATTTTTAGATACAACATTTAGCTCAGCTGATGTAGGGAACTACTCATGCTTCTTAAGTAGCTTTGGATAGGGGTGTCACCCCTAGTTTACCTCTAAGATATTCATGCACATCCTTAGGTAAATATTTTGTAAATTTATCAGCTATTTTGTTCTTTTTTATTGACATATTCCACTTCACTTATTTTCTTTGAACCAAATCTCTCAAGTAATGATACTTGATTGCAATGTTCTTAGTCTTTGTGTGCATCACAGGCTTCTTTGATATGTTTATAACACTTGTATTGTCATAATAAAGTACCAAAGGTTTAGTGTTTTCTTCCTTAATACTTTTGAGTAGATGTTTGATCCATACCACATTTGTACAATTTATTGTAGCAGCCACATATTCAACTTTAATAGTAGATTTAGATATCAAGTTTTGTTTCGTGTTGGTCTAGGTGACCAATCTCTTTCCTAAGAAAAATGCTCCACTACTTGTGCTCTTTCTATCATCAATGTTTCCATCCTAATCAAAATTTGTATTAGTCCCTACCCCTACCACAATTACCTTCCCAATTGGTCCCTAACCCTAGGAAAACATAGGCTAATGTGATAGATAATAATGTTTCTGGTCTCAAATTCATTAAAATTAATTGCATTCATTTGAGGAATATGATTATTCCCTCAAAACCTATCATTAAAGAATAAGAATGGGAGGAGCAAAAAGAACAAATCGAACCAACCTCAAAAGTTCCAACACATAAGGAATCAAAGGATAAACTAGTACCTTATCAAGAACGATTCAAGAAGGATCAATAGGCTCTAGATAGTTCTAGAGAAAATTATGAGAACATATTGGATTCCCAACTCCTTAGGGAGTTGAAGAAGATAAATATAGAAATTCCTTTATTACAAATAATTAAGGATATCCCTAAGATCAATAACCTAATTAAAACTCTTTATATCAAGACCCTAAAAAGAAAGAAGAAGATACCTCATGTTATTGAATTAAGAGCTAAAATGTCTAATCTTTTGGTTGGAAAACTTTTACTATAAAAGTTTAGTGATCTAGGGACATCTATCATCATTGTAAAAATTAGAAAGATCGAGATCCCTAAAGTTCTAATTGATATGAGAAAAACCATAAATATCATTATAATAGATATTGTAGAAATTCTTGGATTCTCCAAAATAAAACTAACTACAACTATTCTTCATTTGGTTGATAATTCTACTACTAAACCTGAGGGAAATTTAGAAGATATTATAGTAACTATTGATACTTGGATTATCTATTTGATTTCCTAGTTTTAAAGTCTACAAAGAAAGATGTTGGATACCCCATTATTCTAGGAAGACTATGGGAAGATCATGGTTAGAAAAATCTACTCCCTTAATAGTTTGTTGACAATATCAAATGTAGTTAAACAAAAGGAGTTATCAATTTTTCCACCAGCTAAACCATCTCCTCTAAAAGATTCACCCTTTTTCACAAATGAAGAATTAGACTCAGATGAACAAGGAGTAGTTGATTTGGCCATGATTACAAAAATTAAAGGACAATTTCATAGAATTTCAAGAATATGTATATGATGTCTTGCAGAGAATGAATGATGAAGATAAGCATGGTGAGAATAAAAATGGTAATAAATTATTATTACAATATTATGATGGAAATGCATGTTCCATGAATTCTATAATGAAGGAATCATAGCTTTATGAAAAGGGTTGAGCTTTGCTAGTAAGTTCAAAATTGACTTGGACTTAGGTTAAGAAACTTAAACAAGTTTTAGAGAGGAATGCTCAAGAATTTTCTTGGGATTATTAGGATATGAGAGGAGTACATCTTGATATTTGTACACATCAAATTAATATTGAAGATGTTATACTTATTCAACATGGACAAAGAAGAATCAATCCAGCTTTGAGAGAGTTTGTATACTAAGAAATTGAGAAAATTTTGAAAGTTGGGTTCATTTATAATATATAAAATAGTAAATGGATCTCCCTTTGGTTATTGTTCTTAATAAAAATGGGAAATGGAGAGTGTACATGGATTATTAAAATTTGAATAAAGGTACTAAAAAGGATTACTTTTTATGCAAGGTAAGCTAGGAGAAATGACCAATTCCAGTCTCCTAACACCTCACCAAGAGTACATACAAAAGAAAAAATTGCAATGAAACAACTTTATTCATGAATGGATACTAATTAATTAGACAAATCTCGTGATAAAATATACATGCCAGGTTGTAAGGCCTTCCAAGTTGCATCCAATACAAAGAATTATGACATTACAACTCAAATATTTCTATCTTGATACTTTCATGTACTATCTAAATTCAAAATATTACTTTCCTAAACCTAGACCAAGTCCTTAAATAACAAACAAGATCATAAATCCTCTTGTCAAACAATTAATCAAAGAATAGGTCCTATCTTGGAGGGGAAAACAAAAGAAATACCAAGTTGACCAAAAGAGAATTTGTTCTCTTAAGGATAAGTCCAAAATTTATCCAAGAGATGTTCCTCAATTGTGTAAGATGCCACATCACCATAGAAAATTGTGCTGAAAGAAACTCTATGCTACATTGGGAGAACCAAGCATTGAGAAGTGAGCAGATAAAGAGACACAAAACTCCATGCACAAAGAACTTTATATTTTGTAAACTTAGGGTAAGGATCAACAATGTGTCTAATTTAATATTTCAACCAAGAACAACTTGAAACCATAAGAAATAATGACTACTTCATAAACAACAAACTAGTACAAAAATAAAGCAATATTTTTGGTTGATGCAAGATTAACCATTGACCCCAGAATCTCCTACATCAGACATCTAAGGTAAATAAAGAATTGATGTTCACATCATAAAACCTTAATTATTTGAATTGAATCATAAATATCTAGCTCATCTTGTGTTATCTACGAGCTATCTTCAACTGGTGTATCCTTCCATTGAACAAGGTACTCCATGTAGTATTTTCCTTTAGTACTCTTACTTTCTCTAGTATCCAAAACCTTTTCAATACTTTCAGTTTTATTCTTGGGATAATCTAGGTTATATTTTAGCTCCTTATATAATTTAAAATATTCAAATATGTATGAAATATTGAATACTGGTGAAATGTCCATGTCTCTGGTAATTCAACTTTAAATGCATTTACACTATCAAATTTCTTTAAGATCTTACAAGGACCAAAATTCTTCATCTTCATCTATACCAACTGGGAATCTATTCTTCTTCAAGTGAACCATAACTTCATCTCTTATCTCAAATATTTATGTCTTCTACCTTTATCTACTCTCCATTTATACTCTTGATTACTAGTCTATAGATTCTTCTTAGCTTCTTCATGCAAATTCTTCATGAAATCTACAAATTCCACTACTTCAACACTCCTTTTCAATTTGGTATTCAAATCCATCAACTAAGTAGTTTCACCTCAAAAGATGTCTTCTTAGTACTCCCATTTATATAATTATTATATACAAACTCTTTTTGTGCCAAAACCAAGCCCCAATTAGTACGCTTATCTTCAATCAAACATCTTAAAAAGATATCCAAGCTCCTATTCAAAAGTTTAGTTTGTTTATCTATCTATGGATGAAATGTAGAATTATACTTAAGATTAGTATCCAACTTCTTCCAAAGTGCCCTTTAAAAATAACCGGTGAACTTAGTATCCCCATCTGAATGAATAGCCTTTGGTAACCCATGTAATCTTACAACTTCTTTAAAGAATAATTGAACCACATTTACTACATTAAATGTCTACAAGGTATGAAATGAGTCACTTTAGAAAATATATCAACCACTACTAGAGTAGAACCATTACCTCTCTAAGTTATAGGTAAGCCAAGCACAAAGTCCACACTGATATCTTCCCAAGGTTTATTTGTGACATGCAATGGTGAATACAAACCCGAATTTTGGCTAGTTCCTTTTGGTATTGTTTTAAGTTGTGCAACTCTTAACCATCTTCTAAACATATTTTTATATCTAAGACCAATAATATCTATTAGAGATAATCTTCACTATGTTGTCAATCACATTATGTCCAACAAGTCCTCCATAATGTTTCTCCTTCATGATGTTATCTCTCATAGATCCTCTAGGTATGCACAATTAAATTCCCTTAAACAACATGTCTTCTTGAATTAAATAATTAGTCCACTTATCCTATTCACTTATCATGTGAATATTACAAGCTTCATAAGGTTGTGCAAAATCAA
This sequence comes from Cupressus sempervirens, assembly GCA_028749045.1. Taxonomy (NCBI): domain Eukaryota; kingdom Viridiplantae; phylum Streptophyta; class Pinopsida; order Cupressales; family Cupressaceae; genus Cupressus; species Cupressus sempervirens. The sequence continues at coordinate 563,507,384 of CM053785.1, read as the reverse complement.
GATCAGTTTCATACAACGTTTCAAGTCATCAAAACAAAGTACCTCAACTCTTATTTTTGTCAACAAAATCCTTCTTCTACTCAAAGCATCAACTACTCTGTTAACTATCCACTTGTATGTTCTAACATAGAAGAAATTTTTTTTAAATAATCAACCCACTTCATGTGTCTTTAATTCATCTTATTCTGACTTCCCAAATACTGTAAAACTTTGTGATCAGTGTACATCACAAAATCCTTAGGCACCAATAAATATCTCCATTTCTTCAAATCTTGAACAATAACATAGAATTCTTGATCATAAATTGAATACCTTTCCTTAGCACCATTAAAATTCTCACTAAAGAAAGCTACAAGTCACCATTCTTGACTTAGAATAGCTCCAATGGTACTTTCATTAGCTTCACAATTAACCTGAAAACCCTTAGTGAAATCAGGAAAAGAAAGTGTAGGTAATTCTACCACCTTTTTTTTCAATGTTTCAAAAAATTTTGTGCTCCATATCTCCATTTGAAATCCTTTTTATCACCTCTCATAGTCTCTATCATGGATTACATACTAAACTATTTTTTTTGATGAAATTTCTATAGAAACTTGCCAATCCATGAAATGATCTAACTTCCCCAACATTCTTAGGTGTAGGAAAATCAAGGATAAATTTTACCTTTTGAAGATATATCTTCAAATCATCAACATAAATCACAAAACCAAGTACATAAATTCTTCCTTCTATTGGATTAATTAGAAAAGCTAGGATGATGAGGGGGTGGGGGATATGAATCATTATCCTCTAAAACTTTATTATTTTTTCAAATTTGATTATTCCTTTGTAGTTTTATTCACTTGGTAAACATGTACATACATTACTTCAATAATGAAATGAAATTAATGTATCTAATCTATCTTAACATATGCATGTAAATATAAATCAATCACATGACACATAACATAGTGATTTCTTCATGCAATAACCCTTGGTCAGAGGGAAAACTATGGTGGAACACATAACAAGAACATATAACACATAAAAATACTCATAACTACTTAACTTAACACATAATAGAGAAAACCTTGGTAAGATTTGGACACATAATACATAATAATAATCATAACTACTTAACCATTCTTATGGTACATACATATTCATAATATCTCCTCCTATTTGTATACATAGTTATCTCCCTTTTTTGAACCAAACATATAAAACATATAATATCTCCCCCATTTTTGAAACTTATGCCAAAAAGCTTTAAAAATGCAATATTTACCTTAGTCTAATTCCCAATTGATCTAGGAATACTTGGTAACTCTTAATCATAACTGTCATGGTGGTATCACAATTGGATTTTAATATTTTCAATATTTGTATTATCACCTTTAGTTTGGTTGCCAGATCAACCATATGATCTAAAATAGATAAGCTAGGTGTAGCAATGAAACCTTTATCCCTCTTGATATACCTCTACCCTCAAGTTGAGGTAACACCAATGGAAACTCCAATAAGGATTCACACCTTTTTTACATGACAATTCAAATATGAATCTAGATCAATAGTAAGTACATTTGCACTTGTCTTCATCTTTTAACCAACTCTAATTAGTTTTTCCTAGATGTTTTGAGTAAGTTGGGAGCATCTTTCAACCTCTTAAACAATGTAATAACCACTTGGACAATTGTGTCCAACTCAATAGCTAAGGTGGACAATTCCACTTATTGCATGACAATGGATTGTGAAACTTTTTCAAGAACCTTGTTTTTCAAATTTTCTTTCAGATCTTTCCATCAACTTAGCTTGAAAATTCTCATCAAGTTTATTCATATTCTCTTCTATTTGTACATTTCTATAGGATATGAGTCTTTTCATCAAGTGTAATATCAAAAACAACATCTAATAATATATCTTTGATACCCAATAATACCTATTTCTACTTCAACTCTTTCTTCATCCTATCTTGCTCAACCTTTCTACTATATATTTCTCCAAATAAAGCAAGAGTATCTGAGTCCAAATTATTTAGGTTCCAATCAGGTATTACAATCTCTTTATCCAATGTAACTAGATTGGACTTAGGTGTAGTAGTGATTTTCTTCTTCTTTATTTTCTTTCCTTTAGGACTAATAGTGCTTTCATTTTAGGATTGTTTAGGTTGAAAATGAGCCTTTTTCTCTAGATATGACTATTATGTAGCATCATCTTTCTCTTTCTTCTCATCTTTATTCTCTTCCTATCTTATAGTATTTGGTAATACTGGTGCATGTTGAAAAATAGTCTATGGTATAACTCTTGATTGTGTCAGGGCTTCTTTTTGTTTACTTGGTAAACTAGTATGTTCCTACTCTTTATTTCCCTCATTAAAAGGTCCTTAAAATTATAGCATTTTGCCTCTAGTAGACTCATCTTCTTTATTCTATGTTGTGTCTCCCCCAATTTTTGTATTTCCATCATCAACATTCTCAATCTGTTGTTCAATATTTGTATATGCTCCTTGTATGGTAATATGTAAATATTAGAAAAAAAATGTAAATAACCAATAGGAATAGTATTTACATTAGATTAATTAGTATGAGTCTCAGTCTTAGGACATTCCTTAATTTGCACAATGAGCGGTGTATAGCTTGGGATTTTGGTAGGTGAAGGCACATTATCTATTTTTACTTTTGTTCCCTACTCCATATCAGCCAAGATATCTTCATCTTTATTTACTTCATATAATGTGTCTTCACCTATCATACATTTAATAGTTATAGTTTCACCATTCCTTGTCATATGCTTTACCATATTATGTACTTCATCAACAATAATTTACACATAGTCATCTTCTTGATTATCATGTTCAATGTGCTACACTTTCTTGAGATCCTCTTTATTTTTAAAATCCTCTTCTGCATCTTTTATATTATAAATTTGTTTTCACATTCTTTGTGCATCTAGATCAACATAATTTAACTTCCCTATCAAGACTAGAAATTCTCTTCATTTTTGTACAAATATTTGCTTATGATTTCTCACTGCCTCACTAGTTTCATTAGCATTGAGTTGAGGCATTATTTTCATATTTTTTGTGCATCTAGATCAACATAATTTAACTTCCTCATCAAGAAAAGAAATGCTCTTCATTTTTGTACAAATCTTTGCTTATGATTTCTCACTACTTCACTGGTTTCATTGGCATTGAGTCAAGGCATTATTATTGAAAGTGACCTCTCTCTCATTTGACTCTCGATAATTAAGGCATACTTCCATCTATTATCAATCTTCTTGTGTGATTCATTAGGTATCATGGTTCTAATTTCAATAGGAGCATATTTAAACTTAGCCATTATATCCATCAAAGCTTCTCCTCTTTTATTTATTATCATCACTCATAGTATTATACTTAAAGTATTCAGAATTTGATAGGCCTACATACTCTCTGAATGAATTAGCCATTGTTTTTAGTCTTTTGTGTACAAAAAATCTAAATTGATCGATGTCATTTAATTATGTCTTATTATTGTCCTCTTCTTCTTTAATTATTAGTTTTCTTTACCTTTTCCTTGATGGTTTTCTTGAAGATGTAAGTAAATATTCCTTATGATAATATATGATCCCTTGTGTAGCCTTGGTAATTCTAATAGTTCCCTTTTCAAAGGTGAGGTATCAGTACTAGCAACAACTCTTGTTTTGGCTCTTGTAGCCTTGGAGTATCGTGGAGTGACATATGGTTTTCTTTTTTAGTACTTCACGTCTTGAGTATCCAACACAATAGATTTACCCTTATTTACTTCTTTCTCCTCATCATCACATTTACCCTTAGTGATCATTAGTGTAGATTCCTTCCCTTGACCAAAAGTACCCTCTATGTTACTTATCTTCTTGTTAGAAATAATAAAATCGAAATGAACTAAAATTAAAGAATTATAAATTAATCCAAGAGAGCTTGTGATGAACATAATTACCATACTTTAAAGAGCTTTCCAATATCAATACAAGAATGGAGGCATAGATTTTGAAAGGGGGAAGCAAAGAAAACCCCTTGTGAATTATATGAATGAGGCAAATGCTTAAGAATGAAGAAAGAGAGAGAAGGAGACAATGTGGAGCCATAGGGCTCATTACATGAACTAAATCATGATTGTGTGTTAATAATGAAAGAGAAACATCTCTTATAAAGAGATGAGAGGAGGAGTTATTTGTAACTCCCATGTGAATGATTGCCATATTCATAAGTGTGTGCATAACAAGTGTCATAATCCTCTTAAGGAGGAATAACTATTTTCCTTAATAAAGGAATTACAAAATAGACTTTTCCTCACACGTGGACTAGAGGACAAAAAACATAAGGGATACCTTGGTTTATCCCATTTAATAAATACAAACAAGGAAAGATTAGCAATTCTAACACTTCTTTTGTGCCTTTTTCTATATCTTAGGACTTACAATGTCTATTTTGATTCTCTCTTTTGCTTCTTCATATGTTCTAGAAGGTTTGGAAGTCCTATCCACATGTTATTTCAACAACTCCTCAATAGCTTTAGTATCCCAATCAAATTTTATTCCATTTCTAATGGGTTCCAACTAGGATAACCTAGGCTCAACAACTTGGATTAATGTATCATTAGTGTCTATTGGTATAAATAAGTATTGACTTATTACACTTTACTTAAGTTTACTTAGGTCAATGTATTATTTTATTATTTATTAGTTTTACACCTATGAGTTTGTGTACTCATATGAGTTCTCATGTTGACAACATAGGAGTAAGCAACTCTAATTTAGCACATGGTGTCTACAACACTATATTTTGCATAATTAACTAAGTTGTCATGTAGACAACACAATTATATGCACTCTTAATTTGGCACATGGTGTCTACAACATAATTTTGTGACCTTTGTAGGCTTATCCTCTCATCATTGCACTTACTCCTATGCTTAATGGAGGATAATCCACTCTCTATGGACATGTGCCTAGTTGTAAGACTTATCAAAGTGTTGACTCCTAGACATTCTAGAAGCATTCTAGACGCCTTTATAGTCAGTCACTCCTAGTTTGTATGAACATGACAAAACATTCAATGACAATAAATCAATTTTGGATACTATTATTTTGATCATACCTTGTTGGTCTATTCTTGTGCTAGTGCTTGAGTTCCTTAATCTTGGGTGATTTTTCCCTAAGGAAAATTATTACATGGTATCAAAGCTAAGGGAATTTCTCTTCACATAGCCATTTAAGACCGATCTTACTTTACCTCTCTAAGAGTACCTCAATTTAGATCTCAAGTATCTACAACTATTATGAGTTTCTAGAATGCAATGGGGAGTGGAGCGTGCAAAGTGAGTGGGAATGGGAGTTCGAATCAGCAGCTAGGCGAGAATGGGATTTTGAATCAGCAGCTAGGCAGGAATTGGGAGAACATGGGCATTGGGGGGCAATCTGCAGCTATAGGGCAGGAATCAAAGGTGAGTGATGCGGATGCCTCAAAGGATGGGGTCCCACGAAAGTTGTTGCATCACCCAGGTGAGAAGATTCCTCCCCTTCACTTGGGTGGTGGGCTGCCTGGGGCCTGGGGGCACTGGTCGAACCTTTTTGGAGTCAAACCATCAGGTAAGTCGACATTCTTGAAAGTCATTGATAAATTAAACAAGGAGAAGGGTTTCTTTGCTCTAGAAGTTCCTTGGGAAATAATAGACCACAATATCCTCAGTATGGCAAATACTCTGGTGGGAAAATACATAGGGCCAAGGCCCAATATTGATGTTGTGAGGGTTTTTACCAAAAAAAAATGGGATTTAAAGGGGCATGTAAAGGTGACAACAATGGCTAAAGGTTTCATGACTTTTGAATTTTCTTTCTCAGAAGACTTTTCCAAAATCCTATGCACAGGGAACTGGTCTCTGGGGAGATCTACTTTAATCTTGCAAAAATGGTCTTCCAATCTGGACTTGAATAATGATTTCCTATCCCAGGCTCTAGTTTGGATTAGACTCCTAGAATTTCCCATGGAATGCTGGCATGGGGACGTCTTTGATGGCATTGCCAGGTCTTTTGGAGAGCTTCTTTCCATTGATCTTGTAACGACAACTAAGAAGAGACTTACCTATGCAAGGATATGTGTAGGAGTGACCAAAGGATAGGATATGCCTCAAGTTATAGAATTTCAATCTCGATTGGGAAGCAGAATCCAAAAGATTGACTATGAAAGTATGCCTTTTGCATACTTCCATTGTAAGAAGGCAGACCACAAGGCTGGATTCTGCCCACTATTCAAAGGAAAGGGAATGGGGGGAAAGGCATGCCCTTAAGGTGGGAAGAAAGCTGCTCATGTTCCCAAAAAGATTTGGAAGAAGAAAGAAATGCAAGTCAAGAAAAATGGAGAGGCTGAAGGAAAAGATAATGATTCTGTTCCTGATCTCCAAGCTGAACCCTGGGACCTCCAGGTTGTAGTGGAAGCACTAGAAGGAGAAGGGAAAGAGACATCTGAGGAGAAAACCAACCCCTCCCAAATGAAGGAAACCAAGGATAATCTCGAAGAGGCAAGTATTATGGAATCTCAAATCCTTGAGAGTTCTAAGGAGGTTGATCCGAACCTATCCTCTATCCTGGACTCTATGGAGGAACAAATGGAAGGGGAACCAATGTCCCAAAACTCCACAAACTTGGTTAGTAGGGAGCCCCCTGTTATAGTGAATAGAATCTTAGAACGGTTGTCTGCTTCAACATCGAAACAACTAGCCAGGCTTGATGCTTTGTTTGATTTATGTAAAGAAGAAGAAGAGCCACCCTGGACAGAAGTCAGAAGAAGAAAGAAGAAGAATAGCCAGGACTACTCTCCTGCCTCTCCTGCTTCAACTAGAAGCAAGGCCAAGGCAGATCTTGGTCATAAAACCAACCCAGTGGGAAGGAAAAATAAGAATGAAATCAGGACGAAGGAAGCAAGAATAAACATCATGGATGGAATGTAGTGCACCATCTAGGAAGCCTGCTCATCAATTAAAGCATGAAGATCCTCTCATGGAATATTCATGGACTCAATGGAATCCACAAGAAAGAAGTTGTAAGGAATATGATAAGGGATCATAGGCCTGATATATTTCTTATTCAAGAAATGAACATGAAGAAAGAAAATCTAGAAAATATTAGATTCAACAGAAACATGAATGGAATTGCCTCAAACTCAAAAGGAGCATCTAGAGGGCTGCTGCTATTATTCAATAACAGACATTTCAATATTGTGCCCGAGTTTGATGAGGATAACATCCTCTTCTGTAGAGTTCATCATTTGCAAACTAATGATTGCTGGTTTTTAGTGAACATTTATGCTCCCAACAACAAGAGAGATAGAAAAAAATACTGGGTCAAAGTTGGAATGTTGGTGAAAGCCAGTGACATTAAGAAAGGCATAATCCTGGGAGACTTCAACTCTTCGCTGGAGGACAAGGAGAAGATGGGAGGTTTGCTCCCAGATTGGGAAAGTAAGCAGGATCTTTCCAATTTCATCAATGACCTGGCCCTAATGGATTTGGAGCTCTCAGGGGGTATCTTTACCTAGTCTAACAAGAGAGTTGGTCAGGATTGCATTCAGGTCAGATTGGACAGAGCTTTAATCTCCCTAGATTGGTTGCACTCTTTTAGCTGTAGATTATCTCTGCTTCCTAGAGTTGGTTTTGACCACTCCCCCATTTCTCTTTTAGTGTCCCCTTTTGAGCCCAAGAGAAATTGCCCTTTTAGGTTCGAGAAAATGTAGACTACTCACCCTGACCTATTGGAAAATGTCAAAAGATGGTGGGGGATTGGTGTTGATGGCTCAACCATGTTCAGAGTCACCAGAAAGCTCAGCAATGTAAAGAGGATGGTTAAAATTTGGAACAAGTCTAATTTTGGCCATATTTTCCATGACAAGGAGGAGTTGTCAAAAAATCTATCTATTATCCAAGATAGTATTCAGAAGGAAGGATATGATGAGAGTAACAGGGAGGCTGAGTTGTTGATCCTGTCAGATCTTCATAACATCATCAACAGGGAGGAAAAGTTCTAGAGGCAAAAATCTTGAATCACATGGCTTAAGGATGGAGATCAAAACACGAAGTTCTTTCATCTCTCCACCCTAAAACATAGGGCTAACAATAGGATCTCTAGAATCAAGAAGGGGTAGGTGTTGTTGTCTGAAGATCCAGATATCTTGGCTGAAGTGATCTCCTTCTTCTCTTCTCTTCTCTTCAAGGACCCCCTGCTTTCCAAGGTGGACCAAGAGGATATCATCTCTTGTATTCCTCAGATTATTCAACCCCACCAAAATAAACTTCTCTATGCTATTCCTAATGCTTTGGAAGTTAGAGAGGTCCTTTTCTCCCTACCTAGTGACAAATCACCTGGTCCAGATGAGTTTCCCACCTTTTTCTTCCAAATGTACTGGCTGGTGGTCATGTGGGATGTGGTTAAGGTAGTTCAGGAGTTCTTTGGAGCTAGAAGTATTCTTAAGGAGATAAATTCTACCATCTTGGTTCTTATCCCTAAATCCCTAGGGGCTGACTCTTTTGACGAGTTCAGGCCTATCAGTTTGTGCAACTCTTTCTACAAGATCATCTCTAAAGTTCTCACTTCCAAAATGCTTAAAATCTTGCATTTGATCATATTGCAGCAACAATCTGGCTTTGTTCCTGGGAGACAAATCTTGGACTCGGTGCTGATGGTTCATGAGGTTATTCATTCTTTAGAAGCTTCCAAGCGGGAAGGTATGTTGCTCAAACTGGATCTTTCAAAAGCCTATGATCGGGTGGACTGGTCATTTCTTGGGAAGGTCCTTCAGGCCTTTGGTTTTGACTATAAAGTGTGTAAACTCATTTCTCAATTCGTTTCTACCTCCTCTCTTGCTGTTCTGATTAATGGAGCCCCCTCTAATTTCTTTAAACCTTCTAGAGGTCTCAGGCAGGGAGACCCCCTCTCTCCTATCTTCTTCATTATTTTAGCTGAATGCATTGGGAGGTTTATTGAATGTAAAAAGTCTAAAGGAAGTCTTAAAGGGATTAAGCCTTCTTCGAGAAATGTTCCCTTCACTCACCAGCAATTTGTGGACAACACTATAATTGGGGTTGGGGGGGGGGGAAGCTTCTATGAAAGAAGCTAAGACTTTGAAAGAGGTCTCTTGATACTTACTCTAGAGGGACCAGACAATTGATTAACTAGAACAGAATTTTGAACTTCTTTGTTAACACCCCTGAATACAGATAAAGGAAAATTTCCAGAATCCTTGGTTGTGGGGTGGGCTCTCTCCCTTCATCCTATCTTGGGCTCCCCTTGGACTCCTCTCCCCCTGACTCTTTCTAGAATGGTATTCTTGACAGATTCAACAAGAAGATGGTTAGATGGAAAGGTGCCTCTCTCAACTAGGCTGGAAAATGTTTACTGGTCAAATCCACTCTTTAGAACCTTCCCATTTATGCTCTGAACCTATTTGGAGTTCCTGTGAAATTTGCAGAGAAAATGGAGAAAATCCAAAGAGAATTTCTATGGACCGGACTTGAAGGAAAGAAAAGGTACCCTCTTGTTGCCTGGGAGAAGGTTTGCCTCCCCAAGAGGTATGTGGTTTGGGCATCAGAAAGCTTACCCATCTCAATAAGGCGCTTCTTGCAAAACAAATATGGAAAATCTTCAATAACACTGTTGAATGGAGAGACATTCTGGAAAATAAATACCTCAGAAGACCCTCTCTTCATTTTATTTTATTCAATGAGAACATCCCTAAAGGGTCAACTATTTGGAATGGTATCCTGAAGGCCAGGGACCTAGCTAAGGTGAGGGTCTCTTGGAAACTAGGCAATGGGGAGGATATTCAGTTTTGGTATGATAGGTGGTTATGTCAAGGCCCACTTTCTAACAACCCAATTTTTGAGAGATGGGTACAAGAATGCACGGAGCTTTATGGGTTTAAAGTAAGCAATTATAGGGTTGGTCAGGAATGGAGAGACCTTTCCCTCATTTCCAAGGATTTGAAACCAATAATGACTATGCTTAATTCTTTGATCCCTAGTAATAATAAGAATGAGCTAGTCTGGAGGGATAATCCCAATGGATGTTATTTTGTTGCTTCTGGCTACAACTCTCTCAGGGGTCTAAAGGAGAAACCCCCTTGGGTGGATGCCTGGCTCATGGGCCTCACTCCAAAGATCAACATATTTTATTGGCTGGCCCTTTAGAACAAAATCCTAACGCAAGATAATCTCATGAAGAGAGGCCATGTTATGCCCAATAGATGCTCGCTCTGTAAAAACCAGTCTAAGTCGAGAAATCATATCTTCATTCAATGTGACTTTGCAAGGGAGGTGTGGAGTTATCTTAATTAGGAAATGGAGATTCTCTGGTGCTGGCCGGATAACCTTATCAACTTTTTCAGTCATTGGAAAAGCCTTCGTAAAATTGCAGGCCTGCAAGATAATTATGCCTAAATTTTGCCTCACTTCTGCTAGAGCATCTGGGAGGAAAGGCACAGCAGAATTTTCAGGGACAGAGAGGAGCTGGCAATAATTCTCGAAAGTAAGATATTGAATAACATAAAAGAAAACCTTCAAGTGATAAAGGAGGAGGAAGTTGATATAGGGGACAGGAAGATGGTTAAAGAAAAAGACGGGAATACCAAAAGACAGGATGTCAGATGGATTCTACCCCCAGAAGGATGGTCAAAAGCCAACTTTGATGGCACTTCTAAGGGTAACCCTAGCCCCTCTAGAAGTAGTGGGATTATAAGAAACAATTTTGGGGAGGGGATTGCAGCCTTTGCTCTCCTGCTTGGAACCCAGACCAACCATTTGGCTAAAGCCAGAGCCGCGTGCAGTGTGGTAAAGGTGGCTTTTGAAGCTGGCGTTTCCAAACTTTGGCTTCAAGGGGACTCCAAAAACATAATTAACAATATCAATGGAATCTCCCCCCCCCCCCCCCCCCCTTGTGGTCGATTGCAAATATAATTGATGAGACATGTGCCACTCTCACAAAATTTGAGAAGGTCCACGTCACTCATGTGTTTAGAGAGGCAAACCCAGTTGCTAACTGCTTCACTAACAAAGGGGTGGGAGTAGACAAAGAGATGATCTGGCATTCTGAAAATGATCTTCCAATGGAGGCTAAGTCACTTATCAAGCTGGAGAAAATCCATAGAAGTATGGGTCAATCTAACTGTTATCATGTTTAATAAAGAAAGAGTGGATGATGGCACGAGCAATAATAAGTTTCTTGGTTTTCATAATCTCAAGGGATTTTTTTCATCATTTAGACATGTTTGGAGGATCGTTATCATTTTCACTTGCTATAGTATCAGAGTGGCGAATGATCACGAACCCAATAATAGAAACAAAGCCAAAATCTTGGCTGGAAAAAATTTGCAGAGATTGGGGCTAATGAGAATAGTTGAAGAAAAAATGGATCTCAAGACTGGAGAATGGAGCAGAAAGGAGCTAGTGGGAGAAGTGGAGAAGTGGAAGAAAATAGGCAAAGTCTGGAAAAAATTGGAAAAGGGCAAGGTTGCAAATTTTTTTGAGAAACTTCATGATTTTGACCCTAAGGTCGCCAACAGCATGGTGAACTCGTGGAATAATGGCAAGGTCAAGGTGAATGGAGTTTCTTTCCAAATCACAGAGGAGGTGGTTGTGGAGGTCACTAGTATCCCTATGGTGGGTTTCAAATTCTATAGGGACAAGAAACTTTCGTCTAATGCAGTCAAGGAGTTCGTGAAAAATTCTGCAGAGATGAACAAGCTAGAAAAGAAAGAGTCTTTCTATGTGACAGAGACTATAAAGAAGTTCTGGAGATATGTTTTATATGCCCTCATTGATTATGTTACCCTGGACCCTAGGTCTGATTAGGTCAGAACTCACCATTTTGTGATTTTAAATCATTTTCGCCATAAGAGTAGAATTTCCATTCCCTTTTACCTTCTCACTTCTATGAACAAGGCAATCTCTAGTTTCAAGAAGAAAGCCACAGCTAACCCTGCATTGCATGAGGGATTATTGCTCCTCATCCACGAGCATTTCAAAGCTCAGTCTATATGCAATAACCCTCCTCAAGTTGAGGATGTTGACAAAGGCAGCTTTAGCTTTTCTTCTAACTCTGATGACATTGAGAGCATTAGCTTCAAGGAGGAGAATGTTTCCTCAGGAAAGAAGAAAAAAGGTCAAGATAGGAAATAGTCCATAGCTACAACTCCCAGCACGAAAAGCCCTAGGGATCATGGCCATGCTCAAGCAAAAGAGGGTTATGCTAAGGAGGAGGAGGAAATGGATAGGGAAGATTCTGACAAAGTGTCGGAGGAGGAGCTGGAAGAGGAGAAACCTGGGAAAAAATGGAAGAGGGAGGTAGGGAGAGTTGAGGAGACTAGAAACTAGAGAATGGATGCCATTCCTCTTCCCCTCTCCCTTGTCTAGTCTCAGCCTCCTTCGGAGGAAAAAGTGAATGTCATCACTAGTGAGAACAAGGGGGAAGTGCAGGTCAAAAATAGAAGAAAGGCCTGGAAAAATTTCAATGTGAGAACTGCTACTATGGGGATTTATAGGGAAGTTATGAACCCTCGGATCCTAGTGGACAACCTGGAGAAGCCTAGGCTTAATGAGCTCATAGACCCTACTATCCTAGCCATTTCAGACAATGCAAGGGAGACTAGAATGAACCTTCTGAATAATGCCTAAAGTAGTATGATTGACAACTTCAGATCAATCAAATGGCTCTTCCACAAGCTGGAGGAAGTTAGAGAAAGGGTATCCCAGATGGAAAGTACTAAGAATAAGATAGGTAATGATAGCCAAGAGGACCAGGCTAACAGAGAAAGCTTAAATGAAAGGAGACTTAGAGATCTTGAAAACTACAACCACAACCTGGTAAGTCAGATGATTTCTCTCTTGAGTTCAATGAATGACAACATCCAATCCCTTGCTGGTAAACTTAAGGATGGGGGCTTGCTGGTGGAGGAGGGAGGACAAAACAAGGATAAGGCCAGGCTGAATGATCACAAGGCCACAATTAGTGCATTCACCAGTATGGATTAGGGCATGGAGAAGGTCCAAGATCAATTTGCAAAGGAGCAAAAAAAGATAGTCGAGGCAGCTCAGACTATGCAGGAAATGGAGAAGATAATTGAAGACTAGTTTTATTGTTTTTTGTCTTTTCATCTTCCTAGCTTTTGGCTTTTAGATAGGCTTTCTATTGTCTCTTTTAGTTTTTTTATTTTCTAGCCTTTCTATGGGCCTTTGTTTTGGGCTGGGCCTTTGGGTTTTTATTTCAGCTGTTGGACCTCTATTTTGGCTGAGCTTCTTTTGCTTATTATCAGCCTTGTTTTTGTAAAACTTATGGGTTTCAGGATCCCTTAAAACCTGTTTATCTTATCAAAAACTATTGTGAGTGTCTAGAGCCAAAGCAAACCTCACTATTGCATCTAGAGCATTGATTTGGTGAAAATTTGACTATAAATTTGCCTACCAAGGCCATAGTCAAATCTAAGACAAAAAAAAAATTGCAAACCAGAACCCGAAGGCCCGATTTGCAAATTTGGTATGATCATTTTAGATCTCTAGGTTTAATTTTTAGATCTACATATTTTATTATTTTAGTTTATACAACATCTCTACATTTTTTTGGATCTATATTAATTTCCAAAAAAGTTTTGACCATCAAGCCAATAGGAGAGATTTTCTGCAGGACAAGATTGGTGCTTACTGGTGCAAATTAGATAGTTGCATCATATTCGAAAGGTATAAAAAAAATAACCCCAAATTGACTTTTGTTTCACCAAAATTGGACATCTAAGGTTAAAATTTAGAGTCATTTGATTTTTGGAGGTGTGATGACGATGATTCAAGAAAAATAATTACAAAGGTGATTTTCAAACAATGATATCTCTCTCATATGGACTCCTTGTGAGAAAAATTTTTTGTTTTGGGGCAGAATTTCATGATCTACACATTGGTATAGGATGTTTGAGCTCTCTATTCTTGAATTTTTTTGCAAATTTCAAATCCTAGTTTTTGGAACCTCAAATGCTTAGTACAAGCTCATCTGGACACATAATCAAGTTCTATTTTTTTTGAAAGTGCATTTTTTTGTCAACTTTCTAGATCTAAAATCAGATTATAGGGTTGTGTGGATAGAAATATCACTTTTAGACTTATGACCTTTTCTGCATTGTATTGCTTTGATTACTTTTCAAAATTATTGTACATCTAAGCTACAGTGCTTAGTGATAGATTTGAATCTCAAAAGGTAGTTGTAAACAACAAAGTCAGAAGTCCACTTTGTAAATTTTCACTACCTATAAATTTCTCAAATCATACATTGTGGGTGGGGGGGGGGATTGATTTTTTTTTTTTTCATTTTGGGGGGTACATTGATTAGTACATCATGGATAAGAAAGATTTAATTACCTTGACAATACAAAACTATAAGTAGTTGAGTCAATTGGTTCTCACTTATCTTAGTGAGCATAGTGCTTTGCCATATGTCAAAGGACTTTTGTACACTGGTGACACTATTTCAATCATTTTTTGTGCACTCTTTCTACATATGGATATAGAGGTTATGGATTCACTTGATGACATGAAGTCAACTAATTTTTATGATATTTGGATCTATCTTTGGGAGATGTATGGTGATCCATACATTCCTCTATTCCCAAAATATCTTTTACCTCCAATTGTAGCTACATCCTCTCCAGATGACATCACACCTCCTAATGCTCCTATTGCTACTACTAATCCAGTTCCAACCATAGATGCTTCCAATTCAGTGTAGCAAGAAAAACTATGTCTTCCTACTTCAACTTCATGGGAGGAATTCCTTCTAGATATTGCAAGTCTATTCATGGAGTCTCACATTGAAGATGTGGTAGAGATCATCCATGATATTCATCTTCTATTTGTTAAGGTAAATACTTTATCCATTGCCACAATGATAGGTCTAGCATAGTAGGGTACACCTTGTCTTCTAGTACCACTATCAGTGAATGACTTCTTGATAGATATTTCAAGTTTTTTCGTGGAGTCACACATAGCAAATTTGGGAGACATCTTTGATGATGTAAATCTTTTCTTTGATGAAGCAAAATCTTCTTTAGTTGTCATGAGGGCTTACTCTGTCCCTCTTATCCATTCTCTACATGATCAGTCTTCACAGGTTGATATGATCATGGATCCTTACGTATAGAAGTTGTAGGAGATCTCTTTATCATTCAAGGAGACACATGGTTCATTGGGACATGTTCTACATCCATCATTGCTAGAACTATACTCATTCTTTTTAGTAGTATTGGAAGGAGTGACCGTCAGCATCAACACAAGGATAGTTGAGCAAGTTTTTGAGACACCATTCATCTTTAGGATTCTTTCTACACATAGGAGAAGCATCTCACCTATACCTCTACCATTTTTTCTTCCAAAGGGGAGGAACATTATTTAGTAGCATTGGATCAGCTATCACTAATCGACACTCTATGTTTAAGATAGGGAGGACTACCTTGTCTCCTTCTTCTTCTCTTTTATGGTGGGGGGACTTTTTCCTCTTATGGGATTTTTTTTCCTTCTATTTCTCTTTTGTATACACTTGATGTATGTCATAATGGGGGGTTCTTGATTACTCCATCCATCCTTGCATCTTGTTCTTTCATCTCTCTTTTTGGGGGAGGGTTTTTCCCATGAGGTTTTCCCTCTTTCTCCACTTTATGAGAGATTTCATCGCATCTTGTACATGGGTACCTAACATGGCCTAGTAGCCAAGACCCATAATGCATTTTCATCCTAGCTTCTGTAAGCTTAAGTACATTCCCCTAAGTTGCACTTAAGGGGGGGTGTTGGTGTAAATAGGTATTTACTTATTACACTTTACTTAAGTTTACTTAGGTCAATGCATTATTTTATTATTTATTAGTTTGATGCCTAGGAGTTTCATATGAGTTGTCATGTTGACAATGCAGGAGTAAGAAACTCTAATTTAGCACATGGTGTCTACAACATAATTTTGCATGCTACACCTTTGTAGGCTTATCCTCTCATCATCACACTTACTTCTATGCTTAATGGAGGATAATCCACTCCCGATGGATATGTGCCTAGTTGTAAGATTTATTAGAGTGTTGACTCTTAGACATTTTAGAAGCATTCCAGAGGCTTTTATATTTAGGTACTCCTCGTGTGTATGAACATGACAGAACATTGAATGATAATAAATCAATTTTTGATATTTCTATTCTGATCATACCTTGCTAGTATATTCTTGTGCTAGTGCTTGAGTTCCTTGATCTTGGGTGATTTTTCCCTAAGGCAAATTCTTGCAATGTCCACTAGAAAACAAATATCATTCTTATATTTTTATATTAGTGGGGGTGGTAACCTATACCTTTGATGCATTTTGGGTTTAAATTCTTTAAAATAAGAATCCATAATACTATTAAAGTTATCACACAATCTTTTTATGTTCTCATTTATCCAGTAGATCACAGCTCTCTTCACATCCTAGTTTATGTTACCAATTGTTAGGAAATAGTTTTACAAGTAGAAATATATACATACCAAAAATGAACCAATTACACAACTATTGGTCTTTGTAACTCCAATTGTCTTCATATTTTTAAATAGTAACTATCTTGACTCCTTTCTTACCAATTTTATATGCCAAATCTATAGCTCCACTTGCTACAGTTCGAGGTGGTGCAAGAGCACCTAGAGAATGGGTCAACTCTAGTAGCATTTTTGGCTTGTAGTGGTTTTTTCCAAACCATAGTTGAATAAGGGGTGGTTTCTAATCACAAGATTATGTTTGGTTAGGTTAGAAGACCCAGAGGTCATGGACACTTAGTAGTTTAAGAAGTTGGAAATACTAAGCTTGTAATTGCACAAGTTGCTTGCTTAGGGTTGAGAGGGTCAAAGGTTGAATTTGACCTCAAAGGGAGTAGAATAGTTTTCAAAATGAATATAAATGTATTTTTGAATAAATCTTGACACATTTGAAGTGGGTTTTAGTCTAGAGGAAGTCAAAATACAAAACTTGTAAAAATTGCTCAAGACAACTTTGCAATTTGCAAAGTTGTCATGACAACATTGACAACAAAAGAGAAACTTTGCAAAAAGAAGTTAGATGGTAATTATAAAAACTTCCACATGTTTGGGAGGACTATATTATTCTATGCCACTCCCAAAAAAAGGATTAGAGTCCATACTGTATAGAATCACAATTGATAGTTACGAGCAATTCAAGAAATTTGATCACAATTTGGTTGCAAGCCACTCTTCCAAACCATAATGGATTGAGTTGGTGAACTTTGATGCATTTTTATTTATACACTTTCTATTAGTTTCTAAATTTACTTTTTATCTTTCAATTTGAAATAATCACATAGGAATTTTGTAAATTTCTTGAAGTTGATAGATTTCTAGCCTATACAGAGCAAGTTAATAAGACATGGCTCTAACTTGACTTCCAATGGCTGAAATTATATAGCTACTTAAAATCAAGAAGATAATTTTAAATACTATATAAATATTTATTTTCAGTCATTTGAACAAGGTTTTTTATTTTTTGCACCAAGCCCTATGTGAGCCCTAGTGTGGCCAACAAGGTATTTTGGTGTTTGCAAGTTGAAAAAGATGATGAATCTTGATTGGTCTGTGCAAATAAAGTTTTTGTGAGTGAAGAGATATTCTTGAAGGTCCTTAGGAATAGATTTGAGAAGGATTGGAATGAATTTGATACATCACTACTTCATAAACTACACTAGTTTTAAAGACCCTAGAAACCCTTAAAAATAGGGCTATTTGATAATTGTGATGTACATATGGGTTTGGGGACTGAAACTTGACAAATTTAAAAGGTCTTTCAAAAGGGTATCTAGATCCTAAGTTAATTTGGGGGATTTTTTAGAAGTGTAAGGAGATATAGCTTAAATTCCCTAACAAGAGACCTAATTAGGAGCTAAAGGGCTACAAGGTCTAAAAGGAGTTTTTAAGAGATCAGTAAGGGACATATGAATATGACCACCAAGAAAACTTTGAAAACCATGAAAAGGGAAATTGGATAAGCCAAGACATGCCCACTTGACTATGGAGGAACCCTAGGTGATTGAATGGGAGATTGGACACCAAGGAACCAAGGTGTGTTTCAAGATTGGAAGTACAAATCAAGTTGATTAATGAGGATCATTGGGATCAGGGACTAATGAGGAGTTTTACCTTAGAATAGGGCAAATAAAGAGGCCCTAGGAGATGAGGAGAGTGAAAGAGCATAGTTCAGTAACTAGATAATGCATCTAGGTCTTTGTGGTGATCTTCCCCATAAAAGTGGTATTAGAGCTTGTAAATATTTTAGATAGGCATTGTATATGTATAAGTCAATGGGTGAATCCATCATGGTGACTAATGTTGAGTTAGCTAAAGAGGTCAAATAATAGAAGGAGAGAAATAGACTCCTAGAGGAAGCCCTAGAGACTATGAGGAATAGATTGGATGAAGTTGCAGAGATAACTTCTAAGGTAAAAGAAAAGTTAGAAGTAGATGAGGATAAGCAGAAGGTAGTGGATGAGGATGATATAGTACTTGAACTAGATCCTCCACTACAGGAATAGCCCTTCTTAAAAGAAATCAAGGAATTGGATGATAAGGCATTGGAAGGAATACCCTTGTTCACTAGAAAAATAGATACAAAGTTAGTGATGGAATGGATAGAAGGAATAGAGAATCATTTTGAATCTAAAGGAGTCATAGAGGCTCAAAAGGTAAAGGTGGAAAAAGTAAGATTAAGAGGACCAATTTTGACTTGGTGGGAATTCCTTCAACAAGAAAGATAAAGATAAGGCAAAAAGCCAATAGTTAATAAAGTTGAAGTGGTAACTACAATAGAGGTAGAGGTTCTAATACTAGTGGACAAGTTAGGTATAGTAACTTTGGTAGAGTTTCCCACTTTTCTTATATGAAATGTTATAACTATGGTCAATTGGGTCATCCATCTTATAGATGTCTTGATAAAGTTTCAACATCATAATGTGAAAAGAAGATGGCCTATATAAAAGAAGATTCTAGTAGTGTGAAGGCACCTGAGGTTAATATGGATTCTAAAAGTGGAGAGAACTTAATGTTGAAGAGGGTATTGATTAGAGAACCTAGTAAAGAAGATCTAAAATAGAGAAGGGAACTATTTAGAGTGAAATGTAAGATACTTGGGAAAGTTTCCAGAGTCATCATAGACTCAGGGTCAGCTGATAACATCATATCAAAGGAGGTAGTAATGAAGCTAAAAATCAAGAAATTACCTCACACTAACCCCTATAGAGTTACTTAGTTGAAAAAGGGATAGAATGTGTTAGTTAATGAGCAAGTGTGGGTAGAATTAACTATAGGAGGATATCAAGATAAAATTATGTGTGATGTAGTCCCAATGGATGATTGCCACTTATTAATAGGTAGACCATGATAGTATGACAGAGATGTGGTGCATCATGGCAATAAAAACATGTACAATTTTAAGAGGGATAACATCACCTTTAAGATTCAGTCATTGATTGAGGAAGAATCAAATAAGATAAAGTGGAACCTAATATGTTTCTAATGAGTGGAAAGGATTTTTTGAATGAACTCAAGTAGGATAAAGAAGTGGGGTTTGTTATCATGGTGAAACCTAAAGAGGAACCAATTTCTCAACAAGTAACCATGCTAGAAGAATTCAAGAAATTATTGGATCAATACAAGGACATCCTATGTAATGGGACACCAACTACTCTACTACCTTAAAGAGAAGAAAGTCACCAAATAGACTACATAGCAAGGGAATCTTTACCCAATAAAGCTACATACAAAATGACACCAATTAGCACAAGGAGATTGCTAGGCTAGTTCAAGAGTTGTCAGATCGAGGCCTAATTGGAAATAGCATCAACCCATGTGCAGTTTCAATTGTGTTAGCTTAAGAAGGGAGTTAAGTAGAGAATGTGCATTGGTTCTAATAAATAAGATTAATGTTATATATAGATTTCCTATACCTAGAATAGAGGATTTAATGGATTGTTTAGAGGGTGCTAAATATTTCTCCAAAATTGTCCTTAAGAGCCATTACTACCAAATTAGGATGAAAGAATGGGATGAATGGAAAATGACCTCTAAAATCACAAAGGGTCTCTATGAGTGGTTAATTATGATGTTTGGTCTCAAAATGCACCTAGTACATTCATGAGGTTGATGAATGAAGTGTTAAAATACTATGTAGGTTGGATTGTGGAAGTCTACCTAGATGATATCCTCATTCATTGTAGAAAAAAAACACATGAAACATCTAGAGTTAGTGTTGAAAAGTTTATAAGAGGAGAAGTTAGCCATCAATTTGGAGAAAAATGAGTTCTTAAAACAAGAACTAGTATACCTAGGATTTGTGGTATCACAGGCAAAGCTTAAGATGGATCCAAGCAAGGTAGAAGCTATTTTGAATTGGCCTACACCTAGAACATGGAGTGAAGTGAGAAGCTTCTAGATTAGCTCATTTTTATAGGAAGTTTGTTAGAAGGTTCAGCGAGATTTGTGCACCTATCCTAGAAACCATAGAAGGGCAACACAAGACTTAGTTTAGATGGACTAAAGAAGCCTTTAAAGCCTTTGAGAAACTAAAGAAAGAATTGGCCACACAAACCATTCTAAGATTACCAAGTTTTTAGAAACCCTTCATAGTGTAGTATGATGTAATTAATATAGCAGCGGGAACATTTTTGAGTCAAGAAGGAAGACCAATAGCATTATTTAGTGAAAAAATGAATAAAGATAAGTTTAGGTACTCATCTTATGACCTAGAACTATATGTACTGGTACAAGCCCTTAGGAAATGGAGGCACTATCTGTTATCCAAAAAGTTTGTGGTGTTTACTGATAATCAAGCCCTTAGTTTCATCAATACTCAAGAGAAGCTCAGTTTGAGGAACATTAAGTGGATGGAATTTTTGAAAGCATATACCTTCATCATAAAAGATAAGGGGTGGTCTAACAAGGTAACATATGCATTGAGTCAAAGACTTCCCATAATCTTGAAGATTGAGTTGAAGAGTATTTGAATAGAAGGATTAAGGATCTCTATAAGGGAGATGAAGATTTTGAAGAAGCTTGCAAAGTATGTGTGGGATTTAAGAATCATTTTCATAGTGAATTTTCTAATTATACATTGAAAAATGGAATACTTTTTATGGATAACCATTTATGTGTTTCTAGAGGTTCCATGAGTGAGAACCTAATTTAAGAAAAAAACAATGGAAGCTCGGGTGGTCATATTGGTCTAAACAAAACTGTGGAACTTGTACATAGATTATACTATTGGCCTAATATGAAAAATAACATTAGGAGATATGTGGAATAGTGTGGAGTATGTCAAAAGGCTAAAGCTACTTCTACTAATACTGGCTTGTATCAACCTTTACCAACTCAAAATTGTGGGAATGCTTGAACATGGGTTTATAGTAGGTTTTCCAAGAACTACTAGATTTGATAGTATATTTGTGTTAGTAGATAGATTCATTAAAATGAGTCACCTCATACCTTGAAAGACCACAAATTATGCTAGTCATATTTCACATCTCTTCTTGAAGGAGATTTTTAGGATCCACAGATTGCCAAGAAGTATAGTGTCAAACAGAGATGTCAAATTTATGGGTCATTTTTGGAAGACCCTATGGAAGATATTAGGCATAAATCTAGAATTTAGATCAGCCTACCATCCCCAAACAAATGGCCAAATTGAGGTAATAAAAAAGGTGATTGGAAACTTCTTATGTGTTGTACCAAGGAGTTGGTTAGGTATGGGACCAAGTTATTCCTCAAGTAGATTTTTTTTATAATGACAGTATTAACAAGACAAATGGTAAAAATCCATTTGAATTTGTATATGGAATGCATCCTAGAGGTTTATGTGAGATTAGGGAGTTAAAAGAAAAAGGAGTGTCCATGTTGATGATTTTGCACAATCCATGAAGGAGATACATGAACATGTGAAGGAGACACTCATAGAAGAAAATCAAAGGTTGAAAGATAAGATGGACAAGAAGAGGAGAAAATTTCAATTTAAGGTTGGTTATTTGGTGATGGCTTACCTTAAAAAAGCCAAAATTCAAAATAATATACCAAGAAAACTTCAGATGAGGAGAATTGGACCCTACAAAGTATTGCAAAAATATGGTCAAAATGCCTATAAACTAAACTTCCCATAGGAGTTGTCCATCTCTCCTATCTTCAATGTCCAATATTTGATCAAATACAAAGGAAATTATATCAAATATTAGGAAGGAATCATAGAGGTGGAAAAATATATAAGGAATCTTAGTATATACTTGATTAGCCCAAACCTCAAGCAGAAAGGACACTTGACTCCTAGGTGAAAAAGAAAACTAGGAATCATGTTTATATGGATCATTTAGTAAAGTGGAAAGAAAAACTTGAGTCAAAGGTGACTTGGGTGTCTGAAGGTGATTTCAACTAAGTTACATCAAGGGGCACATGCACCTTCAGGATCAATTATAAACTTCCTCGGATTGTTAACCGAGTGATTTTACTTCATATTAATTCATAAATTGTCATGCAATAGGAACTCCTTTGACATCCTGTAACAACATTTGGTTTCCTATATCAACTTAATACAAACTAACCACTTCCCTATTTAAATTTAAATATATCAATGACTTGATCATCTATGAATATAGAAAATTGAACATTAACCTGACTGCAAATAGATTGTCAATCAACAATAAATTGTGATCAATTCCATACCACCTTTTTGCATACATTATTTAAAATTTGATAATAATAAAAATCATCAAATATGACATCCTTTGTCATACTAAAATCTGCAAATTTATTATTCAAACCAAACTTTAACATCCTCACATATTAGTTATGTGATTTCAGCATATTGGTGAATACCTAAAGATATTCACCAATTCAGAGATATACTTCTAAATGGGTATGAGTAGGGTTAAATAAAATAGTAAAATAAATGGAAATAAAAATAATATGATACATGACTTCTCTACAATCCCAAAAACAAATCTTTGAGAATTTAAAAAACTCCCATAGATGAATGTGACTCTCAAAATAACAATGCTTATATTCACGGTTCAGAAAATCATGTTTCCTTTAACAACTTTCAAAACAAAAAATTAAAATTTGATTCCAAAACTCAATTGATATGTTACTTTTCTAAAACAAAATAATTGCTAAAATCTTGGAACTTTGAATGTCAATTTAACAAAGGAAACAAATTGAACCACACATCCAAATTGTAAAACTCAAAAATCAAAAAAAGAACATAAACTCTTTCTATTCTTCTTGCCATATATCTCTTATTTTTTTATTATTAAAAATTTCCTTAATAATACTTTCCCTTCTCTTCTCTTGGGAATATGAAACTTCAACCCAAAACAAGAAAAGAAAACCATTTTTGAATTATGAGGAATCAATCATCAGAATCTATTACCAACTTCATGTAGCTGTCAATTATTTAGTTGGCTTAATTATTTAGGAATTTATTACAAACATTAAAATTTAAAAAATTTAAAACATGACATTAATTTTTTGCATAACTTCTTGAAGCATTTTCAATCATGTTAGTTTCTAGAGCATTTGTCTGATCTGCTACTACAACAATTTGGACATCATTCCACAAGAGGTAACTCGACTTGTTTGTTGCAGGGGAGAATGGTGTAGGAGCACTTAGATAATGTGTCAGCTCTAGTAACAATTATGGCTTGTAGTGGTCTTGGAAAAACCACATTTGAATAAGGGGTGTTTTCTAATCCCAAGAGTGTGTTTAGTTAGGCTAAAAGACCTAGAGATCATGGGCACTTAGTAGCTCAAGGAGTTGGAAATACTAAGCTTGTAATTGCACAAGTTTCTCATTTAGGGTTAAGAGGTTCAAATGTTAAGTTTAAACTCAAATGGAATAGAATAGTTTTCAAAATGAATCAAATTTGACACAATGGAAGTGGTTTTGAGTGTAGAGGAAGTCAAAATACAAAAGTTGTAAAAATTACTCATGACAACATTGAGAACAAAAGAGAAACTTTACAAAAGGAAGTTATATGGTAGTTATAACAAAATCCACATGTGTAGGAAGACTATATAATTATATTTCATGTCCAAATTAAGGATTGGAGTTCATACTATATAGAATCACAATTGATAGTTACGAGCAATTCAAGAAATTTGATCATAGTCTAGTTGCAAGCCACTCTTCCAAACCATAATGGATTGAGTTTGTGAAGTTTATTGTATGTTTAATTATAAATTTCCTATTGTTTTTTGAATTTTATTTTTATCTTTCAATTTGGAACAATCACATAGGAATTTTGTAAATTTCTTGAAGTTGACAAGTTGTTGGTTTGTACAAAGAAAGTTAGAAAGACATGGTTCTAACTTGACTTTTAATGGTTGAACTTGTATGGACACTTGGAATCAAGAAGATAATTTTAAATACTTTATAAATATGTATTTTTGGGTCATTTGGATAAGGTTTTCTATTTTTCTGACCAAGCCCTAGGCAAGCCCTCGTGTGCTTGGTAAGGTGTTTTGGTGTTTCCAAGTTGAAAAAGATGGTGAATATTGGTTGTTTTGTACCAAAAAAGTTTTTGTGAGTGAAGAGACATGCTTGAAGGTTCTTAAGACTAGATTGACAATGATTTGAATCTATTTGATAAGTCATTGCTTTAGAAACTACACTGGCAATTACAAGACCTTAGAAACCCTTAAAAATAGGGGTAGTTGGTAAATACAATGTATGTATGGGTTGCAGGACTGAAACTAGATAATTTTGAAAGGCCTTCTAAAAGGGTATTTGGATCCTAAGTTATTTTTGGGGCTTGTTCAAAAGTGTGAGGAGATGTGGAACAAATTCCCTAATAGGAGACCTAATTAGGGGCTAAAGGGCTACAAGGCCTAAAAGGGGTTTTTAGGAGACCAGTAAGGAGATATGAATATTACCACAAAGAAAACCCTAAAAAACATGAAAAGACAAATTTTAAAATCCTATGCATTCCTACTTGACTAGGGAGGAGGAACCCTGGGTGTTTGAATGGGAGATTGGACACCAAGAACCAAGGTGTGTTTCAAGATTGAAAATGTGAATCAAGTTGATTAGTCAGGATCATTGGGAGATGGTATTAGTGAAAATTTATCCCTTAGAATAGGGTAAAGGAAGAGGCCCTAGGGTAATAGGGTTGAGTACCTACGCAGTGCATCTCAATCTTTGTGATGATCTTCCCCATCATGAGATCTTCTATAGTTTATACTTTCAGACCTCTTCCATCCCACTTGGCTCCAATGTTACTTTCAATTTTCTTCTTTGATGGAGGTCTAATTTCCTTGGGTTTATCAGTAATAGGATATCTATTAACCATGTGAATTATGTCTCTATTAATATTTATTAGCTCATCCAAACACATAGTCATGTTGTGAACCCTTCTCAAAACAATTCAAATCCATTCTATTTTGAAAACCTCCATAAAATGTAGGACATGAGTGAGTCCTTTTTTTTAGGTGATTATGTTCTTTCAGTTTCCCTTCCACACAAAATTTCTTATAAGTTTCTCATAGTTCAAAATCACCTACCTCACTAATTTTTAAATGATAAAATGTTTGAATATCTTGGACCAATAAAACCCTAGGTGGAATCATAGATAGGGATCCTAACTCATCAACCTTTGTTGCCACTTTAGGGTGTGGTTTGTACTCTGGCTCCTCACAATTTCCACTCTAAATCAATCTATCCATGTTAACCTTGGTATCTTTTACTGGTTCAAAGATTGAAGCCATTTTGTAATGTTAGGTTTTCAGTAAGAACTCAAAAATCAAGCTTTCTTAGCACACTTACTCAATTTGACATTGAAATCTTGATCAGTATCAATCACTCAAACTAATTTCTCTTCTTCATATTACTCACTCTTTTTCTCTTATGAATGCAAATGAACTATTCAAACCTCATTTCATAATAAAGTTCTTTTAATATTTTTCAAGGCATAATAAATGTTTTGTACTATTTCCTCAAAGTACTCTTTCAAAATTTTCACTTAGGATACTTGATTTAGAAATGCTTCCATATCCATCTTGGTTAACATATAAAACATACCATCCACTTTACTCACTTGATTAACACCCAACTTATATTTTCTTCTCAGTGTGGCTTCATCGAGTACACTACATTCCAATTTTCATATGAGTTTCCCTATTGCATCATACTTTGCTTTGATATGGAATTATTTCTTTAATTTAAGGAATTGTTGTTAGATATAACAATACTACTATAAATCCATACCTCTTTGCATGATTTATATTTTGGTAGAGGTTTAACATGATCCATTAGATAATGTGCCACTGATTATAGCATTTGATGATCTACTCTTTTACGTCTTCCTTCTCCAAGTATTTCCCATCTGATCATGAACTTCATCAACATTTACTTTTCTCTTACCTTTGCTATCTTCTTCCTTTGGTGTTGACATTCGATACCTACAATCTCTGCTCAGGTGACCAACCCTATGACAATGATGACGTACCATTTCTATCTTCCTCTAGTTCTTTTTTGTCCTCCAAAATGTAATCTCATATAATTAGCAACAACATGACCATATTTTCCATATATAGTTGTAATAACCCAAAAATGGTCATCTAGATTGTGAGCCCTCTTTCTAGCAATTTCACATAATTTATCCATCATTTAATCTTGATCAAATCATCAAAAATCTATTTATTCAATCATAACCAATGGTTTGACCACTTTAGCTTAAATCTTTTTTTTAATTAAAAGAACACTCTCCCTTTTAATTAAATAAAAACCCCCACTTCCAACTTATCTTAAGTGTGCACACATAAATCATTATTCCTATTTTAAAAATAAAATAAAATACATTTTCATCTACAAATGAATGCACAATTTTCTATGTGAGAGGAATCTTCTATTTTAAAAATAAATTTAATTCTCCTTCACACAATTCTTTCCCTCTCAAAACTCAATTGTTGATTGTAATTAGTGGAGATCTTTCTGCACATAGATCACTCAAGATGCATTCTCATCCCTTGATTATGCCTCTTTTTCCTCTTAATCCTTACCGTCCATTTATCTTTAAAAGGAGAGCTCTATCCTCAATGTATAATATTAGACTCTCATTGTAACATTATGTTTCATGGTTTCTAGGTACTTTTGGAGATTTTGAAGACTCAAAGCATTTTCATTCTCATACTTGCATACTTAATCTAGCTTCTTCATACTTGCATTGTAGCATTTTAGCTTAGATTTATTTTTTATGCTTTATCTTAGCTCACCTAATCTAAATAAGAGGCTTTTTAACTCTCTTTGTTTTCTTGCATCTCATTTAGTTTAACTTGGATTTCCATTTCATACTCTTGATTCATGGATATTGGTACTCGTTACCTCTACTCTTTAAATCTCTCATTCTATAGTACACCTTGCAAGGGTTGCATAGCTAGGTTCATTTGAGAGACACCATTTCACAATTTTCACCTTTTAACAACATATATAGAGAGCTATAAGACACCTCTCAAGACTTCCTCTTACAGGGGTTCTCTCAAGAATAAGGGTTTATATTAGTGTGACTCATTTTTAGCACACATTTTTGGTGCTCACCATAGGACTTGAACTAAGTTTCTAGCTCCATTTTATTTCTTATAGTTTTCATTTCTAGTTTTTTTTGCAAAAACTTATTAGATCATCAAGTGGTTGTGTAGGGTTGTCACTTTGGTATTTAGGATAACCCTTGTGAAGATTGTTTTGAAGGCCAAAACACTAGTTTTTGAAAAATTTGATCATATCTTTCAAACTGTTTCATGTTAGGATCTGAATTTTTTTTCAGGTTGTAGATGCATTCAAAATGTCTTAGTTCACTTTTAAAAATTTTTTGAGTTGATTTGCATCAGTTATAAATTTTTATTTGCTTTTCATAAAAAAATATTTCTAGTTGCAGAGCAACAACTTTTTCAGTAACATTTACATTTTTGGAAAGGTCTCTAGATTCTACAAGGGTTTAGTTCTTTATGTTTTGAATTTAGAGGTCATATTAGGTCTCCATAAATCAATTTGAAAAAACTAGTCTATTTTGGGAAAATGGGTTCCCAAGGCACAAATTAAAAGATATTGCTATTTTTTTTGCATTTTTGGAAAGATCTTTAGTTTTTAGTAGGGGTATCCTCTTTGCATTTCTATTTTTGGATCATACATAATAGAAAACAAATTAGATCTTGTTGACTAGGTCAAAAACAAAAAGTAAAGAATAGAGCATTTG
The DNA here is from genome assembly GCA_028749045.1 of Cupressus sempervirens. Lineage (NCBI taxonomy): Eukaryota > Viridiplantae > Streptophyta > Pinopsida > Cupressales > Cupressaceae > Cupressus > Cupressus sempervirens. The sequence continues at coordinate 563,479,120 of CM053785.1, read as the reverse complement.
TGATTAGTTTGCACTTTTTTTGCATGCATTTGATTGGAAGAAAACTTAGATTTTTGAGACAACTAACCAGCTACATGTTTTACTTAGTTCTTATTCCCTAACCTTTTATTTTTGTAGGGACTTTCTTTCTTTCTTTCTTTATTAAAGGAAAAATTACACAAAAAGGGTTACTGACGTTGTTGCAGGACTACCCAAGATAAAAACAAAAAGATTTGAGTGTTTCTTCATTTCATGTTGGGCATTTAATATTTATTCATTTTAATAGGCACATAAAACCCTTTATTAAGGGTTCATTGTTGGTAGGAGAGTATGCTCTTCACCTTTTAGGTAAATCAAAAATCTTGACCTTTCATTGAATCAAGAAAGTGGGTGGGATACTCTGCTCTTTAGTGGTTTTAATTAACATTATTTGTCATGTTTGGGGGAAACATTTGGGAGAAAGAGAGTATTCTCTTCACATTTTTATGAATCAAAATCTTCACCTCCTTAATGTAGATCCATTTTCTTTAACCTCCTAGTGAGATTGTACCTTCAAAGGACCTGCTATTGGTGGAAAGCTACCAATAGTAATTACCCAAAGTGAGGACAAGTAAAACCCAACTAACTTTACCCACTATAATAAGAAAACCCTTGAGAAAAGCCAAAGCCTTAGGAGGTATAACACTTGTCTTCATCTAGTGGATGCACTTGTGGGATTATGACCATGATAAAAATACTAAGTGAGAGTGCTTAAGGTATTCTTGTGGAAGCAAGGTCCATTACTTATCATATGACAAGGTGTCTTGATGTCAGGTGCAAGAGAGGCATTAATAATGGCACCCTTACTAGACAACTTAGGATTATAGAGCACCTTATTTTTCTACTCAATATCTTGTTACAAGGATTGATCCTAGTGGACTACCTAGATCACCTCAAGATTTGACTCACATCATATGTTCCTTTAGATGTGGGTAACCCATCTATGAAAAAGCCAATATATATTATGGAAAATCACTTTGTGTAAGTAAAGGGAATGCCAAGTTGTGGGCCAAGGTATTGATTAATGAGCTATGTCCTATAGGTATAATGTGTTTGATGTGTCTTCAATTTGTACTAGACCCTAGAAATATTTTTTAGACCTCACTTATGGTTGTGTCATGCAAGGTGGCTTTTTTCCTTTCATGATTGTTCAAGTACTACTCCATGTGTCACATCTTTCTTTTGAACATCAAACTTTCTATGCTATCAACTATTGTCAAACTTTGTCAACCAAGTCAAAACATTTTTATTTTGTTGCTTACTAGGGAGATTTTTACCTTTTGGATGTTCTTTTCTATGTCTCTAGTGCTTAAAATTTCTTAAATTAGCTCTTTCATCTAGTTGCTCTTGGCCTTTTCCATATTCTTGGTCTATGTCAGCATATTAGGATCTTCTTTCAGGATTAAAAGGTTACCTTGATCTCTTAACTACATTCTTTGATTGGGAATTTTTTTCACTTGTTTGTGCTTATGTATCTTCTTGGCTATTTGGCTTCTTTCCTAACACTTGACTTGAGTTTCTGGTATTGTAAGTTTCTTGGTGATGTGATAACCTAGTCTTTCTCTTACCCTAGCTTCTCCTAGGGTCTCCTTAGGCCTTTTCCTTGACCTAATAGGGTAGCTAGTCACCCTACTTCCCTTATGTTCCTAACACTAAGGTCTTATTCCATTCAACTACTGCACACAAACAAGGTAGAAAAAACATACCATTACCACTCCCTATACTTGCTTTCTTCCTCTTCAATAAGTTCACCAACTACCTCAACTTCATGATCAACACCCAAAATGGAAGTATGAATATCTCAGGAGACATTGAGAGACTTCTCAAACGTCATTACCATATTTGGGAATGAAACACTAAACAAGTTCCAATAAACCCTTTGAAATGCACAAAATTGCTTATAAAAGGGATACAAGAAATTAGCCCTCAAAAGTAAGTAAAATTCAAATAACTTACAAAAGTTCTTAATAAGACATCAAAGAAATCATTGATCCAAAACCCCTTTTCAATGACGTTAAGGATTTTGGAGGTCTAGGGTTCCCAACTTGTCCATATACTATGACCATAATTTTAGCCTAAAACCAAGGGTTTTAAGGGTTTTTGGCTATCTACAAACATCTAATGCCCTGCTCAGAGATCCTTGGAACAAGGATAAAACATGCACTAAATAAATTTTTTTTTTAAAATTAGTTAATTAACAACAACATGAAGTAGCCCAATGCAAGAGTGAAACATCTAAAATAGGGTTTTTAGACATGTTAACAATACTTGTGTTATCACAGTAAATGATAACAGGTTTTGTGAATGTAATTTCAATATCCTTCATCCATATGACTTGATTACAGTAGTTTTTTTGTTGCAACATATTCTGCCTCTACAGTACTTTGTGAGGTACAATCTTGTTTCTTGCTCAACCAAGAAACTAGTCTTCCTCCAAGGAAAAATGCTCCTCCACTAGTGCTTTTTCTCTCATCTTCTCCAGCCCAATTAGCATTTGTGTAAGTACAAAGAGTAAAGTCATTAATTCTATCATACCAAATTTCATAATCTAATGTTCCTTTCAGATATCTAAATATTCTTTTACTACTACATAGTGATATTCTTTGGGATCAACTTGAAATTTTGCCACAATTCCAACAACATTTGTTATATCTAGTTTACTGTGAATCAAATACTGCAATCCTCCAATCATAGATCTATACTTTTTTGTTCAACAATAGGTGTCTCATCTTTGTTTGATAACTTATGACCAGTTACCATAGGAGTTCCAACGAGTTTACAATTTTCTAAACCAAATATTTTCAGCAAATCTTTCAAATACTTGGTTTGAGAGATGAAAATACCTTTTTTTGTTCTGAACAATTTGTAGTCTCAAGAAAAATTACATTTCTCCTATCATGCTCCTCTCAAACTCATTCTTCATGTCTTCTGAGAATTTGTTACTAGCTTCATCATTTCCACCAAAAATGATGTCATCAACAAATACAATGATTATTAGCAAACCATCTATTGTTTTCTTCAAGTACAAGTTACTATCTGCTATTCCATTAGCAAATCCAAGCTTTGCTAAGTATTTGTCCAACCTTGCATACCAGGTTCTTGGTGCTTGTTTTAATCCATAAAATTCTTTATTTAGTTTGCAAACCATGTCCTTCTCTTCTATTAAAGGAAAACCCTTTGGTTGTTCAATGTAAACTTCCTCTATAAGCTCTCCATTCAAGAATGTTGACTTAGAATCCATTTGATATACTTTAAAATTCTTATTTACCACATATGCTAGGAAAATTTTGACTACTTTCATTCTTGCTATAGGTGCATATGTCTCTTCATAGTCAATTATTTCTTGCTGAGAGTAACCTTTGCATACAATTTTTTCTTTGTTTCTTATTACTTCTCCATGTTCATTCATTTTATTTCTGAATACCCATTTTGTGCCAATCACATTTTTGTCCTTAGGTCTAGGAACTAATTCCCATGTGTCATTTTTAATTATCTACTAGATTTCTTCCTCTATTGCTCTTATCCAATGATCATCTTTGATTGCTTCATCTATGCTGCTTGGTTCTACTTGAGATATCAAACATAGTTCTTCATTAGTTTTGCTTCTTGTCATTACTCCTTTTTCCTTACTTCCTATTATCTTATCATCTGGATGATTTCTTATCAAGTTCTTATTTGGGGTAGGAGTTGTTGCTTCAACTCTTATTTTTGGCACTGCACTCTGTTCTTCTCTCACATCTTCAATTTGCACATTCTGCAAGTCATTGCTAGTCTTGAAAAATAACTCATTACTTTTGTTAGTCATTCCAAATTAATCATCTTCATCAATGTTATAATCCACTATCTTTTCCTTTGTGCCAAATTTTTCATCAATTTTAACATTTGTGCACTCTACTATAGTTTTTGTTCTATAGTTGAAACATCTGTAATGAGTAGCCAAGAAACATACCTTCATCACTCCTTGGATCAAACTTACCAATATCATCATCTCTTTTGATGTAACATTTGCTTCCAAATATCCTAAAATATTTTACTAATGGTGAGTGATCAAACCATAGCTCATAGGATGTTTTGTCCATACCTCTTATTATCTACACTCTATTTAGTGTATATACTACTATATTGACTGCTTCTCTCCAAAAGGTTTTTGGTACATCATTTTCAAATAACATGGCTCTTGTTGCTTCAGCAATTGACTTGTTTCTTCTTTTAGCAATCCCATTCTACTCAGGTGTATGGGGTGAAGATTGTTGTCTCTTGATACCATGCTCTTCACAATAGATATGTAATTCTCTAGAGGTGAATTCTCCTCCTCTATCTGATCTTAAATTCTTGATTTTAACTCCAGATTCATTCTTAATTTTATTCTTAAATATCTTGAATTTTTCAAATGCTTCTAATTTTCCTTTAAGAAAAGCTACCCACATCATTCTAGTGAAATCATCAACAAAAATCATAAAGTATCTTTCTCCATAAAATCCTCTTGTTCTTGCAGGACCACTCAGATCTATATGAACTAATTCTAGCTTTTGTGTAGTACAAAACTGCTTGCTAGCAAATGAGACTCTCTTCTACTTAGCCAAGATACATTCCTTACAAATAGTGTTAGTGGGCTTAATGATCTTGGGTAAATCTCTCACAGCAAGTGTATTACTAGCCTTCACAATGTTATCAAAGTTAATGTGATAAAATCTTCTGTGCCATAACCAACTATTGTCAATCTTGCTACTAAACATGTTATTTTAGTGGAGTTTAACTGAAATACATTACCTCTAGTTTTTGTGTTAGTACCAAGTAGTTTTCCTTCCTTGTTCTTGCTAATGCATGTGTTATTACCAAACTGCAATTGATAACCCTTGTCCATAAGTTGTCCAACACTTAATAGGTTATGTTTTAGTCCATCAACAAAGTAAACATCATCAGTATATGTTTTACCATCAAGAGTGATAGATCTAATTCTCATAATGTGATAGGCTACATTGTTCCCTACTCTAACAATTTCTCTATCATGGCTTTTGAATTTGATAAATTTGCTCATATCACTGGTCATGTGATGTGAACAAGCACTATCAATGATCCAATATTTCTTTTCAACCTATGAGATCAACGCACTTTCTTCTCTGATTTCTCTGTCAAGATCATCCTCCTTTATAGCCACGAATCCTAATTCATCTTCACTCATGTTTTAATAAAAATCTTCGTCTTCTTCATCATTAACATATAAATAGTTTCTAGGTATTCTAGACTTGAATCTTCCTTTATACTTTCTTTCTCTTTTAGGACACTTAGATGTATAATGACCATATTCATTACATGTCCAACATTTAAAGATATTCTTACCATATTTTTCTCTTTCTACAAGAAGAGTCACTTCCTCTTGGATCTTTTCCTCAATAGACTTGCTACTACTAGCAATGTCTCCCTACACTTTTGTGTTCTTTGCTAAACTAGGTTTGATATTTAGTGCACTAAATGTTGTCTCAACCTTTGCTAATTCTTTGAATTATTTCAGATCAAACTCTTCAGCTTCCAATCTCCCAAGCAATGTTTCATTGGTGAAGTTAGTGGTGCAAGGTAACATTACTCAAATCATCTATGTTATTGTCTTCAAGGGTGGTGTTAGACTTTTCAAGATCTTCCATATTACTTCATCGTCAGATTTTTTTCCATCAAGAGATGTGATTCCTACAATAATCTCAGATATTCAACCAACATAACTTCTTACAGATTCATCTTCCATCACTTTAGCTTCTTGGAATGCACAATACAAATTTTACAATCTAACCCTCTTTGCATGTGTATTACCTTCATAATTACCCTCTAAACTTTTTCAAATTTCATGAGATGTTTTAAGTTGTTTTACCTGATAGTACTCACTTTTAGGTAATGCTAACAATATTTATTTTCTTGCCCTTATGTTGCACATAAACACTTCTCACTATTCCTCGGTGCAAGTTTCAAGATTGTCTTCTTCTACAATGTTCTTCAATGTCTTGGTTACAAGCCAATATCTTAGACCCAGGCACAAGAGACGAGTCTTCATTTTATCCTTCTAGCTATCATAGTTTGTCCCATCAAATCTAGGACTTTCCTTCCCGAACAGATTTGCCATTGACTCCCAAAGTTGTTAAACTTCCCTTCGAGGACCTAATGCTCTGATACCAATTGTTAGAAGTAGTAGATCACTAATATAACTAACAGGTGAGGAGGGTGAATCTATTATATATCAATCTTAAATAATTCTTAATTAATCAACCAAAGTAAATAGAAATCACAAAGAAATGTGCATGCACAAATACACGAGATATGTTGACTAGGTGAACCCTTGATCAGAGGGAAAACCCTAGCGGGAATGATGCCCACAAAATAATGTACTGATTTGAATATTCCTTGTTGAGGATGGACCTTGTTAGGAATCTATTACAATACTTAGTACAAAGAGTCCCTATTAGGAGACTTTGAATCCCTGTTAGGAGATTCCAACCTTGCTAGTAGTTGTGGAAGGCAATTGAACCCACTGTCCAAATAGCTTTAGGATCAAATCAATGAAGCCACTGTCCAATTAATCTTAGTATTATTCCTTTTAGAATAATAGCTATGTGACAATCTTTCACTTCTTTCTTTGTCTAGTACATTGTACTTCATCACCTTTAGATCATGCAATTAGATTTGGAACTCTGTATCCATCAACAGTAACCCTTAAGGTCACTTACATGCATTAGTAGATTACTCTGCTCCTCTACTAAGCAATTTTCAAGTCTCCTCTACTTCTCGATCTCAATGATGGTGTCTAAACTTGGAAAACATCTTTCCTTTATACCAAACTCAATTTTAATTCCTTGACTTGGCTCCATACTTTACCATATGTTAATTAAATAAAATACATATTTAATTAATGTTGCCAGCTCACAGTTATACCCAAACTTTCAAGTGTGCAACTTTTGTACCTGCACACTTGCTGACATCATCAATAGTCAGTGTGTTACCTCTAGCTAACTACACAACCCTTAATTCCAAATATAATGCTCTATATTGGTCATACAACAAAAACTATTTTTCCACTGCTCTATTTTCTTGCAGTTCTCTGTAAATTATCAATATCTTCCACATGATATCAATTCTAGTTATACGCACTTGCCCACATGTCAAATACATACTATAGTATATGTTGGTAACTGTGCATAACTAGATGCATAATATAATATCCTTAATATACAAATCTCAGTCAGTTGCTCTATCAGTCTTATACAAACTTATTGCTATGTTGTCATCAATGACAAACAATGTTCTGCAATGCTCCCCCATAGCATCAACATTCATGTTAACACAATCCTCCACAATGGGGAGTACCAGATCCACAAGTTGAGTCATAGACACTCAAACACAATAATGAAAAAATCCAAACAACATATAACCATCTGAAACATAGCAATAAAGGAAATGTACTAAAAACAACATCGTAGAGAATGAAAATAGCAAATTAAATGCACAATTCCTCCGAACCATAATAGCATCATGAGATCTCAAAGGCCCTAGCCATCCCCCATGCATAACATCCCAACTGCCAACTACATAGTTGGAGTTATCTTGTGAGGACGTCACTACCAAAGTGTAATAACATCATAAGAAACAAGAAATATAACATGCTAACTAGTAAGTAATAGATACTCCAACTGAAAAAATATCATCTAATCATATGGTAAACATCACAATAAGGGAATGTGTCAATTAAACTAACATCATCTAAACATGATATCGAAGCATTCCAATGAAAGCATAAATCACAAGAAAGCATACTCCAAAACTTGAAGTACCAAGTGAAAACTTCCAACAACGGTCACACTAGGACAATAGACCATCTCTATACACTGGTCCCCAGTAGTGGTATAGGTAGCTACACCTCCCAACCACATGAAACCCATAGGTCCACTCTCATCATGCTGATGGAGATAATGACCCAACCAAAAACACACATAAAAAAAATGTCCATCACTCATACTCATGCTAGATAGTAAAGATGATTGAAACCAAGAACATGAGATAATGCAAGTACAACAAGTCCTTGTCAAACACTTTATGGGTCAACTATGCAGGGACTCTAGTGGAGTGTCACTACTTGCCATTGGGTAGTGCAAGTACTTTGACCCTTCGATCAACTCCTATAGAAGGCCAGCTAATGTGCCTTTGATCAACTCCCTCAGGAGGCCAGACACACATGCCTTCAATCAACTCCCTCGGGAGGCCAAGTGTTTTAAGATCTTACCTTTCATTAAGTTTTGTACCCATTTATTGATTTAATTATCACTTGTTAGAACCTCTTCACATTACCTTGTTGGCTACTTCTAGGCTGAGGTACATGAGAGAAGCCACTCCACACCTATACACTACATACCCATGCTTATCACATGATGAGTTCCTAAAGGCTATGCAAGTTCCCAACCCAACCTAAATAAACATAACTCCATTGAAATTGAACTAAGAGTTTGGGCCTCACAAGTCACCTAGCAAATGCACGTGCATGTGCTCATATGTGGCACACAACTACCATGAAGATCATAAAACAAGCAATGGATGAGAACACAAGCAACAATAACATTCAACTGGCCTATATCTAGGAGTACAAATTCTACATGAATCCCAAGGCACAATAAGACCAAACATCAAACATAAAATCACTCAACTGAACACAAGGTTAAGAGTATGGATGTGGTACGTATCCTAATGCAACATAAAAGTGTAACAATGATCTAAATAGCATCCCATCAAATGATCCAGATCCACAACTATCATCATGCCAAGAAAACCCAAAAAAATTGGGTGACACACTAAATGAGGTAAAAACCCCAAAACTAGAAAACTTTGAAAATAGAAACCATTTGGTCTTTGGGCACAAAAGTCATGAAATTCCAATAAAATTTGGGTTTGAACATCATATGCAAAACTGATCAACATAATAGTGTGATATCCCAAACCCTCATCCCAAAAATAGGGAAAACGTTCATACCTAACTAATTAGGCAAAACTAGCAAACAAAAATGGAGGGAAACAATAGTTCTCATCCTCCTAATAAATAGCTACCAGAAACATAACTAGAAACAAAGCTGAAACACAAAAACAATAAAGCCCTACCTAATAGCAAAAGGGAAAAAAATATGAAACAACACAATAAAAATAAATAACCCACAGAAGCTGTCGAAAATCACGACAGCAAGGTCTCCCTAAGCTGGATCTAACAAGATTGACCTCATGAAGATCTTGTGACCCCAAATCTCACAACAAACAAAAATGTAATCCTCTAGAAGAGGATTTTGGAAAAATCTCTCAAATTCTCAATTTCCAAAAGTGAGAAGTGAGGAATTAATTTCCTCTTTCAATGCTTATTCACTTTTCGAGTGAATAATCGATTAGGGCTGATAACCAGAAGGACTAGCTAGATCTTGAATCAATCGAAATGAAAATAGGTTATTCCAAGTAATTGGAATTCATTTAAGGAAAAGCTTCTAGAAATTTAAAATCAAATCAATTAAAGCCAAAAACCCAAAAATCACAGAATTTCCTTAACAACCTTCACGACAATGTGAACCTCTAAATGCATAGACACATTCACGGGTCTAATCACATAATGCAAATGATTTTGGATTTAATCCAAACACCATAAGGTTTAATTTAATATTTAAATTAGATATGTTGACCATACAGGGATGACATTGGTAAAATGAATAGTTGAATCACTAACTCCATGTGCTACTGCCAGGGATATAAATCATGCACATTAAAATGCATGATCATTAAATCCATCACACAACATAATTAGAGATATGTCCAAATACCAAATAACCAAGTATCATCATAAAACATATTTTCATCTCAAAATGACATCAACATATAAATATAATCAACTCCATAGCATAGTAGTATAGAATCTATGATACTCAAATCAAAGTAAAACATCTAACCCTTAGGTCATGTCAAATGTGAAACATAACATGAGTATAATCATCTCTTGGATCAAAATATAACATGGTATAGAATGTAAAAGCAAGTAGGCTTTTCCTTTGATATAACTCTTTCCAAAGGATCTAATTGAAGTTGGTGCTTCGCCACATCTTCCTTCAACACCCTCCATACTTTGGTTGAAGTATCACACAATTTCAACCACTCCTAACACCTTTGCATCTGAATGTGATCCTTAGCCATGCAACTCTAGCTCGTCTATGGAATCACTATTAAATCACTTGCCTTACTTTCCAAGGGTACTCCTTTGCTGTACAATATGTACAAGGAGTCATCTTCCAAATCCCAAGAGGTTGTACAAGTCCTATGGTGGGAGAGGGAGTTATGATTCCATTTTGCTCAACCACTAGATTCAGAACAACAGAATAACAAAAACAAAAATAATTTATTTTAGTAACTAGAAATCCACAAAACCTCAAAATAGTTATACAATATCACAAATCAATCTAATATAACACTTCCAAGCATAAAAGATCCCAATCTAATCTATTCTAAACCAATCCAACTCAAAAGTATAAAATTGTGCAAATAAGCTTTTTACTCAATCCGTACAATTAGAATTATCTCCAAGTTCCAACCCTACCAAGAGGTCAAAGATGAACTTATAAACACATCCCCAAACCTAACCCAACTACTTTAAATAGTTACAAGGCTCCAACTAAAAAAATTTCTCGATTGCAAGAAAAGTTATCAATGTTCTCAATGATAACATTGACAATTTTTGAGCAATTTCTACAATTTTGAGTATTTCACTCTCAAGCTTGGCCCAAATTATTTCAAACCTTTCCAAAAGCCTTAAATGGTTATAAAAACATATAATAAGGCCCTCTAAACACTTGTTTGACCATTCTAGCCTTCAAAACCTGAAAATGCTCTATATAGCCTAATTGAGCAATTATAAGCAACTTAGCCTAAACAACCTCACCTTAGGACTAGGCTAGCCCTATTATTCACCTAGTGGTGTGGCTAGCACCACTACAAGCCAAAATACCCTAGGAGCCCTAGGTCTTTCACAAGCCTACCTAGGTGCCCTTGCACCATACTTCCCCAAAAAAGAAAACTATGTCACTCCTATGGACAATAGGTCTTGAGGGATTCTTGCCTTTTTGAAACTTGCTTTAGCAACCCAAGTTACCTCTGAATTAAGTTTTCCCTTCCACTTGACGATGTGCTCCATGTACACCTAGTGTCATGTTTCCTTCTTATCTCTAGTATCTAATACTTATTGTTCAACTTTTAACATTCTTAGAGGCTCCAGATCAATATTGACCCCATGAATGCTCTAAGGTAGTGTACCTTTGAACTCAACCAAATCTTGCACATTGAAGATTAGAGAGATGCCCAAATTTGATGGTAAATTAATTTTGTAGGAAGTGGCTCCATATTTGGTGAGGATTTTGCAAGGTCCTACTATTTTCATTTGTACCTTGGTTGGCATACATTTTTGCAATTTGGATTTGTTGAGATGTACCATAACATAATCCCCAACAACAAACTAAATGTTTTTCCTTCTTTCATCCACCTTGGCCTTCAATTTTTGTGTGTTGTCTTCAATAGTCTTCTTGACTTGGTCTTAGATTTCTTTCACGGTTTGGGCAAAATATTCAGCATGTTTACTTCTATGCTCCATTCCTTCAAGATCCTTCAACTCATACACACCTCTAGAATGCATTCCATAGACAATTTCAAAGGGGCTTTTACATGTGGTTCTATTCCTACTATCATTGTAGGCATACTCTACTTAAGGAATGATGGCATCCCAAGTTTTCCCATACTCCTTAGTTAGGCATCTCAAGAGATTACCTAGCACACTATTAATCACTTTAGTTTGACCATTTTTTTGGGGATGGTAGGCTGATCCAAATGACAAGTTTGTACCAAGTTTTCTCCGCAAGGTCTTCCAAAAGTGACTCATGAATTTTAAATCCCTATCTAAAACTATGCTTAATGGAAGGACATGGATCCTTACAATCTCTTTGAAGAACAAATGTGCAATGTGACTTGCATCATTGGTAGTTTTGTTCAGTATAAAGTGCCCCATCTTGTTGAATATGTCGACAACTACATAGACACTATCATAACCCTATTTTGTCTTGGGTAGTCCTACTATGAAGCCCATGCTCACACACTCCCATGGTCTATTAGAGACTAGTAAGGGATGATAAAGACCTACATTACTTATCCCTCCTTTAGCTCTCATACACACCATGCATTATTCAACATACTTAGTCACATCTCTAACTAGTTTAGGCCAAAAGTAGAATCTTTGGACTAGTTCTAAGGTTTTGTTGACTCCAAAGTTCTCACTTAGACTACCATTGTGCTTCTCCTAGATTAGATTCAAACTTATGGATCCCCTTGGTATACACAACTATTTTCCCTTAAATAGCAATCCATTCTACGATGTGAACTCGAAGAATATGCTACAAAAATGATTTTCAAAGTTAGAACATACCTTGTATGCCTTTGCAAAATCTTCATCCTCTTTATAGAGAACCTTGAAGCTCTCTATCCCAATGCTTTTCAACTGTACCTCTTGAGCTGTTAACACCCTTTTGCTCAATACATCTACCACTTTATTCATTTGTCTTTTCTTATTCTTGATTATGAAGATGAAATATTGCAAGTACTTCATCCATTTCAAATACATATTACTCAACTTTTCTCGAGTGTTAATATAGTTGAGAGCTTGATTATCTATGAAAATAACAAATTCCTTGGGTAATATAGGTAGTGTCTTCACTTCCTAAGAGACTGAACTAAGGTATAGACTTCTAGGTCATAGGATGAATACTTCTTTTTGGCCTCATTGATTTTTTCACTAAAGGCCACTAGCCTACATTCTTGACTTAAGACTCCCCCCATTGCTAGGCCACTTGTATCACATTCTATTGTGAAAAAGTTTCTCAAAACTAGGTAGTTACAAAATAGGTTGGGTAGCTACTTACTTCTTCAAAATTTCAAAGGATTTCTCAACTTCTAAGGTTCACTTTAACTTACACTTGACCCTACCCTTTATGGTATCTATAAAAGGTGCACATATGCCACTAAAATTCATAATGAATTTCCTATAGAATTGAGCTAAACAATGAAAAATTCTTACCTCAATAGATGTAGTAGGTGGTAGAAAATTGAGGATTTCAGCAACCTTGTATTGATCCATCTTTAAGGATCCCTTTGACATCACAAAGACTAGATACACAAGTTCTTGCTCGAAAAAGTCACACTTCTCAAGACCTCTACAATATTGCTTCCAAATGTTTGATGTGATCCTCTTTTTTCTTTCTAAAGATGATTATATCATCTAGATAGACAACCACAAATCTCCCTGTGAATTCTTTAAGCACTTCATTTATGAGCCTCATAAATGTGCTAGGAGCATTTGAGAGATCGAATGGCATCACTACCCATTCATATAGCCCATATGTGGTCTTGACTACTATTTTCCATTCATCTCCCTCCTTAATCCTAATTTGGTAGTATCCACTCTTCAAATCCAATTTGGTGAAGTACATAGCCCCTCCAAGGAAATCCATGATATCCTCAGTCCTAGGTATGGGAAACATATATCTAATTGTGATCCTATTTATAGTTCTTTAGTTTGTACATAGTTTCTATTTTCCTCCTTTTTTGGATGCTAGTACAATAGGGACTACATATGGGCTTATGCTCTTCTTAATCAGACCTTGGTCCATCAAATCTTGCACTTGTCTTGCCACTTCCAAGTTTTGGTATGGAGTAAGCTTGTGTGCTACTTTTTTTGGTAAGGATACACTAGGAACAAAGTCTATTTTATGGCTTATGAATCTTCTAGGAGAGTAGTAGGAGTGCCATCACTCATAATGTCCTTGTACTTTTCAAGAAAATTTTTACTTCTATAGGTAATGGCTCCTTCACTATCTTGTCTTCTCCCTTGAACTTCAACACTATTAGACAACTTTTGCTCTCCTAATCTTTAAGGTCTTCAACAAATTCCTTCCCATTGCAAAACAATACACTAGGCACCTTAGCCTGTGACACTTCTCCCTCCAACAAAGATTGGATTTTAAATGTTTTACCTTCTTTCTTGAATGATATGGAATTTTCCTTTCCATAATAGAGTACCTCTTTTTCGTATTGCTAGGGTCTACCCAATAGTAGAATAGTAGATGTAATGCATCCATGGGAAAAATATCACACAGTAATTTGTCCTTATACCCTACTATGGAGAAGTCCATCCAAGTCTATTCATTGACCAGTATACTCTGTCCTTTGTTGAGCCAAGTCACTTTGTATGGGTTCACATGTGGTACTTTAGTTAGCTTAAGCTTCTCAACTACCTCCTCTAATATTATATTATTAGTAGAACCTAAACCTACCACCACCTTAAAAACTTTACTGAGGATATTGCTTTCGATCCTAAATAAAGCTCTCCTATGTTTGGGTTCATCAAGAGCAAGTTTTTTGAATAGTATCCTCCTAAACATAAGGTTCTCACCTTTTTCTGATTCTATATGATCCACCTCATTCTCCTTGAAACTATCCTATTGTGCATATGCCACTCTTTTGTCATCATTTGAAGAAGAGGGTTTCTCAAGGCATATATATGTTAGATGACCAAGTTGACCATAATTATAAATTTTCATACTATAAGAGTATGATTTTATTTATCCTAATCCTTTGCCTCTATTTTTACCTCCTTGGTTTCCTCTCCCTCTATTATAACCTCCTCTAGGAGTGCTTTCAATGGCCTTCTTTGTGAGCTTGTTCTCACCTTGATTCCTCTGCTCATTATATTTTCCTCGATAACCTCCTCTTTGCCCTCTTTGATTCATGTCCTTGCCTCTATCTTTAAAGTTAGAATCTCCTTTCTTCATGATCTTATCCTCCACCTTTAGGGCTAGCTAATGGCACCTTTGAACTATAGTAGGTGTCCACAAGCTAAGATCCTCTTGAAAATGCCACTTCAAACCACCCAAATACCTAACCACCTTTATTGGCTCCTCTTCTTGCTTCTTGGATCTAAGGAATAACCTCCAAATCTTTCTATTTCATCTCTTGTCTCCTTTTGTGAAGTTGGATTTCAAAGTCTTCTGGTAGGAAGTTCTCCTTCAACTTGGTAACCATGGCATTCTAGTTGGCTATAAGATTCTTTCCCATGATAATTGTCTTATATTGTACATGCTTCCACCATGTAAAAGCTAAGCCTTTGAGTCTTGACTTTGCCACTTTGACCTTTTGTGCCTCTGATACCCCTTCACACTCAAAATGGTTCTCCATGTCATCAAACCAATCTATCACTTCATCTATATCCATCTTTCCATTGAATAGTGGCACACCTTCCAAAGATTTCCCTCCCAGGTCTTTAATAGCTTTCAAGAAGGGCTCTCCATTCAAGAGAGGGTCTAGTTTAGGGGTAACATCTTCTTCTGCCACATCCTTACCCTTCTCATTATCTTCTTCCTTCCTTTCAACTACATCAACAACTTCATCCAACCTTTCCTTTACCTCTTCCAAGGCTACTTCAATGAGTCTATTCTTCTTCTTTTTCTCATCAACTTCCTTAGCTAGTTTTGTATTTGCCATCATACTTGACTCACCCACTGATTCTCCAGTAGTTGCAGTCATACACCTTCTTCCCTAGTCCTTAAACTTCTCTGATACCACTCTGATGTGACAACCTAGTCTTGCTCTTACCCTAGATTTCTCTAGGATCTCCTTAGGCCTTTTTCCTTGACCTAATATGGTTGCTAGTCACCTTACCTCCCTTAGGATCCTAACATTGAGGTCCTATTTCATTCGACTAGTGCACACCAACAATGTAGAACAAACATACCATTATTACTTACTATACTTGCTTTCTTCCTCTTCAATAAGTTCACCAACTACCTCAACTTCATGATCAACACCCAAAATGGAAGTATGAATATCTCAGATGACACCAAGACACTTCCCAAACCTTATTATTGCATTGGGGAATGAAACCCTAAATAAGTTCCAATAAATCCTTTGAACTATACAAAATTGCTTGTAAAAAGGCTATAAGCAATTAGCCCTCCAAATGAAATAAAATTCAAACAACTTGCAAAATTTATTAATAAGAGGTCAAAAAACCATTGATCTAGACACCCTTTTTATTGATCTTAAGTATTTTGGGGGTGTAGGGTTCCCAACTTGTCCATACAATATGACCATAATTTTATCCTAAAACTAAGGGTTTTAAGGGTTTTACTAGCTATTTGCAAACAAGTAGGCATTTACCTTCATAGAAATATTTTCAAAGACTCCCATTTAAGTTAAGGCTTCACCACACCTTCCTTCAACACCCTCCATGCTTTGGTTTAAGTATCACGCACTTTCAACCACTCCTAAGATATTTGCATATTACTCTGATCCCTAGCCATGCAACTTCGGCTCACCTTGGGCATCAGGTTAATGCATTATTTAATTATTTTGCATTATTTTATTATTATTTTAGATGAGACACTTAGGAGTTTTTGAACTCTCATTGAGTTACGCAACTCTAATTATGCACATGGTGTCTACAACACAGGAGTATGCATCATTCACTAAGTTGTCATGATGACAACACAATTTTCCGCACTCCTCATTTAGCACATGTTGTCTACTCCACAGATTTGCGTGCTACACCATTGTAGTCTTATCCTCACATTATCGCACTTAATCCCATGCTTAATGGAGGATAATCCATATCTGGTGGACATGTGCCTGGTTGTATGACATGTCATGGTGCTAACTTCTAGGCATTCTAGAAGCTCTCCTAAGGCCTTTATATTCAGGCACTCCTAGTGTACTCTTATGTTGGCTGTATCTAATTATTGAATCACCATTAAATCACTTGACTTGCTTTCCAAGGGCCCTCATTTTGTGTACAATATGTACAAATACTCATCTCCAAAATATCAAGAGGCCATACAAATCCTATGGTGGGAGAGGGAGTTATGACTCAATTTTGCACAAACACTAGATTCAGAACAACATAATAACAAAAACCAAAATAATTTATTTAAATAACTAGAACTCTACAAAATCTTAAACTAGCACTATACTTGGACATGCAAATTTTCCCTTTCTTTAAAGACCTACAAGATAATGATACAATTAGATTAAATATGTTCATTTTTGGAATTAATATTATTGCATACAACTAGATTTCAACATAACATACCACATAAATGTGTCAACCCTGGGGCATCATGAATTGTCCACACAAGCATTGCATAAAATTGAAATTGTTTTTGTATGATTGATCTAGAGATATCATACATAGTTAAACCATTCCATAACACCTACAACTTGTCTATAAGAGGTGCAATATATACATTCATATCTTTTACTTGGTACTTGCCTAGTTGAATGAACAACATCAGATAATTATTATGGTCATTTCACTCCAAGACTTATAATTACATGTAGGTAATAATAAAATAATTAAATACATGGAAAAATAATTACGAACATAATTTCCTCCCTTTTTATTAACATACATGGATGAAGGTTATTGTTGATAACAAAAATAGGCCAGATCAAGTAAACAGATATCATCTCTCTGTATGGATTGGCATCATCAGTTGCTAGAGAAAGCTTAAGATTTCAAGGTTCTTCTTTAAAGTTTGGTCACTTGTCCTCTATGTCCTTAAATGTTGAACATCCATAGGAATTCTAATAATTTCATCTTGACTTCTATTGTGTGCATGGTAATCCATAAATTGTGCCAAGCTACTACACCTAGATAATCATTTAAGACACGAAATATTGGGGATGTAACAAAGAACCTTGCGAGTAACATTTTTTGTCACTTGATCATCTCAATGTCTACTTGTATGGAATTTAGAGCATTATGTTGTATTTTTTTGTTCTTTATGATAAATTACATGATCTTGAGGACAAGCATATATTTATTGATACTCCATTCTCATATGTTTCATTGTAGCACATAATTCTTGGTATGAGTGAGGGAGAACATTTGATGGTGGTAACAAATAGTCACCTATCAATCTACAGCAAAAAATATTAGTCATTAGTAGAAACAATTTTAATGGTACATATTTCACCTTTTATAGACTATGATGATGTAATCACAAAACTTAGCATACGTGACATTGTTATATTGGATAAACCATTCATAAGCTTCAAATTCACCAACAAAAATAAAATAGAGAGAAGATTTGATTGGGATATTTTGTAAAGATCCATTTTTCCTTCTCAATTAGAGGTATATCATGGATAGCCTCAATGTTATCCTCATCATCATCACCATCATCACCAGTAGTAGCAACAACAGTAGTAGTAGCAGCAACACCAGTACCAAATGTATCATGGATCAATGCATTTGTACCATCATCTTTAAATGTGTTTTATGGTGCATGATCATCATCTTCTATGGGATATGATCTTCTCCTTCAATACGTATGCCTCCATTTTCCTATGTATTCACACCTCCATGTTCCTCCATATTCACACCTTTTTGTTCCTCTGAGATGTGTTGGTCCATATCATGTACTACCCTCGGGAGATCAACCTATACAAAAATAATCATAATCAAACCCTTGTTCTATGGTTCATAAGTATATTAATTGTGAAAATAATAAAACAAAAAACTTACCAATTGATGATTATCAAACCCACCTTCAGTGTGACCATTCTCCCAATAATGTCTCTTAGCTATTTTGATTTTGATTCTTCTTGTCTTTAAGTCGGTATAACACTTGCAAGGACAATAGCATTTCTCATCACCAAGTCTTTGAAAGTTAGACAACAATCTAGCAATTGTCTGCCTATTTGGATCGAACTCCCTTGTATTATTTGACATGATCCTTCTTCATAGGAATAACTTATTCATATACCCTTATTGATTTGGTTGTACTTAATATTTATATTTGCACATATGGTTTTGAAAGAAACATTTGGTGTAATTAATGTGTATATCTACAAAAATATTGGACATGTTATACTTAATGTTTATATCTATACATATGGTTTTGAAAGAAAAATTTGGTGTAATTAATGTGTACATTTCAAAAAATATTGGACATGTTGTACTTAATGTTTATATCTACACATAAGGTTTTGAAAGAAACATTTGGTGTTGAAACAATATAGAAAATTTTACAAAATTAATGTTTTACAAGAAAATGTACCTAAAGAACTATTAGCTCAGAAGCAAGAACATGGTGTTGAAATAGTATAGAAAGTGCTTGACATGAGAGGTCTACAAGTGAGGGTGTTGACCAATCTTGGAAACTTGAATGTTGAAATGAAAGCTATCGAGGATCAAACACCTATGCCAGAGTCACAACACAATGTAAAGTTGAAAGCTATTAAGGATCAAACACCTATGGCCCTTTTCCTTTATCCCCTTTCTCTTCATTCCTCTTGTTTTCTTGAACATTCAAGGAGTTGTTCACATGATTCCTCATTAGTTCATATTTTCTTAAACTAGCATATCCTAATATCTTAAATGTTGGTTTCTCATATTTGTTCATTTGAAATATTTTGCTAGTTTTTGTGTACGTTATTTATTTGTTTTCTCCTTTCAAAGTTTGTGTGCATGGGATCTTTAAAGAAAACACACTTCTCATAAGATTCTTACCCTCCAATTTATTTCATTTAATATATTATGATTTGTCATGATTACCTTGAAATTTGTCATGTATTGCATCTACATCTTCTTTTTCATTACCTATAAGAGTATTTCGAGGTTGGAAACCACTTCAACATCCTTTACATGGTTTAGAGGTTATTTCATTTTGGTAGAGGCTTCTTCAAGGGAATGAGCATCATAATTATGGCATTTACATAGAAGTAGAACTTTCTTCTTCAACTCCTTTCACTCAAGTCTCACTAAATTTATTCTTCCAGTAGTGAGAATAGCTACTACAAATTCCTCGGAGCTAATGGACCCTGAACCTATGCTACATTTTCTTGAGAGATGGGAGAAGTTACTACCAGATTCAACCCAAATTAGCAACAACAATAGATCTTGGGATTCTTGCATGGAGATTGTGCCAATACATGCATGGTTACATCCTTGGCTTCCATTGTTGGGCTAGTGTATGGAGCCTTTATATCCAACCATTCATTATAATTTGGGGAATGCACTTTATGCCTAGAATGTAAGTGATGCATCTACATATGCAATTTTATCACCTTGAAAAAATGTATTTGATTGTACTAGTTGGGAACAACTGATTTCTCAAATTATTTTTAATTGAAAAATTATTTCTCCATCTTCAAGTAACCTAAATCCTTGCTTCTCCCAATTGTATTGTTTCTCTATTGTTATATATTCTATAATAGATTTTCAATTTCTTTCTTCATGTTTTTATGATGCATAGAAAATCCCATATCATCTCAAGATAATACTAAGGAAAGTGATTACAAATATATGAATAAATAACTCAAAAATGAGTTCAATTAAATAAATAACTTATGTGTTTGATACTAGTTAATGAAATACTAAACTAGCTAATCATCGTATACTTATAAAGATCAAAGTGTGAACAAAGTAAGATCTTGGTAGATAAAATTTCAGCAAAAAATTGAGGGAAAAAAATTCAAATAGGGATCCGTGTAGTATCTAATTATAATTATGAATTAAACATAATATCAAATACAACACTGTTTATAATGTAATATCATTTTGTATATTTTGTTAGTCCACACCAAAGTCAATAACCTTGTTTTTACTATACAAACTTTTTGTTAGTCAATAACCTTTTTCTTTTTCTTTTAATTTGGGAATTAATCCCCTTGAATTGGGCATACCATGTTTTCTATCCAAGTAGTATCAAGAAAAGCATAAACAAATCCTAGAATTATTATACATAGACCCACTGGATATTCATGCACACCCAATTAAAAAGTTGATACCATTAGATCTCTCTATTTCAAAAAATCATATAAGAATTTGGGTTATGGTGCTCAACCCATGAGCACTCTAAGTGTTATCTTATATTGGATGTTAGCCAGATACATTCTATTTCTCCTTTGATTAAATCAGAAAAAAGACTTAATCCTCACATGCCTTTCAAGAATCAATTACATTTAGCATTGAGATCATTGCAATTCTTTTTATTAATGGTGGAATTTAGTTTTTATGATTACAAAGGAAACTATTGGAGTGAATGTGTTTCTTGATCAATATCAATAAGCTAGAGAGTAAAAACTCATCCATACCCCAAAATGATCGAGGAAATCAAAGGCTTAAGAAAACAAAAAATGGAGTATATCTTAGAAGTAGAAGATCACCTAGCATTTGGTGGAGCTAAGAAAAGAGTCTAGGGTTGATAAAATTGAACTAATATTGTATAGCTCATGCTTTCAACTCTATTTATTTTTCTATTCAACAAAATAGGAAGAATTTGTATAGTAAAAAAATCATTTTGTGTATTTTTTGTATTTTGTAATATTTTCTATGATATGTTTTTGTAAAATTTGTTGCAAACTCTGCTCATTTTTTGTGGTCTACATTATTTTTGTGCAGGATCTTGAGCTAAATCACTTAGCAAGGGTTTAGTGAGTTTAATTGTTTCATTATTTGGCTTTTGGAATATGTATGTAGTTGGATCATTTTTCTATTGTGTAGATAATATGTAATAAGCACCTTTAAAAAGTTCTCTCTAGATATATAAAGATATCTGATATGTATGTTTTTGTAAAATTTCTTGCGAACTCTACCCCTTTTTGTGGTTTGCATTATTTTTGTGCAAGATCTTGGGTAAGTCACCTAGCATGGGTTTAGTGAGTTTTATTATTTTATTATTTGGATTTTGGAATATGTATGTAGTTGGCTCATTTTTTCTATTATGTAGATAATGTGTAATAAGCACCTTAAAAAATTTCTCTCTGAATATGTAAAGATATCTACTATGATACATTTTTGTAAAATTCTTGTGAACTCTACCCATTTTTTGTGATATGCATTATTTTTGTGCAGGATCTTGAGGTAAGTCACTTAGCACATGTTTAGTGAGTTTTATTATTTTATTATTTGGATTTTGGAATATGTATGCAGCTGGATCATTTTTTCTATTTTGTAGATAATAGGTAATAAGCACCTTTAAAAAGTTTTCTCTAAATATATAAAGCTATCTACTATGATATGTTTTTGTTAAATTTCTTGTGAGCTCTACCCATTTTTGGTGGTTCACATTATTTTTGTACAGGATCTTGAGGTAAGTCACGTAGCATAGGTTCAGTGAGTTTTATTATTTTATTATTTGGATTTTGGAATATGTATGCAGTTGGATCATTTTTATATTGTGTAGATAATATGTAATAAGAACCTTTTAAAAGTTCTCTCTGAATATATAAAGATATATGCTATGAGATTTTTTTGTAAAATTTCTTGCAAACTCTACCCATTTTTCCTAGTTTGCATTATTCTTGTGCAGGATCTTGAGGTAAGTCACTTAGCATAGTTTGAGTGAGATTTATTGTCTTATTTTTTTGATTTTGGAATATGTACATAGTAGTATCATTTTTTCTGTTGTGTAGATAATATGTAAAAAACACCTTTAAAAAAACCAATTGAATATATAAAGAGATACATGTTTAGAAGGAAATATAAAGACATACAAGTTTTGAAGGAAAGGAAAAGAACATTTACATATGTACCTCTTATTGACCTAGAAGAAAATTGTAGAGAAAGGGCACATAGATCCCAAGGGCATGACATGACAATGAAATTGTAGAGCAAGGGCATGACATGAAAATGGAATCACAAAGAAAGGGTATGACACAACAATAAAATCATATAGCAAGGGCATGAAAATGAAATGCAAAGATCACAAGGGTACATCAACCAAATGCACTAATCACAAGGGTGCATGACAACATTCATACCTCTCCACCTCTTTCACGTGCACCTCTCTCCAAAATCAAAATAAAGTGAAAATGATTATTATGTTTCTTTTTTTTTATTTTATGCTCATGTGGGTGTCGCAATTATGACACCAACATTGGTATTGCGACATCATCAAGGATAATTGCAAAAAAAACATGAAAATGATCACAAATTACACCACCATCGTAATTGGACCCCATATTTTGTAGTGTCATTTTTTATTATTTTTCCCTCTCAACATGTGAGTTTCAATTTTGAGGAGATTAGTTAGGACGTCAGATGGGACATCAAATGGTGGCTAGACAATGGAACTTTGAAGTTGGGGTGGTCATCACTCCCAAGGTCCTTTATTAAATAGGTATACTATATTATACCTTTATTTTTGAAAAGACTCTTTCCCTCCTCATGCATTCATTGGGTGCTTGATGATATGTGCCAAGGTGTCTAGAAAGTGGTGCAGGTCTTGGATGAGTTAGAGCACCTAGGGAGGAGGTATGAGTGTAGAGGGGACCACTAGCATGATCTTCTCTATGTCCCAAGGGTAACATCCTCCATATGGATGGATGAGGTAAGGTTTATAGTATATTTATTTTGAATGTGAAATATGTATGGAATGTTAGTCATAGGACGCTCATGATTCATACATACTTCCTATTTGTTTTGAACCTGGCAATGTTAAAGTCTCTCACCTTCTAGGACTGGTGTTTATTTATTATTTATTTATCATTTTCTTCTTCTACATATCACTTTTGATTTGACTAGGTACATATATGTATATTCTTTCTTATAATTGGCTTTGATTAGGGATGCTATTTTATTTGTATTCTATAAGGAAGATTTTAGGAATATTCTTCCTAAATATAATATCGGTCTATAATAATAATCTAACTAAATCTTGTTCTTCTCCACTGTCATACAAAATCTAGAGTGACATGTGCATGTACAGGATCATTTTATCTTGTAGTCTATGCTTTGTGATTTATTTGATTTCTCTCCTCTACTCAACTATGAAGTTACGAATATTGGTTGATAGGGATTTGATATTACTTCCATATTCTAATACAATTACCTATTTCAATGGATCTATTTCAAAATCACTTGATCAATTACTTAACACATAAAAAGAATTGAAAACATGATCAAATAGGGATCTAATACATTTAATCTTACTATCAATAATGGAACTTTAATTGACATCTACTTATTGAACTAATATATATTAAATTTTCTTTTCATTAACAATTCTTCAAAATGTAATCACTCATATTGATTCATGATTCAAATGAGTATGACTCTACATATGTGTGCACTTATCCCTTGAGTGTCAGGAAGAAAAAAATAGATTATTCTTGGAGATGAATCCCTATTTCCCTCCAACTATGACTATTATGATACAATAATTTTTCCATTTCAATACATCTAAATGAATGTTATCGAAACTAAAATGCAATTACTTATGGCCATCTCCCACATTTCTCATCTCTTTAATTAAACCACACTTCAAAATGATGTGAATGATATGGAGACTTCATCTTTACAAATTTAATGCACAACATAGATGTAGATTTCATCTTTTCAATGTAATACAAAAAGGTATTCCTTCCTTGATACATCAATGCCTATGGTGGCACCAAACTTTTTCCTTGGATCCAAAGAGAAAAAAACCTGAAAATATATCAAAGAAAAATAACAAGAACCATCATTACTTTCCACCCAATGATAGGCCTCCAAAGAGACCACCCCTGAGCTAGGGGATAACAAGGCTCAAATGGGATACAACATGCAATCTTGGAAATGCACAAAACACCACAATACAACACTTGAACAATCTCATCCAAAGGCTTTAACAATGGTTCACAAATGGAACCATGAACATAGGGTGAAGGTGGGATTTTCAAAGAGGGGACATTCCATATCAAATAAAATTTGCAATAAATAATTTCTATGCCCTTTCAGGGCATTCACAATTAGAAATTTCCATGCCCTTTCAGGGATTTCACAATCATCCTCCTCTTCACAATAAATTCCCAAACACACTACCATCAACTATAGATTTCTTGGATCCCATACTCCATAAACTTCCTCTCTCACCATACTTCCCTTATCACTCCCAAAGAAAGATATGAATGATTATGGCATACAATGGAGCCCATACTCCAAGGTTCTCAACTACATTGACAAGCCCAACTAAGCCCTTTACCCTGGACTTCTCTTCCCTTCCCAAAGGGTGAGTGAATTCCTCACACTCATAAACAACATACATAACAAAATGGAGAAAAAAAGAGAAAATCAAATGCAACAACACATTTTCATCTCAACACAACAATATCGCAATCTTCCCACAACATGAATCACCATTTCAACATTTACATGAATGTTGCATCACAATACAACACAATGAAATCTACTTGCAATATGAACTCACACTCCATGCTCATGAATGTGATACCACTATGCAAGTTTGAAGAAAAATATTACATGGGTAATAAGCACCAACCTTGGTCCTTTGTAAATGGCTATGAAAGTTAAAGAAGAGCTCCCTTTTCCTTCCTCCAAGTCTCAAAACTCTAAGTATCTCTAAAGTTAGAGAGTGGGTAGACAACCCACTAATTTCATCCCAAGTTCTCTAAAAGGGGTCCCAAAACCCTCACTATCTAAAAATGGTCATAACATAAGCTTCATTTACTTACACCATTGTCTCCTTCTAAAAATGTAGCCTTAACCAACTAAGAGGGCGTCAAAGGAGTCATGAAACACTCCTAATTTCGAAATGCTTTGAAAGTGACTTGTTTGGAGGGTCTCCAAAGTCATCTAGACCCACTAAAGGTTAAATTTAGACCCCCAACCCATACTACTACCATGTGAGCACTTATTTTTCACCAAAATAACCCCCTAGAACCATTTTTTGATCCCCTAAAGTCACTAGGAAGTTGGAATTCGAAATTCAATTGGACTGAGACTTCTCATAACATTTTTCCATGTGAGGTTAACTTGGGTACTGCATTGGGGTTAAGTTTAAGTTAAGTTACATCTTGCAAAACCCTAAATGCCATGTAATCTCCACATGGACAACACAAGTGTCAAGTGACACATTAAAACACATTACAATTCACAATGACATGTCTCTAATTGATCATGAAATTAAATCCATCACACACATACAATTCACATTTCTAAAATAAAACACATTGCACCAAGTTCAAATCTTTCCATAGATTCAACCTTGGTTATGTCATGTTCACATAGGTTTGAGCCTTGATTCCTCGATTAATCCATGGTTAATTTCCTACACACTAAACTTGAGCATCACTAGTCTGAGAAAATTATACAAGAAATATATAAATAAGTGCAATAAATCATTAGCACATTCAACATTAGATTTGCATATTCTATCATTTTTCAATTCACTTTTCCTACTACAATATCACATGAAACATTGCAATGTTGAAATATCATAATCTATCCTCTACCATGAATTTCCACTTAAATATTAAAATTTTGCATTTTAAGCATTTCTATGTTTTAGTTTCTATCAAAACAAATGTGAGAATTGAGAACCTAAAATGGAATCATTAAATATATCAATTAGGGCCTAATGCGCAAACATAAGTGCATATTATCAAAATGCAAATATTAAAATACCATAACCATAAGGACTCAAAAGTGTATCAAAGATTAGTCAGAAGTATTAGAATGTAGTTATATCATCTATGTTATGATAGGTAATGTAGTGCCTCCCATGTTTGCATTATGTACCTTGTTTTATTTTGATTCGAGAGATAGTTGATACTCTTTTTATGTTTCATTTGAGATGACCTGAGGATTAGATGTTATACTTTGATTTCATTATCATAAATTTTATACTATTATGTTGTTCATTTTATCATATATGCATGTTGATGACATTTTGAGATGACAGTAGGTCTAATGTGATATCTGGTTATCAAGTATTTTGGACATATCTTTGATTTTGTTATGTGATAGATTTTATGCTATGGATATTTACTTCATTCTTGTTTCATTATCTTTTATGAAAACATGAGTGATGTAATGGATTATATCAGTATAATTGAATAAATGGTTAAATTACTTATTTAAATACATTTATTGCTTCAACTATGTTATTATATACAATTGCACTTGATTGTGTGCTTTAGTGTGTAGGATTTATATCCCTAGCAGTGACACATGGAGTTAGTGATTTAGCTATTCATATTTTAACAATGTCATCTTTGTATGGTCGATGTATCCTTATTTTAATTGTTTAATTAAACCTTTGACTAATTTGTTAACTCTGGACTCATTTGCATTATGTGATTAGACTAGTGAGTGTGTCTGTGCATTTAGAGTTTTCCATGGTCACGAAAGTTATTAAGGAATTTTTTGTGATTTTAGGTTTTTAGACTTTAAATTTTATTGAATTTTATTTTTGGTAGCTTTTCCATAGATGAATTCCTATTACTAGAAATAGCACATTTTCATTTGGGTTGATTTGGAGTCTAGCTAGTCTAACTGGTTATTTTCCCTAATTGAATATTCAATCAAAAAGTGAATAAGTATTGAAAGAGGAATTTAATTCCTCACTTCTCACTTTTGTAGTTTGGAAAATTGAAAGCTTTTTGTGAAATCCTTTTTTGAAGGATTGGTTTTCTATTCATTGTGGTAGCTATGGGTGTGAGATCTTTGCGAGGATGGACTTGTTTGATCTAGTTCAAGGAGACCTTACTTTGTCATCATTTTTGGTTGTATCTGCAGATTAGTTATTTTACCTAACTATTTTCATTTTAGCCCTTTTGGCTGTCAAGTAGGGCTCTCCCATTTTCTTGTTTCAGCTCAATTTCTACTTTTTTTTTTAGTAAATGTTTGTTTGGAGGCTGAGAACTAGTGTTCCCCTCCATTTATGTTTGTTAGTTTTTCCCAATTGGTTGGGTATGAACATTTTTCTAGTTTTTGGGATGAGGGTTTGGGGTTTTGCACTATTATGCTGGTCATTTTTGTAGATGGTGTCCGAACCCAAATTTTATTGGATTTTCAAGGCTTTTATGCCCAAATGCCAAATAGGATTTTATTTCAAAAATTTTCAATTTTGAAGGTTTTTACCTCATTTTGCGTACCACCCTATTTTCTCAATTTTTTTGGCATGATGTTAGTCGTGGACCTAGATCATCCATTTGGATGTCAGTTAGACCATTATTGCATTGAGATGTAAGCCACATCCATCCTCCCAAGCCTATTTTTAGTTGATGTGATATTTTTCTTGTGTTCTCATCCAACCCTTGTTTTATGATCTTTGTGATGGTGGTGTGCCACACACAAGCACATGTGCATGCATTTGTTAGGTGACTTGCGAGGCTTGAACTCTCAATTCTATTTCAATGGAGTTATGTTCATTGGGGTTGGGTTGGGAACTTGCATTGCCTTTGGGCACTCATCATATGATGAGAATGGGTATGTAGGGTAGGCATGTGGAGTGGCTTCTCTCATGTACCCCAACATAGAAGATGCCGACAAGGTAACATGAAGAGGTTCTAATAAGTGATAACTAAATAAATAAATGGGTATAAAGCTTAATGAAAGTTAAGATCTTAAAACACCTAGCCTCCTAAGGGAGTTGATCAAAGGTGTGTGTGTCTAGCCTCTTGAGGGAGTTGATCAAAGGCACAATATTTGCCCTCCTATGGGAGTTGATTAGAGATACATTCTAAGTCTGGCCTCCTGAGGGAGTTGATCGAAGGCTTGAAGTACTTGTGCTACCTAATGTAAAGTAGTGACACAACACCGAGTCCTTACATAATTGACCCATAGAGTGTCCGATCAGAACCTGATGTATTTGCATTGTCTCATGATCTTGGTTTTAGTCCTCCTTACTATCTAGTGTGAGTGATAGCCATGGACATTTATTTTATGTGTGTTTGTGGTTAGATCATTATCTCCATCAATATGGTGGGAGTGGACCTATAGGTTTTACATGTTTGGAAGGCATGGCTACCTATACCAATTCTGGGGACTGATGTACAAACCCAGTGTGACTGTTGTTGGATGTTTTCACTTGGTACTTTGGATTCCAAAGTATGATTTCTTGTGATTTATGCTTTTATTGGAATGCTTGTATATCATGTTTAGATGATGTTAGTATTGACACATTTCCTTATTATGATGTTTATTATATGATTTGATGATGTTATTTTCTTAGTTGGATTATCTATTGCTTTTGGTTTAGCATGTTAGATTTCCTGTTCTTATGATGTTATTATGCATTAGTAGTGACATCCTTGTAAGATAGCTCTAACTATCTAGTTGGAAGTTTAGGATGTTATGCATGGAGGATGGCTAGGACCTTTGAGGTCTCATGATTCTATTATGGATGGCAGGAGCTGTGCACTTAGTTTGGTTGTTTTAGCTCATTGTGATATTGCTTTTATGCACTACAATGTTACTTTCAGTACATTCTTTTACTGCTTTGTTTCACATGGTTTTTGTAGTATATGTCTTATAGTTTAGCATTTGAGTGTCTATGCCTTGATTAGTGGATCCAATACTCCCTGGTATGGAGGAACATTTCTTAGCATTTTAACCTTTTATTTTCGGCATGTTGTTTTGGGTCCTCATGCAAACTTTTACTTTCTCAAGTGAAAGTGCTAAAATTTTTGTGGTGTGCTAGGTTTTCTTGTGAAGCTCTTGGCACTTCCCCATGCAAAACCTCACACCAGTTTTTGGTGTTTTGGTTGCTGAGCCAAGTGCTTCCTTACATTGTTTGGTGCATTTCCTTGTGCAAAAGGTAGTTTCTCACGTGGCATGCTATACTTCCTTGCATGAAAATTCTGACTATTATGGTCCTCATGTGAGAAACAAGGGGCATGTAGGATTGGTCAAGGAAAGTTTGAAAGTTGGTCTTGGACAACTTGTTGGATTTCACATCTTTCCAGTTCAAATCAATCTTTCTATGGGGTTAAAAATATATCACTTAAGTTATCTAAAGTTCTTTTGGGTATTCTCATGGTTTGTGTTATCTTTGGTGCTTGGGGGTCTTTAGGAGTGTTTGTAAGACTTTCACTGGTGTAGGTGAACATGTTATCTTAGTTGTGCTCCCTATTCTTGTTACTTGTTTTAGATGTTTCATTTGTGGACTAGGTTACTTCATGTTGTTGTTAAGTAACTTATCTTTAAGAAAAGAAAAAAAACATTCAATGTATTTTTTATCCTTGTCCCAAGGATCTTCGGGAGGGGCATTACAAGTTGGGTGAGGCCTCACAAGAAAAAAAAAATTATAAGAAAAGATGTGTTTAGACACCGATGGTCAAACCTTATGAAGTAGTCTTGAAAACATTAATTGCAAACAAACTAGTTACGCTTCAAGATAATTCCCACCCTATGACCCACCCATTAGACCCTCTTGGTAGAGAGAGCATCAAATTTGTGATTATCACATAAGAAAAGTTGTATTTCTTCTCCCATTTGACTTATGTAAGTCATCCCAATGGATGCAACTTTGTTGATCACTCCTTGAGATGTGATCATGATTAGGACCATGAGTGGTCTACACCCTTGAGGTGATTGGATTTATGTACCTGTATTAGTTTCTTTGATTATGCTTATCGCTGATTTATGAGATTATGATGTGATTTATGGTTCTCTAAGGTTTGTGCTAGTGATTACCAGGATCGATGTGGTATCATGGTGTTGTTTCATGATTACCTAGAGATGTGTGTAGAGATTGCATTGTGTACTATTGTCCTGCTACACTGGACTAGGTTCCTGTAGCAATGGTTAGTCATTTATATGACTGTGTTCGGTTATGTATTTTAAGTGCCTTTTCTTGTTGTGTAATCAACTATTATTAAATTCTTAAATAATTAGAAATGGATTGTCCATGTTGGATTCATTGGTTATGTGTTGCAGAAATCTACCTTGTTATATTTTGATCTGAGAGATACTTGTTACTCATGTTATGTTTTACGTTTCAGATGACTTGAGGGCCAGATGTTATACTTTGATTTTAGTACCATAGATGTTAGACTACAATGTTGTTTAGTTGATCATATTTGCATGATGATGTCATTTTGAGATGACAGTATGTTTTATGATTATATCTAGTTATTTGGTATTTGGACATATCTCTGATTATGTTATTTGATGGATTTAATGCTATGGTTACTTACTTCATTCTTGTTTCATTATGCTATATGCAAGTGTGAGTGATGTAAATAGATTATTTTAGTATAATTGAATAAATGGTTAAATTAGGTGATTTAATGCATTTATTTCTTTGGCTAAGTTATTATATGCAATTGCACTTGATCATGTATTTTAGTGTGCAAGATTTATATCCTTGGCAATGGCACATGGAAATAGTGATTCAACTATTCATATTTTACCAATGTCATCCCTGTATGGTCGATGTATCTCATTTAATTTTTAAATTAAACTTTCTAGTGATTTGATTAAATCTAGAATTATTTGCATTATGTGACTAGACTCATAAGCATGTCTATGCATTTAGAGGTTCACAATTGTCATGAAAGTTATTAAGAACAATTATGTGATTTTTGGGTTTTCAAGATTTTAATTGATTTATTTTAATTTTTGGAAACTTTTCCCTAGATGAATTCCTATTACTAGGAATAGCCTATTTTTGTTTAGGTCAATTTGAGGTTTAACAAGATTGGTTGGTTATTTGCCCTAATTGATTATTCACTCGAAAAGTAAATAAGTATTGAAAAAGGAATTTAATTCTACACTTCTCACTTTTGAATTAGAAAGTTTGACAATAAAATCCAAAATCCTCTTCATGAGGATTTACTATTTTGCTTATTGTGGGAGCTACAAGCATAGGATCGTCACAAGATTGATCTCGTTGGATCCAACTCATGGAGACCTTGGATTTCTATGACTAAGAGATTTTTATTTTATGGCTTAGATTCTCATTTTTCCCTTTTAGCTATGAGGTAGGGTTCTCTCATTTTATTATTTTTGCTCAATTTTAGCTTCTGATTTTGGTATCCATTTGTTAGGAGGCTAAGAACTATTGTTTCCCTCTATTTATGTATGCTAGCTCTACCCAGTTGAGTGGGTATAAGAATTTCCCTATTTTTTGAGATAAGGGTTTAGGGTTTTACACCATTATGTTGGTTTTTTTTGCATATAGACTCCAAATCCATATTTTATTTGATATTTGAGGCTTTTGTGCCCTTAGGTTGAATGGGTTTTAATTTCAAAGTTTTTGAGTTTAGAGGTTTTTTGCTTTGATTTGTGTGTCATCCAATCTTCTGGAGTTTTCTTGGCATGATGTTGGTCATGGACTTAGAATATTTGTAGGATGTCAGTTAGACAATTTTTGTGCTTTTATGTTTGCATTATGATGCGTGTTACATTTGTACTCTTAACTTTGTGTTCAATTGAGTGATTTTATACCTAGTGATATTATTTCTTTTGGACCCTTGTTATTGTTTTGTGGACACTAGGATTCATATAGAATCCATACTCCTGGATTGAGGCTGGTTGGGTGAGTTCATGATGTATGGTTTTATTATTTTGGGATTCGTGTAGAATCTATCCTCCCGAGTAATTTTTGGTTGAGTGATATTTTTCTTATGTTCGCATCTAGTCCTTGTGTTATGATCTTCATTATGGTGGTAAGCCACACACGAGTACATACATGTACATTTGTCAAGTGACTTGTGAGGTCTAATCTTCTATGGGACTTCTAAGAGTAATGATCATTACGGTTGGGTTGGGAATATACATGCCTCTAGGCACTCATCATTAGATGAGCATGGGTAGGGTAGGGTAGCATATGGAGGGGGCTTCTATCTCATAGCCTAGTGATCATTATACCCAGAGGGTTGGTGGAGAAAGTTTTAATTAAATGATAACTAAATAACACATTGGGTGGTAATAAAACTTAAGATAATAATCCGTGCTAGAGCCTTTCTATTGAGGAAGTTGAATCTACATGATTTGAGCTTGGTCTTTTGGATGCCAAGTGGCTTTCTATGATGTCACACCCTACATAGTAGTCCATTGAGTGTCTGAATAGAACTTGTAGTTTATCCTTTGTCTATGATCTTGGTTTCAGTGATCGTACTATCTAGTGTGAGTGTTAGCCATGAACATTTGCTTTATGTATGTTTGTGGTTAGATCATTATCTCCATCAACACAATAGTAGTGGAACTATAGATTCCACATGGTTAGGAGGCATAGCTACATTCACCACTACTAGGGACCGATGTACAAAGATGATCTATTTTCCTAGTGTGATCATTTTTGGATGTTTTCGCTTAGTACTTCAGGTTCTAGAGTATGCTTTCTTGCGATTTATGCTTTCATTGGAATGCTTGGATATCATGTTTAGATGATGTTAGTTTATTTGATGCATTCTTATATTATGATGTTTAGCATATGATTAGATGATGTGAATTGCTTCATTGGAGTATCTATTACTTTTGTTTAGCAAGTTAGATTTCCTATTCATATAATGTTTAGCATATGTTAGATGATGAGTTTTATTTGTAGGATTATCTTGTACTTTACTTCTAGCATGTTAGATTTCATTATTCTTATGATGTAGAACATTTGAGTAGTGATGTCCTCATAAGAGAGCTCTAACGATCTAGTCATTGGTTTGGTATGTTATGTGTGGGGGATGGCTAGGACCCATGATGGTCTCATGATGCTATTACAGTTGGGAGAAATTATGCACTTAGTTTGTCATTTTAGTACATTACAATGTTCCTTCTATACACTACAATGTTGCTTTCAATTATTTCCCTTCACTAATATGTTAGATGGTTAGATGTTGTTCTATCTTTCAATTATTTCATTCAAGTGTCTTCGCCTTGATTGTGGATCTAGTACTCCCCAATGTGGAGGAAATTTATTTCCTAGCTTATTACCTTTATATTTCTAGCTTTTGTTTTGTATCCTTGCATGAAATTGTACTTTCTCATGTGAGAATGCAAAAGCTCAGGTGGTGTGTTGGGTTTCCTCCCACATCTTATAGTACATCCTCACATGAAACCCAACACTAGTTTGGGGTGTTTGGCTACTGGACTAAGAAAATCCTCACGCGATTGGGTAGATACTCATGTGGCTTGCTATGCATCCTCAAACAGAGGGGTACATCCTTGCATCAAAATCTATCAATTGTGTTTCCTCATGCAAAAAACAAGGGGTATCTCCACTGGTTTCTGGGGAACACAATTTGGTATTTTGAGTACCCTTTGGGTTTACATAATTTTACATGCTTTGACAGATCAGAGATTTTGTCTGCTAATGTTGTCTTTGGTTTTCATTCTTGAGTTTGTGTGTGTCAATTTGCTGGTGGCATTTGGAGATTCACTAGTTGTTAGGATTGTGGTTAAGTCTTTCATTGTGATCTTTGTGATCCCCATATGATGTTGTGATGTGCATTCATACTTGCAAAAAAAAAAGATCTTGGCTTGTATTGATCCTGTTTTGTATTGATCTTGTTTCCAAGGATCTCTGGGTGGGACATTACAAAAGGCCACAATACTCAAAACTTCTTTAAGCTCAATGATGTCATTCAAGATCTCATAGATGCTAGCAAAGTTGTATAGATAGCCTAGTCAAAAAAATCTGATTATAAAGCTTTCAAACAACCATTTCAAGAGTATGAGAAAGGTGAATCCTCCAAGATTCATAAGAAAAACCATGATGCTAAGATCAATTATGCATACGTTGACACTGAAAATGTTATAAACAAGATTGAGCCCATTGAATATCTTCTCATGATGAGTTCTAATTATAACAAACAACCCAACTATGATGTTTAGGATGAAAGGCCCAAGGTTTCCTCAAGACATGACATGTTCAACATCAACATATCAACACTCAACCCAAAGTAGTACTTTGAGTGGATAAATCCTTATCCTCACATAGTGAGCCATTTAACGTTGTTAGTAGGCAAAATCCAAAGTTATTCTTAAAGTTGTTAATGATCCTAAAAATGCTTCATCATCCAAACAAGAAACTACCTAAAAAATCTCTAGTTATGACCTTGCTAGTCAGCTACAACAAACTCCATCCCAAATATCCATCTTTGAGTTGTTAGAGTTATCTTTTTTGCATAAGGAAATTTTGAAAAAAGCCTTTTGTTCCACTAACATCCCCACAGATATTGACATCGAGTGATTCCAAGCTTTGGTGAACCACATTCTTCACACTATTATCTCACTTTTTCGGAAGAAGATGATAGATCTCTTAGTCATCTCCACAATCCTGCCCTCCATGTTGAATTCCAAATCTTTTGTACTTGCATTAATTGAGTCTCGATGAATAATGGTGCAGGGTTGAACATTAATCATTCAATGTTTTCCAAAAACTAGGCATGTCCAAAGTTTCCATTGACCCTAGGTTCAAGATCACCATCAAAGCCTATGATAAGGTTGAAAGACCTTCTAAAGGTCTCATTGTGCTCCCAATCTAAGTTGATCTAACCTAAAAAAGATGTGGTTTTCCAAGTCCCAGACATATTGATCATGTGTAATTTATTTTTGGGGAGGCCTTGGATTTATGATATGCAAAAATTTTCTTCCACATATCATTAGTGTATAAAGTTTCCTTTCAATAGTATTGAGATAGTTATCCTTGGACATAACTCAATGTCTATAAACATGCTATATGTTGCAAAAACATTGGCTCTCACAATTAGTCCTCTCATGAGATAAAACCATCTTTTATAGTGTGAACAGAAACTTAAAATGATGATCCTAGGCATGGGAGAGTACACTCTGGATTCTATTAATGCTTTACTAGTTTCCCCTAGATCTTATAGAAAGTCTTCTTCCAAATTGAAGCCTTCAGGTTCTGTAATGACCTTTTTGCCACTTTTTTTTTAATCCCTAGTTCCCCTAGAAGCAGAAAAAGTAGAACAAGCCATCAAGAATTATATATATATGGAAGAGGAAGATATGGAGAAGTCATGGTCACTACCCCTATCTCTCCTAAGAGCTATGAAAAAGGTTACAAATTTCTACAAAACATGGGATATCAGGGCCATGGGTCCTTAAGTGGTCGTAAGAATGCTCTCATAGAACCTTTAAATCATATTGAGGGTCACACGCCTAGAGATACTATTAGCTTAGGCTTTACCCTTGAAGATGAAATACCTAGATTTGACAGAAGTGCTTCCATATTTAGGGAATGAGAGGATGATGATCCACCCTTTGTTGCTACATACCACTCTACAAGATGAGTATTACATGCCTCTCACTTCTCTCCTTTGGGCAGAACAATCAATTATTACATACAATGATGTTGAGGCTCCTACTTCTAGATAACATGAATAAGATGAATCTAACCATGAAGACTTAAACAAAGGAAGGATTAGAGAGCATATTACTTGCTTAATTTCTAGGAACTAGAGTACAAATACTAGTGAGTATGAATAGGAAAGTCTCTCAAATGCATCTTGTGAATTAAGGGTGGATATAATTCATACCTATATAGTTGAAGAGTCTAGTTTAGGGTTAGACAAGTTTGGTTCACAAACTATTTTAGTGGACCATGATGATTCCTCTAGGTCTATTCCTAATCTACATTCTTTTGCAATGTTCACTATAGGTTGGACTTCTCATGTCACCAGAGATTACTCCTTCCATATCAACAACCTTGAAGCCTCCACATCTCTTTCTTTGATTCATCTTGATCTCAATTATTCGTCGGCTCAACAAAAAAGTCTTGAAATACCATCTTTTTAGAATGACTATGAGATCGCTTGCTACGTTAACACCATCAAACCCGTGACCTCTTCCACTAGTGAACCTATGGTTAACATGAAGGAAGCAGATATCAAATACCTCAATCACAAAATTAAAAGGAAAAACAAGTGTTCAGATGGCGAAAACCACTTTATGGTAGTATCTAAACCCAAAAGAATAAAATTAAAGACATATCTAATGGTCAAAACCTCGTTGAGGTGCCTACAGATGAGGTACTTGGTAGTCTTCCAAGATATTTTTAGGATAGATCTTTAGTTCTCATTGAACCCACATAGCCTATCAACTTGGGTACAAAGGAATCTCCTAAAATCATTCATGTGGCTTAGTCCCTATCAATTGAAGAAAAGGATATTTTTCCCAAGTTCTTTCAAGAAAAGAAAATCAATTTTGCATGGACTTATTTAGATATTCCTAGTCTTAACACTGATCTAATTATGCACCATCTGTCTATCTCTCCTAGTGTCAAACCTATTAAGAAAACATTAAGGAAGATACACCTACATGTGACCCTCTTAGTCAAAGTAGAATTGGAAAAACTCCCCTGTGCAAATTTCATTAGAGCTATTGATTATGCAGAGTGGATTTCCAATATTATACCTATGTTTAAGCATGACAAGTCCATTTGAGTCTGCACTGATTTTAGAGATTTAAACAAGGCATGCCATAAGGACGACTTTCCACTACCCAATTTAGACATGATAGTGGATATGATAGCTGGTTATGAAATGTACTCCTTAATGGATGGCTTCTATGGGTATAACCAAATCAAAATTGCCCCTGTTGGTCAAGAAAAAATCACCTTCACATGTGCACGGGGTACCTTCTATTACACCTTCTAAAGGTCTCATTGTGCTCCCAACCCGAGTTGATCTGACTGAAAAAGATGTGGTTTTCCAAGTCCCAAACATACCAGTCATATATAATTTATTGTTGGGGAAGCCTTGGATTTATGATATGCAAGAAGTACCTTCCACATATCATTAGTGTATAAAGTTTCCTTTTAAGAGTACTGTGATAGTTGTCCTTGGAGATAACTCAATGTCTATAAGCATGCTATATGTTGCAAAAACATTGGTTCCTCACAATCACTCTTCTCATGAGATAAAACCATCTTTTATAGAGTGTGTATAGAAACTAAAAATGATGAGCCTAGGAATGGGCAAGTACACTCTAGATTCTATTATTGCTTTACTAGTTTCCCCTAGATCTTATAGGAAATCTTCTCCCAAATTGAAGCCTTCAGCTTCTGTATTGACCTTTATGGCACTTTTTTTTCAATCCCTACTTCCCTTAGAAGTAGAGAAAGAAGAACAAGCCAGTAAGGATTAAATATATAGGGAAAAGGAAGATATGGAGAAAGTCATGGTCATTACCCCTATCTCTTCTAAGAGCTACGAAAAAGGTTACAAATTTCTACAAAACATAGGATATTAGGGTCATGGGTCCTTAAGTGGTCATAAGAATGCTCTCATAGAACCTTTAAGTCATATTGAGGGTCACACACCTAGAGATACTATTGCCTTAGTTGAAGATGAAATACCTGGATTTGACAGAAGTGCTCCCATGTTTAGGGAATGAAAGGATGATGATCCACCCTTTGTTGCTACATACCACTCTACAAGATGAGTATTTCGTGCCTCTCACTTCTCTCCTTTGGGTAGAATAATCAATAATTACTCACAATGATGTTGAGGCTTCTACTTCTAGACAACATGAACAAGATAAAACTAACCATGAAGACTCAAATAGAGCAAGGAGTAGAGAGCATATTGCTTGCTTAATTTCTAGGAACTAGAGTACAAATTTTGGTAAGTATGAATGGGAAAGTCTCTCAGATGCATCTTGTGAATTAGGGGTAAATGTCATTCACACCTATTTTATCCAATCAAATGTAGTTAAAGAGTCTAGTTTAGGGTTACACGAGTTTGGTTCACAAACTATTTTAGTGGACCATGATGGTTCCTCTAGGTCTATTCCTAATCTAGATTCCTTTGCAATGTTCACTATAGGCTTGACTTCTCATGTCACCAAAGATGACTCCTTCCATATCATTAACCTTGAAGCCTCCACATCCCTTTCTTTGATTCATCCTAATCTCAATTATTGGTTGGCTCAACAATAAAGACCTGAAATACCATCTTTTTAGAATGACTATGAGATTGCTTGCTACATTAACACCATCAAACCCATGACCTCTTCCACTAGTGAACCCATGGTTAACATGATGGAAGCATATATCAAATACCTCAATCATAAAATTAAAAGGAAAAACAAGTTTTTAGATGGCAAAAACCACTTTGTGGCAGCATCTAAACCCAAAAAGAGTAAAATAAAGGCATATCCAATGGTGAAAACCTCTTTGAGGTGTCTGCAGATGAGGTACTTGCTAGTCTGCCAAGCTATTTTTAGGATAGATCTTTAGTTCTCATTGAACCCACATAGCCCATCAACTTGGGCACAAAGGAATCTCCTAAAATCATTCATGTGGCTCAGTCCCTATTAACTGAAGAAAATGAGATTTTTCCCAAGTTCTTTCAAGAAAACAAAATCAATTTTGCATGAACTTATTTAGATATGCCTAGTCTTAACATGGATCTAATTATGCACCGTCTATCTACATGGATCTAATTATGCACCATCTATCTATCTCTCCTGGTGTCAAACCTATTAAGAAAACATTGAGGAAGATGCACCCACATGCGAGCCTCTTAGTCAAAGTAGAGTTGGAAAAACTCCCAAGTGCAAATTTCATTAGAGCTATTGATTATGCAAAGTGGATTTCAAATATTGTACCTGTGTCTAAGCATGACAAGTTCATTTGAGTCTACTAATTTTAGAGATTTAAACAAGGCATGCCCTAAGGATGACTTTCCACTACCTAATTTAGACATGATAGTGGATATGATAGTAGGTTATGAAATGTACTCCTTAATGGATGGCTTCTATGGGTATAACCAAATCAAAATTTCCTTTGTTGGTCAAGAAAAAATTACATTCACATGTGCATGGAGTACATTCTATTAGAATCCCATGCCCTTTGGGCTTAAGAATGTTGGTGCTACCTATCAATGAGCAATGACCACTATCTTCCATGATATGTTGCACAATAATATGGAAGATTATATTGATGACACACTAGAAAAATCTTTAAAAAGAGACGCACATCTTGATGACCTTAGTTTGATATTGGCCCATGTGGAACAATTTTAGCTTAGTACCTTTGGTGTCACATCAGGAAAATTTCTAGGCTACATCATATTAGCAAAAGGCATTGAGGTTGACCCTAAAATAGCCCAAGACATCATGGAAATGCCTCCTTCTAGGAATATCAGTCAACTCAAAAGTCTTCAAGGACATTTGCAATCAATTAGAAGGTTCATTTCTTAATTAGCTAACAAGACTCAATCTTTCAACAAAAAACTTACGTAAAGGCTCTACCTATATCTAGAACAAATATTTTCAACAAATCCTATATCAAATCAAAGGATATCTAGCTAAACCTCCAGTATTGATGCCATCCATACTAGGAAAATCTTTGATATTATATATCTCAACTATGGATTCCTCCCTAGGAGCATTAGTGGTACAAAGTGATGAGACTAGAAAAGAACATGTTATATACTACAGCAGTCAAACTTTGGTGGCCTATGAGATGAACTACAACAAAAGTGAGAAGGCTTTCCTTGTAGTGGTATTTTCCTCCCACAAACTCAAACACTATATGTTGGCTCACATAGTCCATCTTGTTGCTAAAATTGATCCCCTAAAATACTTATAAAGTAATGTTGCGCTTATTGGCCACCTAGCTAGATGGATGATGACTCTTTCTAAATTTGACATGCAGTATGTTGAATACAAACCTATCAAGGGGTAGGCCATAGGAGATCAATTGGCTAATTTTCCATTAGAAGATACAATGCCTATGCAGATTGAGTTTCTAGATGCCTCAATCATGTACATTACTGAAAGAACTTGGAAGATGTTCTTTGATGTTTCTCATACCTAGAATGGGGCAGGTGTAGGCATTTTGTTTGTCACACCTCATCGTTACACAATCCAAAATCTTATAAACTCTTATTTCCTTGCACTAATAATATTGTGGAGTATGAGGCTTTAACAAATGGGATTAAAATGGCTCTAGAATGGAGAATCAGAGAGTTACACATTTATGGGAATTCAGAACTTGTCATAAACCAAGTCAATAATGAATATCAAATTTGTGGCATTCTAGCAAATTCCTTGAGTAGAACATAAGGCTACATATGTTATGTCCACCCTAGCATCTATCCTCTAATTACAAGAACATGAATCATTTTTTGAGCTCCCAGTGGAAGAATTATGTCATCATGCCTATGAATCCTCTGATAACCATGTGATCTATATTGTTGTTGGTCATGATTCATCTCTCTATGCTACCATTTTCTCCTACCTATGTGATCAAATTCTTCATGAAAATATCATGTGCAACCAAAAACACCAACTCCTTCACAATGCCTCACATTACACCTTGGTCTCTGGTGACTTGTATAGGAAGGGTCTAGATGGAATGTTTCTTAGGTGTCTAGATCTAGAGGAGTCTAAAAAGGAATTAGTCAAAGTCCATGATGACATTTTTGGGGCACACTCCAATGGCCTTGCACTTTCTTGAAAAGTGCTTTGAGTAGCTAACCATGCAAGCTGATGTTGTTCGCTATGTTGAAACTTGTACGAAAGGTCAGCTTCATGGTAATTTGATTCATGCTCTTGGATGTGAACTTATACCTTATGTTATATACTAGCCATTTCTACAATGGCCCATTGAATTAGTAGGGAGGATTCATCCAAGTTCATCTAGTGGCCACAAGTTCATTATCACAGTAACTAGATACTTCACCAAATGGGTTGAGGCTATACTATTATCTGCTGCTATAGGAAAACATTTTTCCTTATTTATACTCAACCATATCATTTATCACTAATACATTCCTTCCTCCATCATTTATGATAGTAGAGGTCAATTAAAAAACAAGGACCTAAAATAGATTCAAAATCAAACACCATTGGTCCTCAATCTACTATCCCCAAGGGAATGGCCAAGCTGAAGCTTCTAACAAAATTTTGCTTAAAATTTTGAATAGAATAGTTCACAAATCAGGCCAAGACTAGCACTTATATATCAATCTAGCACTACGGGCCTATAGAGCCACCATACATACTCCTACAAGGGCCACATGCTTTTCTTTAGTTTATGGTTTTGAGGTTGTCCTACTCTTAGAAGTTGAGATTCCCTCATTAAGAGTCATCCTATATAGGTTGATAACTAATGAAGACCATAGAGCCATGAGAGTACAAGAGCTAGAAACCCTTGATGAGCATCACAAGGTTGCTTTCAACCATATGAGGGCTTATGAAAAGTGACTGTCTACTACATACAACAAGAAGGTTCATCCTTGTGAGTTCCAAGTGGGTGATTTTGTGCTCAGAGAAAATCCCAAAAATTAGCAAAATAGAGAGTAGAAAGGAAAATTTGAGCCTAACTAGTTGGGCCCTTACATTATCAAAGTAAAACTTAGATCTGGTGCCTATCATCTTTCTAATTTAGAAGGGGAACAACTTGTGGAGCCTATCAATGTGCTACATCTAAAAAAGTTCTATGCTTAAAGGCTCACAACTCAACTATTTGTACATATTTAATGATCCTGAAAAAATCCTTAAAAATAGAAGATGTCCTAAAAAAATGATCATCTTAGTGAAAACCTAGCAATAGGTGCTTTGATGTATCACCAAAAAAACCAAAAATTCTGAAAAATATACAAAAATTTTGAATAAAGTCCTGAAAAAATTTTCCAAGTGGTGAAAACCTGGAAAAGGGCACTACTTGACACCCTCACACCTATGTCTATCAGCCTCATTCATTCACTCGGCAATACATTTCCTAGCTTGGAATTGTCTCTTGTCCTTGTCTCGAGGGCACAACTGCTTAGCCCATTGGGGTCACCTTGCACATAGGGCTTCTCTGGCAAATCACAAAATAGTGTTTGTCAACACTACTCCCAAATTGATATTAAGTGTTTCTCAACACTTTTTAGATAGTCTACCTATAGTCTCGAATGTTGTGATATTTCTCATTATTAGATTCAAGTCTTAAAGAAATGGCCAAGTGACTTACACACACACATTAAATTTAAACTTGTTGAGCTATGGTAAACTTTATGTTCTTTGTGTGTTGTCTATGATGATTTATTTTCTATGTGTTCACTCCCTAATAGTCTTTCAAGCATTTCATGGACTAGAAGACTAGGGGAATGGGGCATGT
This sequence comes from Cupressus sempervirens, assembly GCA_028749045.1. Taxonomy (NCBI): domain Eukaryota; kingdom Viridiplantae; phylum Streptophyta; class Pinopsida; order Cupressales; family Cupressaceae; genus Cupressus; species Cupressus sempervirens. The sequence continues at coordinate 563,436,206 of CM053785.1, read as the reverse complement.
TTTTACTTTCTTTCTTCTCATGGGTATACTTTGTTAGTCTATAGTATTTAGAGCATTCACTACTTGACACTTTGGACCTACAATGTATCATCCTTGTCTATTTTTGCAAGACCACACTTGGGGGTTATCCTAGCACTTATGCATTGATATGGGTGTAATATTTCTATATTAAACTTAGGAAATCTAATCTCATAGCCATCTTGACTTACATGCCTCTGATGCTTAGATTGGATTTCTACATTCTTATCTGATATTGATCATATTCATATCATCATAGCTATACTAGTGATGGTTGTATGATCTTACGATGTCCCTAATAAATTCTCAATGATGAAATTAGATTCTAAATGTTTTGTCCCTTGCAAATAAACTAATTTATGAATTAGTTTGCATCATAGGCTCATTTTCTATCTTAGTCTTGTATTTTCGCATATGGGGAGAGCTCTCTCTTTGTCTTTTCTTAGACAGGTCAGCTAACTACTTTCAAATCATCTTTTCTATTCTTCTTGATCATGTCTTTTCACCTTCTTGATCTTACACTTCACCTCTTTGTTATCCTATCATCACAAGGGGTTAATCTAAAAATCACATCTGATCTATCCAAGTATCACATTTTCAAAACATGAGTCTATATCGTACACATGAGAGCTAAAAACTATACATAAGAGAGATCCATGAGCATATAAAATTGAGCAAACATTAGTAGAAAAATGAAACATTTCCTAGAAACATAAAAATGTTAAAACATCCACAAAATGAGACAAGTACACAAAACTACTACTCAAAATCTAGTATCTCATATATATCAAAATGTCCCATAGTACATATACAATGTGAGGTCCAAAATCTAGATATATGTCTCAAAATACATGTTGTACAATCAAACTATCATAAAACATCAGTCTAGACCTAAGACAAGCTCCCCCCTCATGCGTCAACTGTGTCGAGGGAGTAGCCACTTGTATTCTCACTGGTGGTTGATCTAATCTACCAGATCTCTTTGAGTAAATAGGTAGCAATTAGTCCATTGGAACTATAGCAATATATACCTCATGATAGTAGGCCAACCTAGCTATCTATCACTCCACCTCCTGTCGGGCCACTATGAAATCATCTCTCAACACTCTCTCTCGCTTATCCACCTTGGCCTGTGCTTCCACTAGTTGTTGGTCTCTGACCACTATGGTTGTCTACAACACCTATACCTCTACCTCTAGGGCCCAAATCCTAGCATCTCAATCATCATCTCCTCTAGAAGGCTACTCTTACTATACCTAGACACCCAGTCTACTCTCCTATGTCTTAGTGGATGCTCCTCCTCCTCCTCCTTATCCCTTGTAGCCTAGGCCCATGTCTATCTCCTCCCTAATCAGGAACTACTCCCAACCTTCATCTATTTGTCTCCTCTATCTCTACCTCTTCCTCTACTATCATCTCCCCCATATCCTCCTATCACTGGTGGAGTGTCTAGCCATGTGAAGCTATGAAATAGATGCCTCTGCATCTCATATAAGTATGCCAAGTATTCCCCACATCTACCACCTCTAGACAATAGTCCCAAGGATCATGAGTCAATGTTATTGTCTCTTGTAGGGCTACATGATAGTGAATCATGAGCAGCCACCCCTATGCCTCCTCTCCATGAAACTATGCACAAGTTGTAGTCTCCACTAAGACCCCCTATTGCTAAGCAAACTAACACCATACCCAGCTAATCAAAAAATACTCCACTATATTTGCATGCCTCCCAAAAAGTGGTTGACTATAATGCATGTACTCCAGCTCTAAGTAGTCAAACCATCTATGACACTAGTAGTATGACTTCCACACAAAATAAGTAAGCTCATCTAGGATCTATTGATAATAGGTCACATCCCCACTGTGGCTCTAGGGTATGAATCTTGTGTACCTAAAAATGAATGGCTCACTATGCTCTTGTAGTTGCACACGTGGTCAAATCACTACAATGTGATCCCAAGCCCATATCTGAGCCAACACTGATCTACATGCCTAGGTCTATCCACCACAATATACTACCTTGTGTATCTTGTGCTATGCATCTTCTAGGATTATCGATCCCCATGTCATCCTCCAAGGATGCCCAATTAAATTTTCCACTAGTCTACCCCATCTTAGTGGAATGCCCTTCTGGACACTATCAGTAACCAAAACTTGTGCAACCAATGAATACAAGAGACATGGTAATGGGTACTCATTCCCATACTCATCTATGAGCCTCTCCTAGCTCAAATGTCAATCTAGGATGGTAACATCCTAAAAAATCTCCCAAATGGATGCCCTCCCCTCTATTGGGGTTTGATCATAATAAACTTATGACATGTAAAAACCTCACATCAGTATGCCTTGCATGGATATCAGAAACTTAAAATGCAAAAGAGAAATCAAACATAAAACTCACTGAATTGTCATAGCATTGTACCCAAACGATGCGATATACATCCTCTAGTGTGATGTTGGCCTCTCTAGTTAGCAAACAAAAGGTGTTATGCTCTCTATGTCATTGCTTGACTAGCGCAGTCAACAACCTATGGTTCATTTGTATATGGGGCATTTGTATCACTCACTTCAGCCCCATACTCAATATGGTGACTCTCTCATCATCAATCAAACATTATAAGACACACAACTACATCACTTTAGGGGCCCTAACAAGAAGTGTGAGAAACACAATCTACAAAATGAGGTAAAATGGACATCAGTAACATCAAAATAGTGCTCAAACATATAAACTTCAACTCAAAACAATAAAAAATAAATAGACTGTATGATATTTTTCTATAGGTAGGTGACACTTTTTGTTGACATAGTATTTTATGATACTTTTCATAGTATCTAGGTGATACATTTTGCTTGGATGATATTTCACACTAGACAAGATGATATTTGGGTATGGCTAAAATGATATAGCTTTTAAAGTGGGGCAATACTTTTTGTAATAGAAATATCATGCGATATTTCTTAAAGTACCCATGCAATACTTTTAAAGTATAATTCGATATTTTTTTTGACAACCCCTAAAATGTGCAAAAAATGACATAAAATGCTTCAAAAAATGACAGAAGTTTGATGACTTAACAGTGCCTCGTACTCAAGTGGTTGATTGTGCAGTCGGTTATGCTCAAAATGATGTTTGTGCATTGGAATCCCTACTAAAGGTGTTTGATCTCTCCAAATCACTCAAAAATCTCTCAAAATCACAAAATACAAATGAATTGACAATGACACTTGGACCCCTTATATAGCCTTCCAACCTCATTTTCACTCATTTTCCAAACTCCTTGAAATCTCACAAAAATTGCACTTCTGGCTAATTTTGACATCTTTGATTCATTTTTAGGATCAAAATCGAAATCTGAGTTCATCTTGGTAGTCAAAATCACATTTAAAAATTATACCTTATTCTATGCAGTTAGTTGACCTTTTGAGGTCTAATCTTCGAATCTTCACTGGGGCATCTTCATTTCTCCATATCTTCACTATTTCTACACTTCCTATATATTTCACTTCATATTTTCATTCTAAAATCATCTTTCTAATTGATTTGACCTAATTTACATAATTTATCCTTCATGGTCAACTCTGGTCAAACTGGGCCATTCTATCATTCCTAATTGGTCACTCTTATGTTCTAGTCATATATTTTTCATCATGGACTTCACTATATCTCAATTTTCTCATATCTAGCTCATTTTTGCATTCCCTTTACCTCATTTCAATTTCGATCTCGAGGGGGTGGAAATACTCTGGTATCACTTCCTATAGCTATCTATTTCTTAGAGAGCATATGTTTGACATTTTCATGTGTTCTTGATCTATCTACTTTTCTTAGTGTTATCATTCTTATTTGATTCTAGCATCATCTCTTTCCAAAGGTTCAGTGCTATCACTATCATGCTATACATTCAGGATCTGCTATCTCTTTCTGCATTTCATTCTTCAGAATCAGATATCTCTATCTATTGCTACCTACTTGGCTTTTGTTTTCTTTGACATCATGTCTTCCCAGATCGATCACACATTAGTTAAAGAGGGGAAAATGTAATCACCTAAAAATGGTCATCTATACTATTAGCCCCCTTCTTAGCATTGTGGCTAAGTTAATTATTCATTTGCCTAGACCAAATTTCTAAAAATTAATTGATTTGATTATAACCTATAGTTTGATTGTACTATCCTAAGTTTATTATTTGATTAAAAGATCATGTCTCCTTTTAATTAAATAAAAGACCCCATTCTTCTAACCCACTCAATGTGTGTGCATAAAGTCCTTTTTGCTATTTAACAAATTAAAAGAAAAAAAAATTGTCTCACATGCAAAGTCAACTCTTTTCTTATTGGTTGACTTCCTCTTGCACATGGATCATGCCAAAATCAACTCGTGCCCTTGATCCCTCATCCCTTGATCTTGATCTCCACCATCTGTACATCTTTAAAAGAAAGAGCTCTCCCCTTCTCAAAGGATTGACACTCTTGAGCATTGTTATGTTGTAGGTTTATCGATCGAATTCTTGAGAGCTTGTGGAGAACTTATATTCCCTTGTCTCATTCTCTCATATCATGGCATATTATCTTAGAATCATATTGCATGGTAGTTTAGTTCCTTTTTCTATAGCTTAAATCACATAGTTTTACTATTTTGGATCTTGTAATGCTCTCATCTTGTTTAATATAGCTGCATTTTGTATATTTATATTAGCTTAATTTTATACATGCATTGCATTTTGAGAGTTCTCTTGGACATTGGCATTCTTTCTCTTGTCTCAAAGAACCTCCCATTGCATGATTTACTAGCAAGGGTCATGTCTCAAAGACTCAACTGAGAGCTATTTGGATTGCTCTAAACATACCCTTACACTCCATGGATAGGGAGCTCTAAGCCGACATTCAAGTACTCAAAATCATGGAATTACTGAGATAGAAGGGTTTCGAGTGTGACACAATCTAAGTATATAGTATAAACCTAGTATTTAAAAGTTTTTCTATCTCATCCTTAACCAAGAGAGCAATGCTAGGATTCATTTTATGAATCTTTTGTTTAACAGGTTTAGCATATGGTGTCAAGACTATATTGTAAGTAATAATTTTAGGATATATGCCAGGCATATAAGAATATTTCCAAGAAAAGATATCAAAAAATTCTAGAAGAAGTTTAGTAAGATGTTTTTTTATGTTTCATCTAAACATTTCCCAATGATAATAACCTTTATAGATTCATTAGGATCAATAGGAACATTTATTATCTCACTGATCAACATATTATTATTTTATATCTCTTCTATAGAAGGAGGAGGATATATATGTGAATCTAATTCCATTTCCTCTCCAAAATATCTATTAATATCCAAATGATAAGGATTTCTCTCATTATGATGATTAAAAGAAGTTTAATCCTCATATGTCCCTAGAAAATTAGTCAGGGCATCATCAGAGGAGAAAAAATCCAAAGAAGTGGATTGATCAAATGCAATAAGATGAGGATTTATTAGCTTTAAAGGACCACTATAGAAATTATTAACATTTAGAAAGAATGATGGTTGTTTATAAGGGTTAAATCCCAAACTATAAGTATGCTCATAAAGATCATCAAATAAAGGAACTTGTATTCCTTGTTCATATTTTCCACATCCTCGACCATAAAACCCATGCTTAGCAAGAAAATGGCATCCAAGACCTCATTGATCTACCATATCAAAGATAATCAAAGAAGCTTCATACAAAACTATCTCTTGACCATCAAGCTTAATAGTTTCAATGTTTTCTTTACATTAAGAATCAATGAAATTCTTACTTAGCTCACTAGAAAGAGGAGTTGAAATAAGTTTATTTTCCTTAGATTGTTTGGAGGTCTTCATAAGATATCGAAGAGCAAGGTTCTTCACTTTGTTGTTCTTTAACTTTAATTTTTCCTTTTGTTTCTCTTCCCTAGGTGTTGGCACCTTAGAAGCTTTAGTAGTATACCAATTATTAAGATTATCATCTACATGAAGGGTGTACATTATGTTATCATAGATAAACTTCACTTGACAATGAAGAGTAGAGGAAACAACATACATATTATGCAGCCATGGTCTCCCTAAAAGAAGGTTGTTGTTGAGAGTTCCTAACATCACATGGATCAAAGTATCTAATATTGCATGACCAACCTTGATAGAAAGAGTTATAAATTCTAAGGTTTTCTTATCAATGTTATAAAAACCATGGATAGGTAGGATATCTAGCTTTATAGTATACATATCAACATTTATAACTTTCAACATTTCTAGACTACAAACATTCGATCTTGATCCATTATCAATTGTGGTTCTACAAATGAGATTCTTATTGATAAGAACCACAACCATAAGAGCATCATACTGGTCTTGAACTTCCTTAGATGAAAAATATTCATCAGTAAACATAATTCAAAGAGGTGTAGGTGTAGTATGTATACACTCTAAGAAAGAATTTACATTATCTAGATTAGGCGGAGGTTCAGGAGGAGTAGAAAAAGCCTTCTACAAAGCTTTGTGATAGATTGGTAATGTTTGAAGAAATTCCCATAAAGAGATATTAGTGGGAGTATTATGCAATTAATCAACTAATTCATGCTCCTTTCCAAAGGAACTTTTTAAGTGAGGTACTTGAGAAAGCACTAGTTGAGAGGGAGGTAAAGATGTAGGAGCTACCAGAATAGTTAGTTGAAGATTATTCTATGTTTGATAAGTGTGAGAAATTGAAGTATAATAAGGTTTTCCTTTAAGGACTATAAGAGGCTTAAGAGTGATAATGGTTTTTTGTGGTAGACATCCTTTAAGAGTGCTAACAAACATTGATAATCACATAGGTTCAATACTATATACAATATCACACATAGGAAGCCATGATAGAACCCTATTGTAAATGTTTATTGCAAAAGATGTAGAGGAAGTCATAGGAGGAATGGATTCAATTAAGATATCATTCTTTTCATCCAATTCTTCTCTACTAGAAACCTTTGAAGGTTCTCCAGCAAACACATCATCAAAGTATTCATAAAAGAAATAATACATCTTGAAGTAAAATGAAATTAATTGAGACTAACATGTAAAATGTAAAGACTATGAATTTTTTTTTGTATTTTTATTTTTATAATTGCAATGCATAAATGAAAGATCTTACTACCAAGATCAAACAAAAGAGAGAGTTCACGTTGGGTTCACCAAAATGTTTAGGGCGGAAATGACACCAATGACAAACAATACAAACTAGATTAGGCAAGTTAAATACATTCACCCTGAGACATTCAATACAAGAGAAAGAGGGCTTCCAAGAACAATTCTTGATAAGCCCTCAATTTGATTATAAATACCCCAAAGAAGAGAAGGGATTCTAATGCAAAATCTAGAAACTCATCAAGGAAGTATGCTAGCAATTTCTCTTTCATGCAATGTAGGCAAATAGATATGACAAGTATAAATCTAAAATACACACAAATATCCCAATAGAGATCTAAAATTAAATGTATGAGAAGAAGGAAAATAAGAGATGAAAAAATTATCTGGAAATGCATAGTGGAAGATGTAATTTGGCTATACAACTCGCATATCTGAACTACTTTTGAACTTATGACTATAGATCTTGGAATAAAATGACAAAAGGAATAGAATCTAGAAATATCCATGAAATATGACACTAAAGGACTAGGTCAACTTGGAAGGACATCCTACAACCATGTTGACATAGTTCATGAATCTAAAACTAATGATTCTTGAAAGCTTGCAAACTATAGGTTCTAGATTTGTAATTCTTTTCACTCCCACCTGCAAATTTGTAACAATTTTGTGTGTGTGGGATGCTATAAATGAGTTTGCCTTAGTCAACCCCCACACCACCCCCCACCACCCCCACCCCCCCCCCCTCCTCCCCCAATATTGGTGATTGCCACCTCCATGAATAGCCATGAGAAAAAATGTTGTGTATGTGTCTATGTGTATAACCCTACATGTGTAGATCTAGAATATAAAATGTTAAGAATCTACTCTATGAGTGAAACCTTCGCATGAAAGTGTGCACGTGTGTAAATGTATGAAGGTGTAAAGAATTAGATTTGAAGAATGCTATAGAAATCATACCAAGCCCCCAAGGATAAAGTACTCTAACCATCTTTGAGATCCCTTTGCAACTCCATGATTGATATATTTTCCTTAAATGCTTAAATAAAGAATAATAGCCTCACTAAGAAATGAAGAATAAGAAACTAGCCTTTGTTTCAACTTTGCAATTACTCAAATTTAGATTGGGGTGTCCATGCTTGCTTTATGCTTTCTCCTCAAATCCTCTTGTTATCATGTTATGTGCAAATGAGGGATTGGATCCCTTTTTATAGTGAGTTTTTAGAATAATCATGAAATTATACCGTCAAGGCCAAATGCACAAGCATGATTTTAATAAGAGTGTTAAGCAACTACAAGCCCAAAATCACTAGAAGAACTGTGAATAGGTTGAACTAGGTTGATCTAGTCTAGAAAAGGTCAACCTAATCCAGAAGGTTGACCTTCAAGGTCTCCTTGTCTAGATTTTAGACTAGCAAAGGTTTAGTGATGAGATGTGTATCCTGGTGTGTCATCAAGAGATTCAATCTAGGATTTTAAGGTCCTAGAAGTGGAGAATACTCATAGATTAGGTCTTGGTTTAGTGATTGTATGAAGGATGAAGGGAAATCAAGGAGGATTGATCATATCCTACCTTAGTTTCACCTAAGAGAAAGAAAGGAAAGATGAGAGGTGTGTGCTAAAGGTGAAAATGATGTAGAGGGGTTTTAAAACCTTTGGAAAATCAATACACAACTTTGGGCTTCACATGCATGCATGAAACTTTCAACAAATGCATATAAATTTAATGAAATGAGGGTCAACACATGAAGATGTTTCCCATTCAAATCTGCATTACAACTTGGCTTTCCTACAACATAGTGTGGGAAAATAATAGAGAAATAAAGAAATGCATGAAACTAAAGAGGATCCTCTAATGGCCAATATAGACCATTGGAGGATCTCTAGAAAACCCCCATTCAAAGGCCACTCTCTAAACAATAGAGAGTTTCAACTGATAGGCAATGAAAAAAATAAGAAAATCCTAAGATATTGAGATTTCATTTTCATATTTCTTCCAAAAGAAAGATCTAAATAGAAAAATGCATGTATAATCCTACACAATCATAACCATATAATACTAGAAACTCAAGAAAATTATAGGAAAACTCAAGGACTTAATTCTATTCACTTTCTCCCAAAAATCTCTCCCAAATCTCCCTTTACAATATGATCTCCTTTCTCCTTTCAAAAAATCCTTCTAATGTAACTCCCAAGAAACCATCATAGCTTTCTTATGGAAGTTACATTTTGAATGCCAACACATGATGCCTTAGGAATATTCATCATTTTCTACATTTTGATTTTTCCCCATAAAACATTTGCAAACATTACACACTTTTAACACACCCAAAAAAAATTAAAATAAACTCATACTAAGTCCTAAGTGGATAATGTAGGGTAGGCTTATAAGAATTTCAACTAAACATTTCCACCACATGGAAAGTGTTGGGACTAAAAATTAAATGGTCAATTAGTCCCACATCGTAGGGTGCTTGTAATCAATTAGTCCCACATCACCTGCGTGAGGGGGCTTTTTGACCTTTAATTACCATTTCACACACATTCTATAGTGTCTAAGGATAGCGGGCTATTTTGCAAGCTACTCATTGATGCAGGTGGGGCCCACTCATCCGGCCAGCTGGAGGTAAAGGGTAAAATTTTGAAAGAACACACAACTAAAAGTAAGATGATGTCATCATAATCCAAATGCACCAAAAAAGTCAGAGAATTCAGCTAGTTGCTATGTCGCTAGCCAAAAAATTTCAAAAATTTGGCTAGCGACATAGCAAGTTGTCAAAAAACTCTAAAAATTGGCAAAAACAAACTCCAAGGTAAAGTACGACGTGGGTCTTACTTTTGACGAATCGAGCAGTACCAAGTGGCAATGGATAGAATAACCAAGCAATGATGTGGTAGGAAATCTTAGAGATCACCAGATCATGCCACATGGCAAAACCAATGGCTGTCATTAACTCGCTATGGGAGAGTTGTAGGGAAGATAACATGGCGACATAGCAAGAAGATAAAAATGTGTCACTGACATGGTGGAAGGTGGACGAATCTCATGCTGACACATGGCAAGCATGGTAAAACCAAGTTTGACCTAACTGAAAAAGTGGAGGAAAAATCAAAGTTTTCAAAAATTAATATTTAATATTTTTTCTCAAAATCACGTGTAGGTCATTTAAATAAAGTCTCAGACTTTTAATATAGTTCAAACTATGTAAAAGGTTTTAAATTTTGCAAAAATGTTATGCAAACCTGCAAATGGGACCTGAACTTCAGAGGGCCATATTTGGGGCAATTTTTTGTAGAAAATGGGCACTTCAATATACCACTAGAACTGAAACGAGATGAACTTTTTGAATCTGAAGTCAGTTTTTGCACAAGTCCTCACTGGTTTGCATTGTAGGCCAATTTGAAAAATTTGGGGCATTGGCAACATAACAAGCAAATTTGATCACTGAGCATCAGATTTTGTTAAAGGGTGGATTTGATGACTTTTTGGAGCCTGAATGTGTTAAAAATAATTTGGAAAATATTATATTGCATTCTAAAGGCTAGTTAAATGATTTTTACTTTTTACTTTGAGTTCAATTCGATATCAAAAATCAGTTATCTTTTCTACCAAATATCTAAGATATTTGATGCACTTGAAAGCTAGGATCATGGGGATTTGATAGGAAGTTACATAGAGAAGGTAGACAGAGGCTTTTTCATCTTCTTGGGAAGGAATTCTAAAGGGACACTTTTCAGTTGTAGATTCAATCCGAGAATGGCTTCCTTCCTATATCTTTCTTCCTTCTTCTCTTTTACAAGGTTGTTGGTAGTTTGCTCTGGGTAATACCAGCAGGGTTCCAGTGTTCTACTATTGAAACTAGGATTGTAGATGATTTTACTTCCTAACTATTGAGTTGAGCTTCAGCAGTGAAGGCCACATATCCACCCTGTGCAGATTTTCATTTCATTGTCATGTATTGTTATTCTGATGTACTAGAATTTGATGCTAGATCATGTGAATTATTTAAAGTTTCATTTTGCATTACCAGTTTGTGTATTTAGTATTTTTAGGGACAAATACAAAAGGTAATTTACATGAGTTATCTGAGTTCTCTCATTCTGTCTCCTAATTCTTCATGTGTTATTAACTTTGGGATTAAATGGATAAGGTTCATTTGATCTAAGGTAGCTTGGATGAGTTGTGTATTAGATCTATTGTTGCTTTTGACTCAAGGAGTTAGGTAAATGCTTCATCATTCTAATAGGATTTTTGGGTGCATGAAGGGGATATTGCATAAGTATGGGATTTGGGGATTTCAGTTGATAAACTTGATTGTAATGCAATCTAGTTAGGTCATCCTGCTGATAATGACTCTATGTTTCAATGGATAAGGCACTGATCACTAAATTAGATGCAAGTTTATATGAATGTCATTTGCACAAAATATTTTATTCAAATAAATTCAATTTTTCATGTCTTGTAGTGAGCTGAAAAGAAATTAACCCTCACTCTGCTTTTGAGATTCATAGATCTGCATTTAGCTATTATAAATTGATGTTATTTCATGAGTTACTAGGAGATATAAGGGTTTTCATCTACTTAATAGATTCAGGGATATGTTTTGCACTGGTACAGTAGTAATTGAATTTGAGGTCTACCCGCCTAGGTTTAGTAGAACCTAAAGTAGAAGAAGGGTCATGCCTTATAGTTGGCCTAGTGTCTGAAATGACATGTTGAAAATGGGAGTTAGCTGCCCCTAGATGTGTCATATTCTCATTGGGGTAACTGGAAACCCTCCAGCATTTTCAAACACCAACAAAATGGAAACTCTGTTGGGGAACAAGGTTGTAAATGCCTGAATTATGGAGCTAGAAACCTTTGATGTGTTTTGCATATTCATTTTTTGTATGCAAGGTTTTTTGATCCCCAATCAAGCTTATTCATGGAAAATAGTATGTTGTGAAATTGGATGTAAATTTTTTTCTATGACTATTATAGGTCTATCTTCAATCAATTCAATTTGTGCAAGTGTTGTGAGAAATTTCAGAGTCAAGAATTGATTTATAAAGTGTAAATTATTTTCAAGATGATAATGATCTACAATATTCTCCTACATTAAAGGTCTAGTTTAGATTTGTCAAGTGACAAATTATGTTTTATTTCTCACATTAGTGAGTGGAAACTCTCAAATCTTTGTACCAGTTTTGTTCCTAGTTGATTTCAATGCAAAATTTTGAACGACTTCCAGTTGTATGGGCAGATCTGAAGTTTTGATAGTTTCTTGGAAAGGAAGTTTTAAATTCTTGATAAGTTATAAAGTGTTGTTTGCAATCTGTTGTTATAAGAAATTGAAGTGTAAAAAGTGAATCACAGCAGTGATCTCTTTATCCTCTTGAAAGGAGGTGGTGACTCTACAAAGTTTTGACTAGTGGTGTGAACAAATTTCAGTCTTGCACCTATGCCAAATCAGCAGATCAAAGTTTGCATCAACACTTGAGGTATTTTGATTTTCATGTTTTTCTTCATGGAAGTCAAGTTTTTAAAAAGGTTGCCTCTATTTAGTGATTTTCAGCACTAGAAGGAAGAGGTAGAAATTTTTTCTTAGGATGGAGCCAGATCTTAGATCTGAGATTAGTTTGCCCAATTCTGAGAGTTTAGAAATTGTGAATAATAACATTGCTATGTTGAATACAATGGTCTACAAAAGAATTGTAAATCTTATAAGAATTGAGGTAGGAAGTACTCAAGGTTTAAGTGTCGAACAATGTTATTTAAGGCTTAAATCAGTAATCAGTAAGATGCCTTTTCATTGTAGACCTAAGGAATCTTCCTTGCCTAGTGTTTTCCTTGATGTTCTAGTACCTGATTTAGTCAATTGGCCAGCACCTATAAGATTACAAAGGTTTTTGCAAATTGAAAGATTCGTTGAGGAGATGGAAAGCGGTGATTATAGATTTCATGATATATCTCCTAATGATAATAATGGATGTGTTGAAAGTCAGGGTAGTAATGAATATATTGAATCCATATATAAAGATAATCTGTCTTCTAAATGTGAAGAGAAGGATTCAAATGCAAGTGAATCAGGTAATTGCAATCAGCGTAAGGAAGATGGATGTCAAAGTGAAAGTGAACTTGGTTACAATAAATATGAAGTTGAGGAATTATGTAACAATAGTAAGGGTAGTCATTGCTATGATAAGAATGAATGTTGTAATAATTCTAATTTTCCAGATTGTTATACTGATGATCTTGTTGTTGTAAATTCTGCATGCCATCCGGATGATAATCACAGCCGAGAGAAGATTTGTGAGGCAATCTTCTTGAACTCTGATGAAATCTATTATTTTTTGGCTCGTGATTTTGAAAAGCAAGTAAGTGTTTCTAAGGATCTTCATATTTTCTGTCATAATGTTTCTTCATTTAGTCAAGTTACTTCCCCAAAGTTTGATGTAGAAAGAGATATGGAATCTGAACAATCCTTATCAAATTTTGGAGGTGTAGATGACAAAACCTCAAATGTCTTTGCACATGACAATTTTCTAGATGTAGAGAATGTTAATGAAGGGAAGTTTAATATTGTTTCAAATTCTTTCCATGCTGATCTTGTAGAAATTTTTTTGATGTTTCATGTGATGAAAAGGAAAACAGTGAAGGTTGTCAGCCCGATTATAGATTTTCTTTATATGCTGATAGGTCTTGTAAAGATAAGTTCAAGGTTCATTCTGACATTTAGTTAGATGAAGAAAATGATAGTGATCAGCATAGTTTAGATCAGCACTTTCAGAATGAGTTTTCAATTTTGGTGACTAATCAGTTGTTTGAGTGTGAAGAGGTTTCAGCAAAGGATAAATCTGATTCAATGAGTAGCATAGTTGCAAGTAGGCAACAATCAAATTTCACATATTCTTCACATTCGAAGACACAAGGTGAGTTGCAAGTTTTTGGTACATGCAACTTGGTGAATGATATAGATTATGAAGTTTTTGTGTTTCCGATCAGCATGCATGAATCATCGTTGGATTTTGATTCTCAGTTCAGTTTCTGTAGTCATGAGCATGCTGATGTTTTTTCTCATAGTGAGCAAGATGAAGAAAGTATGTCTAATTTTTATATGCACTATGAGAATGAAGAAAGATATTTCGTTTTGCCAAATGATGTGATTCAAGATGCTAATCTAATTGGTAAAATTGAGAAAGATAATTCCATCTTACCTTAAGGAGATGTAAATGAGAAATAGGTTTTTGATAGAGGTAAGAAGTTTTGAAAATTTTCGATTGCTCGGGGCCATCGTGTGTACATAAGTAGAGTAGTTTCCCTATTTTCAATAAAGTTGTTCGAGAGAGTTTTTGAAGTTCAGGTGTGTGGTCTACTTCTCCCAGAGATCTAAAATCTTTCCATGCCCACAAGGGGCATGCATCCCTAGACAGAGCCACTGTTGGGACTAAAAATTACATGGTCAATTTTGAGTACCATTGAGAAAATTTAGCCCTATGAATGCTTTTCAATGCCCATGCACCCGGCTATACCTTTTAGCCCCATGAGGTGTTTAATGTTTCTAACACCTTTCATTTAGTGCATCTATGTGTTTAATGAAGTTAAATTGAGATTTTGAGTCATTTGGCGAAGTCGTGATTTGAGCAAATGTCAAATCTGCATTTTCACCAGTGTCAAACAGCGACATGAAGTTGTGTTTGTCATTGAATATCTCACACCTAGAATTGTGTCATGACCTGCCACTTTGGGAGTGTCTAGTGTTCATACTCGAGAACCTATTTTTTAGATTTCGAGTTATTTCAAATCCTTTTCACTAGGTTTTGAATCCCTCAAAGTTGGTAGTTTACTGTTTTCATTACTGATGCACATTGTACATAATTCTAGGAAGCCCTATTTGACGTGCTATAACTTTTGACTAGTTGATCAAAATGCTAAATTTTCTTTTGCATTGTATTGTAAACATCAGAGACTTGTTATGTTTCAAGTTTTAGCTTATGACAAATCTATTTGATCAGCTTTCAAATGCGATTCCAAACACAATTTCTAAAGTTTTACTGGTGTCAGTATTTGCAGATTAATTGGTACCCCTGTTCGGGACATCATAACTTGAGATCCGCAATTGGTAAGATCAAATGGATTGTATCCTTTCATTTTCCTCCAAAAATACTTTAAGTGTGCCAGTTTGCAAGTCATGAAGAATTCATATGCACACCTTTCTATGTCATTTCCATTTGCAAAAATTGCTTTTCTGCCCTTTTTTCTAGTAAGAAAATCCAAGTAGCTCACTTTGACCGCTTGCCATTTGCGCCCAGTTATTCATTATGAGACCAAATCCTAGAATTATACTTTCCTCATGATAGAGAACCAATGTCCCAAGTTTCATCTTCCCAAGTGTCCATTTCCCCAATTTTTGAAGCCGAATCCAAACCTAGTTTATTGCTTTCTGACATGTTTATCTGCAGGTGATTCTGAGAGGTCAACTTTGAGAGTGAATATATTTTGACCCTTAATTCTTCATGAGACAAGATTTGACAAGGTACACGAGTGTAAAACAGAGAGTCGGTGTGCCAATTTTTAGAGCTTGGTCAGATGTTTGGATTAGTTTTTAAGGCCAATCAAAGGACCTCCTAGTGCAAAATTGACAGGTTGCAAATTAATGAAAAAATGATTTTCAAAGATTAGTTAGTGCTTGAATTGGATTCCAATTAGTCTAAGAAGGTTGGTGGATTAGTTTGAAGGTCTAGTTGTCCAAAAACAAAAAACAAAATTAGATTGACCCACTTTGGGGACTAGCTAATCCCGATTGATCCCGTCAGATACATGTAGCAATAAGAAATTGAAAATCTCCAATCTGAAGGAACCATGTAAGGTCTTAATGAAAGTTAGTTGTCTCGCAATGGCATAAATTTTAGTAGTGATGATTTGAAGAAAAAGTTGTGAGGGTTTCCATTTTCAAAGATAGTTTGAGATTCATTAATGAGATCAACCAAAGGAATGGTTTGCACAAGATTAGGCTCGGTGAGTTTGCTAATCTTAGTAAATAGGAATTCAAGGCTACTCATACTGGTTTCAATTGAATAAAGAGGATGGTGAGAAGAAGTCTTTCTTGTATGCAATTGAGAATTGCAATGGAACATCTCTCTGAATGATTTGTTGAGTTTCTTTCATCGTAATAAAAGCATATTAAAACTTACATTAAGCAAAGTCCATCCTTTTCTTTGACCACTATGAATCCTGTGCCCACAGCATTGTAAATGAAGATAGTCAATAGCATGTTCAAAAGATCCAAGCCGCATCAAAACAAAGGGAACCTGCAGGTTTAAAAAAGGGGAAGCTTCAAAAGTTTTGAAGAGCGCACTCCATGCCAAAGTAAATCAAGGGAGATCATATCAAACTTTAAAATGAAGAGCTTTCACGCAAGAGCATATGAAATAGGGGTGCACTCCACACAAAGAAATAGCAGTCGTATTCCCTAGAGCTCTAATAGTCCCCACACACACTAATTTGCAAAGTAGTGCCATAATATCATATTCTCTAAGCAATGGACCAGCATTGAAGGGAGGTTGGTGTGTGGCAAAATAGTCAAACACAGAGGAAAATCTACCATTTTAAAGGGGAAAGAGCCTAAGTGAAAGTACACAATGATAAATATCTCACAGATGTGGAAGCATAAGCAAGAGACAGAGGTCAGAATGACATTCTAAAAATGGAAACAAAAGAAAAATTCACGCTTTGCTGAAGAAGTTGCACCCCATACTATACACAGAAGTCCCATGCATGTGCAAGGATGAACATCAGGAAGACATGAAGAAAAGATGCCAAATGGGAGCTCAATGTGTTTGAAGAAGAGCAGACCATGATAAGAAAGAGGAGCATGCAAGGAACACCAGAGTTTGTAGTCAAAGATGCCACCTACAAACAAAAGACCTCCACATTGAAAAGGAAGTCTACGCATATGAAGGTAGCCCACGCACCAAAGGGAAAGCCCCACACCAAACATTCAACACACAGAGAAGAGATAGAACACCCATGTAGACCAGGCAAGGCAGCCCAAAAAAGGAAGAATACATTGAAAAAATGAAGAATGCACCAATAGAAATAGAAGACCAAGGTTCCAAAGCAAGAAAAAGCCACCAGTCAAAGCATTACAAAGAGCTCATGCGGCAAAGACAAAAGCCTGCAGCCAGCTAAGAGGAAGCCGCTTGAAAAGAAAGTGGTAGCTAATCAAAGGAATCTGCAAACATATGAAGGATACCCCATGCAAGATACAGGGAAGGATCCACATTTTAACAGAGGAGTTTTTAGAAAATAAAGCCGCCGTCTTAGGTGGATCGCTTCAGACTCCAACAAAGGTCCAATTCAGGTTTGGAGGTTGCAGATGCAAATAGAAACCATTGCACCCGTGTGTGAAGGAGAGAAGACTCCATGCACAGACATAGCTATCCACGCACATGCAGGATGGAGATAATGTTTGGTAGGGTGCTTGTAATCAATTAGTCCCACATTGCTTGCATGAGGGGGCTTTTTGACCTTTAAATACCATTTCATGCATATTCTATAGTGTCTAGGGACAGCGGGCTATTTTGCAAGCTATTGATTGATGCAGGTGGGGCCCGCTCATCCAGACTGCTAGAGGCAAAGGGTAAAATTTTGAAAGAACATGTAGCTAAAAGTAAGATGACATCATCATAATCCAAATGTGCTAAAAAAGTTAGAGAATCTGGCTAGTCGCTATGTCACTAGCTGAAAATTTTCAACACCAGAAAATTCTAAAAATCGGTGAAAACAAACTCCAAGGTAAAGTGCGACGTGGGTCTCACTTTTGACAAATCGAGCAGTGCCAAGTGGCAACGGATAGAATAATCAAGCAATGATGTGGCAGGAAATCTTAGAGATCACTAGATCATGCCGCGTGGTGAAACCAATGGCTATCGTTAACTCACTATAGGAGAGTTGTAGGGAAGATAACATGGTGACATAGCGAGAAGATAACACGTCACTGACACAGTGGAAGGTGGAAAAATCTCGTGCTGACACGTGGCAAGCATGGTCAAATCTAGTTTGACCCGAGTGAAAAAGTGGAGGAAAAATCAAAGTTTTCAAAAATTAATATTTTAATATTTTTTCTCAGAATCACGTGAAGGTCATTTAAATAAAGTCTCAAACTTTTAATATAGTTCAAACTATGTAAAAGGTTTTAAATTTTGCAAAAATGTTATGCAAACTGGCAAATGCGACCTAAACTTTAGAGAGCCATATCTGGGGCATTTTTTGTCGAAAATGGGCACTTCAATATACCACAAAAATCAAAACGAGATGAACTTTCTGAATCTGAAGTCAATTTTTGCACAGGTCCTCACCGATTTGCACTATAGGCCAATTTGAAAATTTTGGGGCATTGGCGACAAAACAAGCAAATTTGATCACTGACCATTAGAGTTTGTTAGAGGGTGGATTTGATGACTTTTTGGAGCCTGAATGTGGTAAGAATAAGTTGGAAAAGATTATATTGCATTCTGAAGGCCAGTTGGTATCAAGATAGTAACAAGAAGTTGGTATTTGAATTATAAATTTAAAAGTTTCTAATGCACACTGCAATCACACTTTTTCTACATGGGATAATTCAATTGTCAAGGAGTGAAATATCATCATTCTAATGGGATCTTCTCCAAATCTTCAAGGTTGACATTTAATTCACCAAACATGTGTCAAGTGATGTCCCCTACTATTGTTTTTGTTACTATAAACTTTGATGGGTCATCTCAAGGAAACTCTAGAGAATTTGGCATTGATCTCTATGTTCCTAATCAGCATTCTAAACTACTTGTAAGATTTCGTCCTATTCCTTCGAGAACCAAGAATGTGGAAGAGGTATATGTACTACTAGAAGGTTTGGTCTTAGCAAAGAGAGGAGTCTTTCCTTGCATCAGCATAGAACAAAATTTCATGGTGATCATTGAGACATGTATCACACATTCATCATCAAACTAGAGGATAATATATTTATTAAATCAAATATGGACACTAATTGATTCCTTTGAAAATCACTAAATATCTCACACACTTTAGGACGGAGAAAAAGTTGTAGACTTCCTAGCCACTATAGGTTTGTGATGGTCAAGACTTGGAATATTTTAATCCTCCCCGCCTTATTCAAGCTCATAAAAATTGCAACATAGAGAAAAAATCATGCATCCAGAAAATAATTTAAGTTTGTTTGCGATAAATATGCCTTATAAAACATATATGTCAATCTAGCAATGTTGCTAATGGTTTACAATTGGAATCAAGACATATTGTTGTTGATGAGCTTAGAACTTGAGAATCATGTATGCTATAGAAAAAACACAAGTTAGTTGAGGAATCTAGTGTTGTTCACTATGCACAAATATTTGTAGTACTTGTGCAAGTTTGTTGTGTGTTTGGGATGTGAATCAAAATCAGTGTTCTCCTCAGGATTTGTGACAGGGGCTTAACTACCTCTTTTTTACTATAAGATGAGTGGTTGTATAGGGCATTGATAGATTGATCTTTTCATGCAATAGTCACCCCACTCTAACAAGTGGTATCAAAGCTTGGTCATAACATTGAGGGGGAGATTGTTGGAAATTTGTTCAGTGTTCCCCTCGGGATTTATGACAAGGGCTTACCTACCTTTGTGTACTATATGTTGAGTGGTTGTATCAAGCATTGATAGATCAATCTTTTGGTGCAATGACGACTCCACTCTAACAAGACTACTTTAATTTGTGTGATACTTGTAGTTGAGGTTGTGGATCCAAACAACACTTTGCCAATAACTTGTCATATGAAATTATTAGGAATGATGGATAGATCAGGGTGGTCATCATGGATTTGTGCTTGCATGCGAGAAAGAGTTCTTTTAAAGGACAAAAGGAAAGATGGATAGAGTGCTTGTATTCACTATGTTGATATTCCCTTCTTCTTCCAAAGGCTCAAATATTACATTAGATAACATTGATGAAAGGCTCCACTTTTCACATGTTAAATGTATAACTTATAGTTTACACCACTCGATGGGTGACTTTTTATGGTCCATCACATCAGGCTACTTAGTTTTCCACATTCCTTTTAATAAATTTGTATTGGCAATTATTCAAGTTTTTCTTCCTAGATTATTTCCCTGAATTAGCCTTAAATCTGGTTATTTCAATATATATATATATATATATATATATATATATATATATATATATATATATATATATAAGTGGCTAGTCCACTTTTGCAACAAAAAAAAAAGAATAAATTTGAAAGCATTTTATTTAATCATCTGGAAAAATAGGAAGATAATATCTTTCAAATGTTGGAAATACAAATGGGAAATATATACTTCTTGGGGGGTGAATTAGAAGTACAAATCTTAACCAATAAAACTTTCAACTTTAAAACAATGCATGTATTAAAATATTGAAATAACATGTAAAGTAAATGCATCCACATAAACACTTGACACCATATATGATTACCTAGAAACCCTCTAATGAGAAGGTAAAATTGGGGTGACGATGACACCCACAATTCTTCACTACTACAGTAATAAAATTCACCTATTAAGTTTACATAGTCTGACCATTCTCATGATCTGTCATGTGAAAGGCCTACCCTATTAAAGGCTTATAAAGGATTGTTAGATCCCACCCTATTAAAAGTGTTCTTGGCTAAAGGACTTTAGAACACTCGCTTGGAATGTCACCCTGTTAAAGGATTTTACAATGACTATTAAATAAACCTTAGTTCAAAGGATTTAACCCTATTGATACAGTTGTTAGAAAGTAACAATAGAATGTTTGATCTGATGCACTTACAACTTTTCCTTGCTGATTTTAGATCACAATTTTGTCCATCTTGATCCTTTTGATCTATTGTAGCAATGTTGTATAGTTTCTCCTCTGTTCCATAAATTGATTCTGCACTTCTTTCACACTTCTAAGTCACCTTGAAATTGATTATGATCAACTCACCCCTTTTATTTCCTTCAAATCTTCATTAGCATCACTTCCTCATTCATATTCACCCATTCATACTTGAATTATGGGGCTTTGTCTCCCTTTAAAAAGACTTTGGTGGCTTAGGGTTAGTTATGAATCTATGATTGAGATTCATTCATTTTTCCCTCTTAATTCCTTCCATTTTGCTGATTGGTTGCATGTTGATCGCATAGAGAATCTAAATAGATTCAGTCTTATCTTCAAAGCTTCAAGATCTATCCATAAGTCAGCTCAAAAATGGTTTATATAGTTGTTTGTTTCATCACAAGAAACTAGGTCCATTTTGTGTTACTCGGCACTTGATAATACTGATGCTCAACACTTACTGTACTTTTCTCTTGCTCGATAATTGAACTACTCAGCATACGAATGACTCGACACTCATTGCAACTCTACATCTATACATATTATTCTCAGCATTTGTTACTAGATCGGCATGAACTTAGTAAATATCTTAATTGTGTTGACACTCAATTGTCAAAACCAATCTAAGATCAACAATCTCCCCCTTTGACATAGTGGAAAAAACACTTAATTGTACATAACAAATCTAATTTCCTCAACTATAATATACATCCATTTTGGCATGTATACAAAACTTCAAAATTTTCAAAACTTCTGTAACAAATTCATATACCTCAAAATTTTTCTCAAAATTTGTGTAACTCCCCCTGAATTAATGTGCCCACTCTGTATCCACAATTTTTTCTCTTTTCTGAGTAAATTTGCTTCATATTGATACTTTGTTTCTATCTGCTTCTTTGGCTGGTTGCTCCCCCTTTTAATGTGACCAAATTTCCACAATCCATAATAGTTATCATAGTTAGTTTATGGATTAGATTGTTTAACAATTTTTGTCATCAACATTTTGAATCACACTATACGATCCATCATCAGGATGAAAGAGCAAGAGATGTAAAAAATGTAAGTTGCAGATTTAGCATAGACTCATCAAATAAAGGAGACCAAGAGAAAGGATTTGCACACGCCCCAAAGTTAGAAAAAATAATAATAAAATAACTGGCCTGAAAGACTAAGCAAGAAGGCATCTTACAATTGCAAGCAAAAAAAGGTTAATAGTAATGGAGAGAAAAAATAAAAATAAAAACAATAACCAAAAATAAAAACATTAACCAAACTAAATCCATTACTATTAACCTTTTTTTGCTTGCAATTGTAAGATGCCTTCTTACTTAGTCTTTCACACCAGTTATTTTATTATTATTTTTTCTAACTTTAGGGCATGTGCAAACCTTTTCTCTTGGTCTCCTTTATTTGATGAGTCTATGTTAAATCTGCAACTTACATTTTTTACATCTTTTGCTCTTTCATCCTAATGATGGATCACGTAGTGTACTCCCCCTTTGTCTACTCTCCCTTTGCTTTCTCTCTCCCTTTCATATTCTCCCCCTATTAATGTTTCTCCCCCTTTTTGACACTAATGTCAAAGTGTCTATACACTAATTGTGTATTTGTCCAAGAATTTCTTGTGGACTTCCATGATGATCTTCAAAGTAGCATCCCAGTTGTCTAACGCAACATCTACAGATTTGATCTGGATGGTTGTCTCTACAACAAGATGAAGTAGACCGTCCAATGTTGAAAGATTGGGGTCTTTCTTTAACACTACTTTTTCATAGGCTAGTTCTTTCTGGAGTATTTCCATATGGGGGGTAAGGGAGGCTTGTATATTAATCAACTTGGCTCTAATGATAGCCTCTTCTAATGTTAACATAGCTAGTTGATTTTGTGTATGAAGCATTGAATGAAAGTGCTTCTCACTTTGAGTTAGATTTTGAGGCAATTGCATGCCTAAAATCTTCAAATTCCTTTCCAGAATCAAATTTTTTTGGCTTTTTTCTTGTGTGAAGAGTGTGGGATCACACATTTTTATGTACAATGAGAATATATTCTCAAGTACTTTCTTCACTTTCTCTATTTTGTTAGCCAACTCTACTTGTGATAGTGTTATTCCACTAGATATCTTCTCATTTACTTTTCCTTGAAATGTCTTTTTAGACCATTCCATGAGTTTTACATTGGTTTCATAGTCTTCATTTGTCACCTGTTCAATAATTTATTATAGTTGTTCTAATATGCACTTTGATTCATCAAGTGCTTGCAAGTTGAAGGCATCTAAAAAAATGTCTTTGATCTCTTGAAGTGCTTGCCTATATTTATACTCCTTCTTGAGTATCTCTTGATTTCTCTTTCTTTCCAATGCTTCTTGCATGATATTAATCTATTCTAAGTTCATGGTTGCATAATCATATTTTCATATCACTATTTCTTCATCTAACAGTGCATCACCATAGTGGAATACCTTTGCAACCTTTGTAAAGCTAGAGCCTGGTGCTGAAATTTGTAATGGTATTGCATCAGTGCTTGACCTCTGAAGGACTTTAGTAGGAGTGCCAGATGTTGGTAAGTTTACCAAAGTTTAAATGGCTTCTTGCTCCTTCTCTTTGGGTATGTCCTTCTCTTCATCAAATCAGCCTTGATCAATTGTGATCAATTGTGGTGCACCTTGTGTTTATGCAATAGGTATAGAACTATCTGTTTGTCCTACTTATTCCTTCGTTGGTTCCTTTTCTTCTACAGTATGAACTTAATCAACTTTTGTAGCAATGTCAACCTTTGTAGATTTATTCTCTATTTGTTTCAATGGTTGAGCACTAGTAGTTGTATGGATGGTAGTAGGTGGTTCTTGAGTAGTCATCTTTTCCCTTGTTATGTCAGCTACAGCCTTTTGTAGTCCATCCACATTGACTAATACAGGATTTTCACATAGTCTTGCCTGTAATGTGGATTGGTCAAGTATCTTTTTCAAATCTTCTGCAGTTAATGGATTGATGTTCTAAGGTGATTTTTTGGGAACATCTTTCACTACAATAGTCTCTACAATTTTGTTTGTGTCATGTAGAGGGCTCATGGCTAGCAATTGTGAATCTTGAACATTCTACTCTTCTTGCTACTCATTAGTTGTTGCCACCTCATCTTTCTTTTGTTGTGTCTCCTCCATTGTAGTGTCTTCTTTCTCTTTTGTTGTTTCTTCCTCCTTGTCCTCACCTTCTTCTTCATTATTCCTTCCCTCAAAGGGATATGCTTCTCCTTCTTTTATAGTTGTTAATTCATATATTAGCCTCCACATTTGTGTGGATTTCTTCACAACATCCTCAATTTGATTCTGTAAAATACTAAATGCCTTGTACTTTGGTGCAAATATACTACCATATTTCTTATTATCTTTGGTTTTTTTTTCTTTTGACAATTCTAGCATCCGTTGTGCCAATGTAGATTCTCTTATTTCCTTCTCCATATTTAGGAAATAGTGTCATTTATTCTCAACAATTGTATATAAATATTTGGGCATTGTGTTATCAAATTGAAGATGGGTGTTCTCAAATTTTTCCATCATGGCATATACAGACTCTTCAACCATGTTTTGATCTTCTCTACTCAGTTTACCAAATTCAATGTTTTTCAAACCAGTCAAATATACATTATCACAAATATTTTCAAGATCAGATTTGGGAGCATGACTTAGCAGTTTGAATTGGTTTGTGTCTTCTAACTCTGTCTTTTCATCATCTAACTCTGATTGTGCTACATATTTTCTTCAAGGTTTCTTCTACATAGGACCAGTTTGCTTAGTTTCCTTGGTTTTCTCTTTGGCTTTCTCCTATTCCTTTTGAGTAGTAGCCCTTGTAGTGGCTCTAGTTGGTGGAGTTGCAGGCTTTGTTGCACTAGGCTTTGCAATCTTCTTTGCCTTAGGTTGTGCAACTAGCTGTGTTTTGGTCTTTCTCTTCTTTTCTTGAGGCTTGGTTGGTGCTTCCTCAGCATCATCTCCCTCAGCAACTTCTTCTTCCTGATCCTCACCCATGCCTTGGGTCAATGCAAGAGGTTCTTGACCTTGTTCCTCTTCTTCCTCTTCCTCTTCTTCGTCATCTTCTCCATCATCACCTTCTCCAAACTTGGCTTTGAGTTTCTTCACCATTTTGTCTTTCTTCTTCAAGGTTGATGCTATTTTCAGTTCTATCTCAACCTTAGATTTCACAACATCATAGTTGCCAAAAAATTTAGTAGTTTTATCAACTTTTCAGCAAGAAGTTCATTGATAGTGGTTGAAGATTCATCTATGTTGATTTCATATCATAGAGGCCTTCTCACTCTAGGTATTGCAGCCTAGATGAAGGTATAGTCAATGTCCACAAGAAACCAAATATCATTGTAGTATTTCTCCACCAGGGAAATAAGAATTTCCAACCTCTATTTCATGGATTGCTTGAAGTCTTCACAATAACTATTCATTACTAACTCAAAATTTTCTCCCATTTGTTCAATGTACTCATTTATTTGAATAGCAACTGACCTATTGGTCTTCCATCCTACTCTACCAAAAGATGGGAATTCATTTTGAACATAGAAAATTATGCATATCAATCTAAAACCTAACTTACTTTAAACACTTTTAGACTTCCTTATTGCTCCTAGGTTCTCAATTGTTTGCTACAACTGTAGTTTTGCAAGATCATAAGTATGATCTTTCTTGACTATCCTATAGACTACATCAACTACTATACATGGAACACTATTCGGTCAGCTTGACTAATAGAATTTATGTGATATGACCCTCACTACAAAACCAAGAAGTGGATCTGTAATAGTGTCAATAGTCATTCCTCTCTTGTTCCACTTTGCTCTTGTATTTCACTCAATCACCTCTTTAGAGTCGCTCCTCAAAGTCTTAGGCCGATCCAAGGTTGGCTAACCAGTAACCCTATGTACAATTCTCTTTGATAGTTTGATGGCTCCACCTTCTAGCCTAGACATTCATCATGTATTCTGCTTAGAACAATCTTGATCCACTCAATTTTGAAGACAGTTGGAAAATCTTGGGCAGGGGTTAAGCCCTTCCTCTCTATAATTTTGAATTCTTCCTTCAACTCCCCATTTTTGCATGATCTATCATATTCTTGTCTAATCTCCATATCTCTAATCCCTCCTACCTTATAGTTATAACACTTCCTCACATCTTGGACCATAACAACCTTAGGTGGAATAACTAATAACGCACCTATTGGATCATTCTTGTATGCAACTTCTGGTATGGCACTAAAGTCTGGTTTTTTCTCTTTATTGATAATTAATTGAACTTCAAATGGTTCCTTATCCTTTGTATTCTTATAACTCAAGGCCATTATGCAAGCTAAGATTTTACAAATATAAAACTACATAGCTCAACAGGTGAAGAATACCTTTGGAATTGATGAACTGACACTTGATCTTTGTTATGATCTATAAAAATGCTTCTCTCTTACTTGTTAATCACTTCTTCATTCTATTTTCTCTTGCTTTGTGTTCCTAATGACAACAAAATATGTAGAATTTTCCTTTATACCCTTTCAAAATATAGCATTTATTGCATGGTACATGTACAACTATAAACTCGGCTTCAATGTAATTTCTATTTCACTTGGCATCCATTGGTTTTTCATCACTCGACAGCTATAAGAATTATCTTTTCTTGGCACTAATAGAAATTTCCTTTACTTGGTAGCTACTACTGACTTAGCTTCAATTGGCTTTGGCTGAAAGCCTAGCACATACTAGTGCTTTACTCAACAATTGAAGAGGACTTTTCACACTTGATAGTAAGATGAAAACTTAAGGATTTAACGATGGAATTTAATTATTATCTTGCATCTTTCTTCATGTTAATATGTCTATTTCATTACTATCTTCTTTCAGAACTAACAAATGATAAAACATTTTGAAATATTAGTCCCACATACCTCCTTTTGCTTAGTTTGATGAGATGTGACCACTTGACCTATCAGGTGAAGTGATCTCTTCATTTGATGTGTTGCATCCATATTTTTTCCTCCTTGTTTTGTTCATCTCTCCTCTAATATGCTCAATATCTACCTTGCCTTTTCCTTTGTTGAACTTTGAGTTAGGTGCCTTTGTCCTTGTTGGGAAATGCTTGTTGATATGACCAGTTTTCAAATAGCTAAAGCATGTAATTTGACTCAACCATCTATTGTAGCTACCACTAAAGTGTGTTCTTATGCAATTCTCAAGGATATATCCATACTCTTGACAATAATGACAACTATGTCTTATATTCTAATCCTAGTTATAGGAATTTTTATAGCTTCTTACCTTTTTTGACTTGTTTAATGACCATGTGGACTTGGATCTACATTCAAAGGCTTTCCAAACTTCTAACAATTGTAGCAGTGTCCTTCAAATTTTTGTCCATGCATGGTTCTGGTTCTTCATTCATGTGCCTAATGACCTTGTTTGTTGCACTTATGATAATGAGTCATGTTCTTTGGCTTAGCATTCTGACTAGCATTCTTGTTCTAACAAGTAGGTTTAGAATTCTTACCTTTATTGTTTCTTTCCTCAGCAGCTTTGGATGATTCTCCTTCTTTAGTACTTATGTAGCCCAATCCTAATGTTTCTTTTCTAGATCTAGGGGATTTTAGTAGTTTATTAAAGTACTTGATGGCTTCATTTGGCTTGTTGAAACTTTCAACAAAGTCCTTTTCTCTTTTCAGGTCATTCTGTAGTTGTTCATTCTACAACTTAAATGTAGTTATCCCAATGTCCTTGGCATTCAACTCATGATGGGAATTCATCATTTGGCTTAGGGTTCCCAATTACATATTTGAGATCCTAGATAGCTCTACTGATTTTTCTTCCAATCTTTTTGCCAAAATTCTTTTGTCTTCTTCAATTATGGCCTTGTCTTCTATAACTTTCTTCTTTTTCTTAGTGACCTCACATAGCAATATAGCTTGTGATTCTTGTTCCAACTTGAGATTTTTTATTTTCTCAGCTTGTGCTCTGTTCTTGTCCATGAGATCTACAATTGCTACATTGACTTCATAGCAGTTACCATCTACAAATAACTTTGTGGTGTCAATTTCTTTGTATTGTGTGTCATTTTCTACCATAGAAATCTCTTTCCTTCTCTTCAATAAACTTCTCAAGGCATCTTTGGCTTCATTCAATTGTTGTAGTAAGAGATGTATCTCAATCTCTTGATTTTCAATGGTCTTTCCCAACTTGTAAACTTCCATTTCAAGATCTTTTCTCCAAGTTATAAAGCTTCTCTTGATGAGAACTCAGCTCTGATTCCAATTGTTGGAAATACAAATGGGAAATGTATACTTCTAAGAGGGGGGGGGGGGGGGGAAGGGGCAGGGGGGGAGGGTGGGTGAATCAAAAGTAAAAATTGTAACCAATAAAACTTTTAACTTTAAAACAATGCATGCATTAACATATTGAAATAACATGTAAACTAAATGCATCCACATAAAAACTTGACACCAGATATGATTACCCAGAAACCCTCCAATGAGAAGGTATAATTGGGGTGGGGATAACACCCACAATTCTTCACTACTGGAGCAATAAAGTTCACCTATTAAGGTTACATAGTTTGACCATTCTCATGATCTACCCTATGAAAGGCTTGCCTTGTTAAAGGCTTACAAAGGATTGTTAGATCCCACCTTGTTAAAGAATTTTAAAACCCTGTTAAAATTGTGCCTGGCTAAAGGATTTTAGAACACTCACTTGGAATGTCACCCTATTAAAGGATTTTACAATGACTGTCAAATCAACCTTAGTTCAAAGGATTTCACCCTACTGATATAGTTGTTAGAAAGTAATAGTAGAATGTTTGTTCTAATACACTTACAACTTTGCTTTGCTGATTTTAGATCGCAATTCTGTCCATCTTGATCCTTTTGATCTATTGTAACAATGTTGTATTGTTCCTCCTCTATTCTACAAACTGATTCTACAATTCTTTCACACTTCTAAGTCATGTTGAAACTGATTCTGATCAATTCACCCCTTTTATTTCCTTCAAATCCTCGCTAGCATCACTTCCTCATTCATATTCACTCATTCATACTTGAATTATGGGGCTTCATCTCTTGGCTTAGGGTTAGGTATGAATCTATGATTAAGATTCATTCATTTTTCTCACTCAATTCCTTCCATTTTTTTGATTGGTTGCAAGTTGATCGTATAGGGAATCCAAATAGATTCAATCTTATCTTCAAAGCTTTGAGATCTATCCATAAGTCAGCCCAAAAATGGTTTACATAGTTGTTTGTGCCATCACAAACAACTAGGTCCATTCTATGTTACTCAGTACTTGATAATATTGATGCTTGGCACTTACTGTAATCCTCTCTTGATTGCCACTTGAACTGCTCACCATATGAGTGACTGTCACTCATTGCAACTCAGCATCACTCATTGCAACTTAGCATCTATACATATTATACTCGTCATGTGTTACTAGCTTGGTATGAACTTAGTAAATATCTTAAGTGTGTGCTGACACTCAATTGTCAAAACCAATTCGAGATCAACATAAAATAGAAAACCATTTTGATAAATCTTCAAAAAAAAAAATTAAACTTATACTTTTCCCCTTAAAATATGTATTAATGTAAATGAAAATTATTTGAGTAATTTATTTTTCATATTTGAAATACTTTTCACTATTCTTGATCCCTAAGAATTTATATTTAGAAAATAAAGATATGGCAATATATTTTGATCAATAAAATTATGTTCATACCTTTTCTTATCACCTTTTTTGCTATTATGAAAGATGAAAGAATTTACCTTACAAAATAGCAATTTTTTTCTTCCTCTTAACCTTCTTGAAATTGGTTTATGATTTGGCAATAGAAATTAAATTTTAGGGATTACCAAAATCAAATTCTTCTCTTATTGGGTTTGTGTTTAGTAACATTTATCTTCAATAGGAAGGTCAATTTGAATATTATTGTCCGTTACACTTCCAGTAGTGTACATAGCACAAATTACCAATCCAGTTGTAGTCACCTTCATAGGTCTACTAATATCATGGAAGTATACACTTATGGACCTAGAATCTATATCTATAAAGGTTCATGCATGGATTCTTGGTTGACTAGAGGTGATTCATAAATTGAATTATGCTTCATATATGGACAACATCCATACCACTCTCCAAAATGCACAATAAGAACAATACAATAACTACACTTTATCTGTTGTCAATATCCATGTAACTTCATAGCCTTCTTTGCCTACTACACCCAACATTTCCATTTATTCATTTTCAAGAGTAGAAACCATCGTATTTTGCACCAAACAAGGATGATAAATGCATGCATCAAATTGATGGCACATAGACCTATGGCCTAATTTTCTAATTTTTAGCCCCATCTTGGAGCTACTGCAAGATAGAGAAATCTTTCTATATGCAGGAAAAATCATATACCACAGTGAGAGTTTGCAAAATGAAATTGAGTCTATTAATTTTTGTTGGTGTACATATATATTTACTATTTACACTTACTTAATTTTACTTAGGTTAAAGCGTTATTTTATTATTTTGCATTATTTTATTTTGTGAGACACTAAAGAGTTTGTGTACCTTTTTGAGTTGTCATGTTGACAACATAGAAGTACATAACTCTATTCCAACACATGGTGTCTACAACACTGGCATTTGCATCATTCACTGAGTTCTCATGTAGACAGTTATTCACACTCCTTTTTTATCGCATGTTGTCTACAACATTGATTTGCGTGTTACACCCTTGTAGACTTATCCTCTCATCATTGCACTTACTTTTGTTCTTAATGGAGGATAACCCATATCTAGTGGACATGTGCCTAGTTGTATGGCTTATCATTTAGTTGATTCTGAGGCATTCTAGATGCATCTCAAAGGCCTTTATATATAGGCACTCCTAGTGTACTTTCTTAACACATATTGAATGAATATATCATCATTCTGATTATACTCTCTCTTTCTAGTCTACGGTTGTGCTTGTGTTTGATTTCTTAGTTCCTGGGTAAATTTTATCCTAAGGTAAATTCTTATATGGTATCAAATTTTGGAGATTTTCTCATCACGTAGTCATTCGAGACCATTGTTGCTTTAGCACTTCAGCCCGAATCTAGAGTACTATAGAAATTAGGAGTGTCTAGAGCTAGATCTGACCTTTCCATTACATCCAGAATGCTAATTCAGTGAAGATCAACTATAAATACACCTATCTTAGGCCAAAGTCGACTGTGAGGCAAAAAAAATTGCAAATTGGTACTTGGAGGCCCTGATTTGCAGTTTGAGTATGATCTTTTGCAGATCTATTTAATTAATTTTTTGGATCTACAATTTTATTTCTCTAAAATTTTATTTTCGTCAATATCTTCAAAAAAAAATTTCCCTCTAAGCAAGTAGTAGAGAAAAAAAAATAGTAGACCCAGGCAGTGACACCTCAGCTTTGCAATTTGGAGGTTGTTTGTTTGGAGAGGAATATTCGCCCATGAAATTTGGGTTATAAATATTTTAAACACCCACTGTAGGTTGCATGTGTGATTATTCCCATAGCCCTCCGCTCGTATTTAACAATCTAGTGTCATTCAAACAAAAAATTTGATGCCCTCAACATCTTTATAGCACCCACACATTGAAGGCTCCCATGCGTTGAGTTCCAGCAACTGTTGCTCCAGATTCTGGCTAGAACTCTAGCGAAAAGTTTAAACCTCTCTGGTGACCACAGGTTCTGCTATGGTGACAACCCACTTCACGGCTACCTGTGTCACTTTTTTGGCACCTGTGATTTTTTTTTGAATTTTGAACCACATAATGAACTTTGAATTTTGTACCATTCGGTTTGAGATTCAAAGTTCAACTTGTGAGACACACTACAACTGAAGAACATAAAGATGTTGATGATCAACTACTTAGATAAAAATGCCTAATTGATTCTTAAATTTTGAACAATTAAATTCAACTTCAAACGTTTAAAAAGCTATACCTCAAATGTTCTAAAATTTAGATTCTTGAGTGTTTTACATTTACCTTTTGCTTTATTTTTAAATTATTTATTTTTTAATCATGTCTTCTTCCAATTTGAAAAACCTCTGAGCCAAGCCATCTCTCACCCATAACAAATTGCCTCCCAATTATGGGAGATACAAATTTAGTAGACAAAGACATTAAAGATTTAGTAAAGAGGTCCAATGAAGTAGAAGCAGGGTCTATGGCTACTAAAATTGAAAAAAAATTGTTAATAGAGGTTGTAGGTTTCCTAGAAGTAATAGCATGCCCCAAATTAGTTATGCAATGTTGTAATAGATATAATATAAATAGTGGGAGGATCAAGTTAGAGAAATAGATGAAGTCCTGGTCAATGATGTAGATAAGTTCTTGAAAAAAAGTTCCTTACCTAAGGTCAATGAAAATGTATTGTTTACACTAAAGATGAATTTGGGTTGGAGAAATGAGATCATGGAAGAAGGCATTGAATAATTTATATAATTCTCAAAATAGATGAAGTATATACATGAAATTATGGATAATGACCTCAAGGTTATGACAGTTTAGATGATAGAAAATACACCAACCAAGGATGAAAAGATAGAAAAGGAAATTGTTTCCTTGAAAGAGAAAATGAAGGATTGGAAGAGCACCAAAGACATCGCACTCAAAGACTTTACTAAGATCAATAGGGTTGACTCATTATTATGGAAAATGATCTTTTAAAAAAACACAAAAAAACAAGCTAGAGGAAGTGCAAGGGGGTAAAGATATCTAGAAATAAAGGGTAAATATTTTTTGAGTGCCCAATCAGCAAGTCCTTGAGATTTTCATGAGAGCTTTCATAGAATGGAATGTGATGCAGTAAGAAAGGATGAATTTAGAAAGTGCAGTCGGTTCTAGCACCCAAATTTTGAATTAAAGATTAGATTAATCTTATTTTCTGAGTATCATTTAGGGGGTGGTAGTTATCTCATATGGGATGGGAAGAATTTTTTGGTTTTTATCTACTTTGATGGGAGTTAGTTTCAAATTTGTTCTAGCCCTGCATCACTGTAAACTATTTTCATTTTGATTTTGAAGGATGATGATTCTCTGGTAGAGAAAAAAAATTATTTTCATACAATTAAAATTTTATGATAGCTTTAAGAAATAATAGGTAATATAATTAATATTATATATATATTTGATTTATATTAGTTTCTAAGATCAGTTGGTTGCAAAATTGTTCATATCATGGTTTCTTTTGTAATCAAAATGGTTATTATGGTAATTGAATCAGTTGTTATATTTATATGTTGTTAATAATTTCATCTTGAACTATTAAATATTCATTTGATCGTCTATTTCATTTTATTCTAAATTCGTTGGCTTGTATTGGTTTGGAACTTCATTAATCCTAAGTGTTCTTATCACAAAGCTGTGATGGAATGAATGTTTATGCCTTAGTACTTTCAAGTCAAAATTGCATGTTTCAACATTATTCTTTCAATAAAGGTAATCAACATGTATATTTTTTGAAGCGGTTGTGCCTCAATGAAGAGAGTTCATTTCTGCGCATTTTTACTCAACGAGAAGTGAACAGTCATTCCTCCTATAGGATAAAAGAGCCAATTTAAATAAATAATTTTAAAGAGGAAAAATATGTGGCAATTCTACTAGCGAGGCCACCAGTATCAAAAACCATTTGTATAATATTATGAAAAGACATATAATTATGTTACCACATCAAGATATTTTTCTTTTCTTACAACCTAATATAGGGTCTAAGAACACTTAAGAAGATATTATATCTTATTTAAATACAATTTCTTGTATTTCTAGAACACACTTCATCAATATTTGTAGGAAAGTCAAATCTTAGAAGAACAAGAGGAATTTGGAGAATTTTTTAAAGGATTTCCCATCAAATAGGAAGTAGGAATGGTTGATAAATTAGCATAACAACCTAGAGTTGATGCCTCTAACCCTATGCAGCCACCAGACACTAAAAACCCTAACTAAAATAAATTGGTTGGGAAGAAGTATACTTAGAGTGACAATTTAATAGGATTTGTAGATGGTGATTCAAGCTCTAAAGAAATTGATTTTTTCCCATTATCATACACAAAAAAGAAAAGAAGATAGTTAAATCTAGGAGTAGGCCTACTTCTCCCCCAAAAATAGCCCACATTACTACCAATTTACAAGCTTTGATATTACTTGGAACCTTAGCTCCATCTCATTTCAATGCCCAACTCCTAAACATTTTATTATCTACTAGTCTTTCCAATCAACCTTGGGGTGTTTAGGTTGGTCCCCTTAATTTGGGAAATAATCTTGATCCTCTCCCCAAAGGTACAAGACAAATCCTTCCTAAATTTAGTAGTGATGGAAAGAAGTCTATGGATGAACATTTGAACACATTTAATATAACATATGTTGTTATTGTTGAACCCACTAAAGATGTGGCAATTTGATTATTTGTACAAACCATGACTGATGTAGTTGTTGATTGGGTTCTTCACTTTCCCAATGGATCAATTATAGATTGGGCTCCAATGAGAGATGATTTTGAAGTGAGATTCAAAGTAATTGATGTTGAACATACCCTCCTTCTATAGTTGTCACAATTTTAAAAAGATCTTCATGAGCCCATGAGAGACTTTGTATCAAAAATTAATAAAATCCTACATAAAATCCCTACAACACAAAGGTCTAGTGGTGAAAATAGAAAAGGGCTATTTGTGAATGCTATGCCACCTAAAATTAGTTTCCATTTGAGACATGGAAGGGTATAAGATATAGATGTTGTGCAAAGGCTTTTCATCAAACTAGAGGATGACCTCATATCAATGGGAAAATGGAAGAAAGATGTGCAAGTTTCAAATGCTCAGCCACCCACTTCTAGTTTGAACGAACCTTTAGTACAAATATTGATAAATGAGATGATTATGATGAAAAAAAAATTGTCTAAGATGTGTACACCATATCAGGATATCCCTAGAAGATATCCTAATCAAGGTGGAGGAAAACTTGGTAAACAACCCAACATGTTTCCTAGTGCTCAAAAACTTCTCACCAAAGGTCCCATTAGTAATAAAGGAAATATGTGCATATTCTATTTAATAGATGATCATGATGGTGCCTCTTGTCTAGAAATAGTATGCTATAGATAGATGGACATAAATAATGAAACCATGGAGGAAGCTCCAACTAATGAAGTAACCTCATGGGGAATTAGTGACTCTATCAGCCATTACATGTAACAAGATTCAAATTTTGAATGTGGTGGCAATATTCTTCTCACTCTTAAGGGATCTTCAAGTTCCATTCTCACAAGAAACTAGTGAGGGGGCATAAGTTCAAGAACAACTCCTCTAGTATTGTACCATCTTAAATTGGAAAAACTCAAATTTAATGAAGTTTTAGTACCTATTTAATTTGAGATCATCAATCTCCTTCTCTCTTTCATCTCTTCTTTCCTTTCTTGTTCTCCCCCTAAGTGGAATTTTGGTAAAACCTAATAGATCCTCTTTAAAGATCCCATTTTCATTATTTTAATCTCAGGGTATAATCTATTTCCCTTAGTTCCCTCCTTTTCATTCATATATCCACTTGGAATCTACTCCTCTCACTAAAATAGGATTTCCTCTAAATTTGGAATTGATTTCCAAACTGTGAGACTTATTTTGGAGCCCCAAGATAGCTCTAGGGGTTTGTATACCTGATTATCATAGGTGTAGTATGTGCTTGACCTATTAGAGGTATATTTCACCCTTGATGGTCTAATCAAAGGAGTAGTGCACCCCTACTGAGGTCCTATTTTGGCCCCCTTCTTTGGGTCCAATGTTTGGGTTTCAATTCCTTGGTTTTTTGGCCTGCAAAAGTTAAAATTCTAAGACATATTTAAACCCTTCTATTTTCTCCATTTTTTATATCATTTCATCACATATCATTCTCAAGTGCTCAAGCATCCATAAGCTCTAGCTTTCAAGCATTCAAGTTTCAAGTCCTAAAGCCTTTAATCATTCATTCAAGCATTCCTCCATGAAGATCAAGGATTCAAGAAATTGAAGAAGTTTATCTCCAAGATATTCTTTGATCCATTCAAGATCCTTTGTTGCATCTTCTACATCCATTCATCTTCATCTTCTTGGTTTGAATCTATTGTTGAAGTAAGAATATTGCATTTAATTCAAGAGATCTTCCTTTTGTAAGGTGAATTCATTTATTTCCTTTACATTCATGTTATTTTAATTATTTCTGTGTGCTAGAAGAAATGACCTGTTGGGAGCATGAATAAACAAACAAACATTAGTTAAAAACCTCAAATCAAAACATATAACAAGTGCTCATCAAGATATAAGAAACCTTAACTGATGCTTGCTTGAGTTTTGCAACTCAAAGCAGCCAACAAATCAAGCCCTCAAGTCACCTCTACAGCTCAATAAAGGCACGTATGAGAGGCCTTGTTGGTGTGTTAAGATGTGGGGTATGTTTGGTGTGCTCTCTCAAACACAAAAAAGTATTGAATCTCTTGAGGGGATGTGCAAATATGAGAATAATGATGAAATATGCACCTAAGCTACATGGAATGAAGAACACCTCAAGAAATGGCTATAGAGAATATTAAATTTAAATACACTAGGCAAGTTAACTTATTTAATTAAATAAATTTAATTAAATAGGTAGAAGAATATGATAAATATAATTAATTAATTAATAATTAATTATAATGTCAAGGGAAATATTAAATAAATTAATATAGTCTTTAGGACAATTTTAAGTGTCTACAATTTCACTTCAAGGTTAATTCCTAAATTGGAATTTGATAGAGGAAAACCCACCATCCATAGCAATATATATATATATATATATATATATATATATATATATATATATATATATATATATATATATATTGTAGGTTGCAGATACCAAATTGATGAACATGTTGTAGATCAAAGTACCCTTTTTGGATTTCTTTAAAATTGCAAAACTAGAATCAACATCACATGTAGTCAATCAAGGTTGCACTACACCCCTGATGCACCATATTTCTCGTGATGTATCAATTCACCCTTGACAATCTTCTAAAATATTTGTGGGTTTTTTTCATTGCACAGTTTAAGGCCCAAACTTGACATCTTCCACTCATTTCAGTTAGAACAGCAAGCAGAAAATAGACTTAAAAGGTGTGTTCTTTCAATTTTTTGTCATTCCAATATATCTGCATATCTCTATCTTTAATTACACACACACACTGAGGGCTTTTAAGGAATTGGATATATTTCCTCTATTCTTCCTACATCTAGTTTGCATTACTGTTCCTTGTTTATTCAATTAGCACTAATCTCTCTAGACCTAGTTCTTTAGAATTAAGGTTGAAAGGATTATTTTTTCTATCTTCTCTCCTTCTACATTATGTACATGTGTATATGTGAGTAGGTTATGTGATGAACTTAAGTTTTGTATCCTTGATTCATATTACTCATTGTAGACACTTAAAATTGTCCCAAATTCTATACTAATTTATTTAATATTTCCTTTGACATTATAATTGATTATTTATTAATTAATTATATTTTTCATATTCATCTAATTATTTAATTGAATAGGCTCACTTCCCTAATGTATTTAAATTTAATTTAAATGCATCCCCTCTAATCTATTAAATTTATTTAATGCATAGTACTCTATAAATCGCCTTTTAAATAAATTCCAATTTATTTAATTTCCTCCACTTTATTAAATTCTTTAATCCTGTGATTAAGTTAAAATCCTATTTAATTTAATCCTAATCCCATCCTAAAACCTAGTCTACACCCATCACTCTCATCCTTCTAAGCTAACCCATTAGTTAGTCACACTTAATTAATCCTAAACACCTTATAGTCCCTAAGTGTTTACTCACACATGTGTGAGAAACTCAAGATCCAAGAAAGCCTCCCTTTAATTAATTTATTCAAAAGTCTCTTACACTCTTACACGATTGTCCCCCTTTCCTTTCTCCAAGGTTGCTCACACATGTGTGAACAAACCTTGAGCCATCTCTTTCACCAAAAAGGCTTATGTTGACCTTTGCATGGCTTATCCCCTTAGCCCATGTATCTCCCTTGTGGCACCTATGTGGATGCCACATAGATGCCACCTCCTCAAGGCCTCTCTCAAGCCTATTAATAGAGCCCCTGTCTCAAGCATTTTCCATCTCCCTCATTTGCATTGTTATCAAGCTAGTGTAAGTCTAGGGCTCTTTACTAATTTTATTCATTTTTGCTAACCTTTGGTAGTTTCTAGTTTCATTTTGTTGCATGGTTAACTTAGTTTATTTTCTTGCATACTTATTCACCATCCTTGAATTCTTTAAGCATGGTTGTATCCATAACCATTGTTTGAAGCATTCTCTTCATATCTAGTTAGCTTCATACATCTTGCATGTCATTTCAAATCATTTTGGGATTGAAATAGTTGTGTTTAGGAGAGCACATCCACATCCCTCACTATTGAGCACACCAACAAGGCCTCTTTTAGGTGCCCTTGCTAATATGCTTTGAGGTTGCATGAGGATTCTAATCTTTTGGTTTCATAGTTTTAAAACTAAAGTAGTTGTATTTCAATCTTATTTGAATCATTTCTATACATGTACAACTAACTTTTCTTGTTTATGCATGATCTCAACATGTTATTTTTTGTTGCATACACTCACCTTACAAGTACTTTTCAAAAAAAAAAAAAAAAAAACCAGCAGACCCTATCAGTGGTGATCCAAAGGTTCATAAAACTTCAACATGAGAGGTGAAGATACTAAAGAGACCAAACCTTGAGCCCACATTCAACATTGTGGAATTTTTTAATTCCTCTAAAATCCAAATCTCACCTTCTAACTATTTCAAGCTCAATCCTAATGAATTAGAAATGCTAGTAAGATATGTGAAGGGTTCTACTCATGTAGATGAGATTCAACAAGTCAATGATGTATCTTCTCCTAAACCTCTTGTTGACACTGATGGAAATTATTTGTTGGAGGAAATTTTAGTCCATTTGGAAACCTCAAAAACCTCCCCTATGGATGAGAAGTTGAACCCTTTCTTTGTATCTTTTTTTATCTATGGTTATAAGCTAAGTAATTGTTTTATTGATTATGACGCATTAGATAATATAATTCCTTCTTCCATTGCCAAGGCCCTAAATTTTTCTTTAACAAAAACCTTTATTAAATGTTACTCAATGGACTCTAAGCAGGTTCCCTTGATTGGGTAGATCAAGGATGCACAAGTGTCATTAGCTAAGTTCCTTGACAAGAAGTTGAATTTGACAGGAAGTTGAATTTGACCATCTTAGTTACAAATATACCAACTAGTTATGTTATGTTACTAAGTAGATTAAATATGGACTTAGATGGTGAGAATAAGCTAGATTGGTCACGAGCTACTATTCTTGTTGGTAACTAGAAAGTTATTTTATAGCTTGGAAGCAAATCAAGGTACACTATCATCCCTTCAGAAGATCCCTGGTCCCATAGTTTGAATAATAAGACATATTTTCCTAACTATTGTATGCCTAAAATGTGGGCACACTACTATGGGTCATTATATCCAAGATTTCTCAAAAATGAGGTCTTGAATGGTGACTCATAGCTCTCTATTCATGGAGTGCAAGGGTTTGCAATGGAGGCCCTCAGTTTGACCTAGTTCATGCCCATGCAAGTACACCATGAAATGAGAGATTCAAAGAGGAAAAGAAAAAGTGCTAGTCTCCATGATCATCAAATATTAATGAAAATGAAGATGCAAGCTAATCTAAATGATAACAATGCAAAACAAAGCAAGATCTAATCTATGAAAGCAAATATGACTCTAAACTAATATGCAAATGCAATGATAAAATCCCATGATGAAAGCCATGGGTGCAAGAGAGAATGAGACAAAAAGATAGAAGTTCTCCACAAAAGCTTTAGCATTCAAAAATCCTTCAAAATTTTCTCTCCAATCATGTAGCATAACAATAGTTAATCATGGGTATCCAAAATGAGGAGAGGGCTCTCCCTTATAGATAAGATTGGACGATCTAGATTGAGAGGAAAAAGATTTAATCAAGGGTGGAGAAATCATGATCCATGTGAAATAAGGATCCACCAATGAGAAAAGAGGAGTGGTTGAGAAGAAAGTAGAAAGATAAGTCCCACTTAGAAATATGTGCATTTAAGTGTAGAGAAATCAAATAAAAGAATTTATTTTATTTCCTTTTTCATCAAAAAGAGATATTTAAGTGGGATTTTCATTTAATTAAAAGGGAGAAAGTTTTTTTAATTAAATTAAAAGAGGGGTTTTTCTCTTAATTAATTAAATGTGGATGAATTATTTAATTAAAAGAG
This sequence comes from Cupressus sempervirens, assembly GCA_028749045.1. Taxonomy (NCBI): domain Eukaryota; kingdom Viridiplantae; phylum Streptophyta; class Pinopsida; order Cupressales; family Cupressaceae; genus Cupressus; species Cupressus sempervirens. The sequence goes on along the minus strand of CM053785.1, from coordinate 563,395,855 downwards.
AGGTTTTCTTTTAATTAAATGGGGACTTATTTTATTTAATTAAAAGAGGAGATTTTCTTGTAATTAAATAAGACTTAGGATAAAATAATCAATCTTAGAAAAATAGAATAATTGAATTTGATCAAGGAAATTGATTTAAATTGATTTAATAAAATATTACACACCATTGTTTTAGGAAATTTGATAAATTGATAAATTGAATAATGGGGGCCCATAGTCTAGGTGACCATTTTAGGGTGCATACAACTATGTTATCTTGCTTAAAGGGGATGTAATAGATACAAATCCACTAGTTGATAAAGGATTATCGATATTACTATTTGATGGCAACTTCTCCTCAATTGGTTCAGATGCTATAGTAGTCCTAATATCCCCATTTGGAGACATGATTCCTTGTGATTTCAAATTATACTTTGAAAATACCAACAATATCACCAAATATGAGGCATTGTTTCTAAGTATTGAAAAAGAAATGAAAAAAGGAATTAAACTTTTGAGAGCTCAAGGTGATACAAAAATGGATGTGAAATAGGTGACAATTTTTTTTGTGAAAAAAGAAAGATTAATGCACTATAGTAATAGGATATGGAATGAATTGGAAGGATTTGATGCATTTTTCATAGAAGCAATGCCAAGAGAATTTAACACCAGAGTAGATGCATTAGCGAGATTAGAAGCCTTATTGATGCCTCATCCTAACTTTCAGCAAGATCACTATACCATAGATTTGATATTAAGCCCTATAAGCTCAATAACTCAATCTATTGGCAAGTATTTAGTGATGATGTGCATTTAATCACTTTCTTACAAGGCCCTTAAAAAATTCATCTATCTTCATTGAAGGTTTGGATTTAGGATGTTGAGAGTTTTGTTTAGATCCTTGTACTCAAGAAAAATGATGGAATTATTTATTTGAAAGGAAATCACTTTCCTAGAGGGCTAGTGGCATTAGAGTCAATATTTGATAGGCGAGATCATTTTATTGGCAAAATTGCATAAAGGGAAGAGGGCCTATCTAGTGAACATGAGAAGATTAACATTGGCAATGAAGGCAATCAAAAATTCATAAGTTTTGGCATCTTTTTTAGTTTAATTGAGAAAGAAAGGTTCCATAATATGTTGAAAGAATAAAAAGACATGTTTTTCTAGTCAATTAAACACCAGATTTCATTAAAGCTTAGAGTGGTCCTATTTAGGAAAAAGGTGAGGAACTACAACCCAAAGATAGTAGATGCAATTTTTAGGGAAGTTGACAAAATGTTGAAAGCACAAATAATCTATTTGATCCAACACTCTACATGGGTTGCTAACATAGTGCTAGTGTGGAAAAAGAATGGAGAAATTAGGATTTATGTTGATTTTAGAAACCTAACCCAAGCAAGCTTAAAAGACAACTTTTCTCTACCAAACATGAATCACCTCTTACAAATGGTTGTAGGTTCAGAGATGATGTCCATGTTGGATGGATTTTCTAGGTACAATAATATTAGCATGGCTCTTGAAGACCAACACAAGATAGCTTTCATAACCCCTTGGGGCACATTTGTGTACATCTGAATACCTTTTGGACTCATAAACACATGTTCCACCTTTCAATGGGTGACGAACTCATCGTTTGTGCATCTTCTTAACAAAGTGGTTATGATATATTTAGATGACATGATGATATTTTGTAGGAGAAGGAAAAATCACCTACATGATCTAAGGATGATTCTCCAAAGGGTGTAGAGATCATCATATATAATAGACTCCAAAAAATCCATGTTTTGTGTTTAAAAGGGTAAATTACTCAAGCACCTTGTGTTAAAAGAAGGCATAAATATTGACCCCAAAAGAGCCAGGATAATTCAACAACTATGCCTACCATCAAACTACAATGGAGTAAGTTCTTTTTTGTTAAAATTAATTTCTTATGAAGGTTTGTGCTTGATTTCTCAGAGACCACCAGACCCATTGTCAATTTGTTAAGTGAAAGATTAACTTTGAAATGGAGTGAAGAATCTATGAAATATTTTGAGGAAGTAATGAGTGATATCGCTCAAGCTCTTGTTTTAGCCCATCTTGATTAGAAAAAATATTTTGTGATCTATTCGTTATACTAGTGAGCATACTATATTAGTCATGCTTATACAAAAATAATAATAAAGATCAAGAGGTCCCAATCTCTTTTATTAGTGTGCCCCTAAAGAAGCATGAGATGAGGTATTGGCTAATAGAGAAACAAACAATTTTAGCGGTAAAAGGAGTCTAGCAATTTTGTTACTACAATCTCAATTCCCACTCTAGACTCTACATTCCTAATATTACAATTAAAAGTGTTCTCACTCAATAAGATGTAGTCATGAATAATCAAGCTACGTGGCTAGCATGAGTGTGAGAATTTAATTTAGAAATAGAATCCACCAAGTTAGTGAGAGGTCAAGATCTATGTAGATTTATGGTAGAAAATAAAGAACCAATAGAAGATAAAGGTCCACACACGCTATTGGGAGGGTTAAAAGATGCTTGATTTTTAGATATTACATATTATCTCACATGTGGTGAATACCCTAACCATGTGTCTAGTAAAGAGAAAATAACTCCAAGACTCAAATCTACAAAATATGTATTAGTTGATGATATATTATTTTAAAAATGTTTGGATCGGATGTTTCTCAGGTGTGTCAATGAAGACCAATAGAAAAAGATGCTACAAGCCTTCTACATTGAAGCTTGTGGGGTCACTATTCATCTACATTGACGGTACTAAATATCCTTAGGAATTGCTAGTATTGGTTGGGTATATTTTGGGATGCTTTAAAATAGGTAGATTGGTGTGAAAAATTCAAATTAATTGTAGAAAAACCCTAGTTAGTAGCCCTCCCATCAAGACATTTCATTATTAAAGAACTATTGAAGTAGTGGGGGTTAGACTTTATAGAACCCTTAAACTTGTCATCCAACACAAGAAATACTCACATCTTGATAATTACTAACTACTTCACTAAGTGGGTCGTGTAATCAACTACAAATAGTCACCTAGACTATTAGCCCCCTTCTTGGCATTTTGGCTAAATTAATTAATCATTTGCCTAAACCAAATTGCTAAAAATCAATTAATTTAAATTATAACTGATAATTTGACTATATTATCCTAAGTTCATTATTTGATTAAAACATGTCCCCTTTTAATTAAATAAAAGACCACATTCTTCTAATCCACTCAATGTACACACATAAAGTCCTTTTTCTATTTATAAATTAAAAGAAAAGGCTTTTTGGCTTTTTGTCTCAAATAAAAAGTCAACTTCTCTCCATTGTTTGACTTGCTCTTGCACATGGATCATGCCAAAGTTAACTCTCACCCTTGATCATCCATCCCTTAATTTTTATCTCCACCATTTGTACACCTTTAAAAGGAAGAGATCTCCCCTTCTCAAAGCATCCATCTTCTTGAGTATTGTTTTGTTGCAAGTTTTCTAACAAGTCTTCTTGGAGCTTTGTGGAGAACTTGTCATTCCTTGTCTCATTCTCTCATCCATGGCATAGTAGTTTAGATTCATTTTACATAATAGCTTAGTTCATCTTATAATTGCTTAAATCACATAGTTTAACTTGCTTGGATCTTATAACACTCTCATTTTTTCTTAATATAGTTGAATTTTTTATTGCAAGCTAGCTTAGTTCATATTTGCATTGCATAGCTTGATATTTATTGTGGAAACTTGCATTCTTACATCTTGTCTTGGTAACCTCTTATTGCATGGTTTACTAGCAAGGGTTGTGTCTCTAAGCACAAACATATAGAAGATGAAGTTTTTCATTACTCCTTGGAAAAGAGAATTATCTACCTAGCCAAAATTGAAGAATGGAGGGAGACTATGGTGGATCATATCACTAATGACCAAGTGAGGGTCAAAAGGTTTTTTTTATTGCAAGGTCATGCTAAGGAAACTAATGGAGAATGGCAAGGTTTTTTTATGGGACAAACAAAAATAACCTTGAGGACCTCATGCAAAGTTTGAATCATTATGGAAAGGTCCTTTTGAAATCAGCAAGGTGCTTGGAACATATTATTTCAAATTGAGGTATTTTGATAGAATGAAACTACCTCTATCTTTAAGTAGGAAGGATCTTAAACTCCATCAATTGTGATGCATTTATTTACTTTGTACATAGCTTTTTGATATATAATAGAGTTAGGAAGTATCTTCAGTTGTCTTGTGTGTGTGTGTGTGTGTGTGTGTGTGAAACTAGATATTCTAAGTTCCTTCTTAGTCCCTCATAGTCCTATTCCCTAGTCAAAGCCACCTATTTCATGCTTTTACATCTACCCTTCAAAAATTTTAATTATGTATAACTTGGTCATGGTTAGTTGTACATTTTGAACCTTTTAAATTGAATCTATATGTTCAAAGTTCAATATTCAACCAAGCATCTATCTTAAGTAGTTGGTCCTCAGCATCTCTATGTTCTTTACTTGTAGTGTGTGTCTTGCAAGTTGAACATTGAATCTTGACCCAGTGGTTCAATATTCAAAATTTGCTTGTCTTCATTTGGCATTCACGATGTGTCAAGATATATTTTTCCTACACTATGGGTATGTTCTCATCAAACTTTGAACCTTAAGCCTTAAGGGCCCGTTTGGCTACAAGAATAGGAATACATGAATTGGAATATATATTCTAGATTTGTTAATCTGAGAATACAAAATGAGAATATGTAGTCCTATTCTCTATTTGGTTCACCAAGATTTTGATGGAGAATATATTAATCCCATGTTTGGTTGTGTAAAACTAGAATAAGAATAAGATTATTTCCAACATCTGATTCATACAAAAATTCATCCAAGCAAAAAAAAAAACTCATCATCACAATCTTTAAAATCATAAGACATAGATGTGAGCTTCAGCCCAATCAGACAATACAACCATCATATCAATGTATAATAATTTTTTTAGTTACAACTGAATGGCCGATCATATTTGTCAAAGTATTCTTCAACCACAATAACCATTAATTTTTTTATTGAACTTCATGCACCCAACAGTTGCAAGTAATGTTGCTTTAATTCTGGAGGAACTTGTATGAGCTGGAGTAATACACTTCGACATCATAATTAGAACATTGAATACAATCAAAAATATGGATTTTGCATTGTCCTTGTCTATTTTTGTGTTGAATTTGAATTTTTGGCAGAGTCCAATAGCTGTGTTGAGCAACCAAGATGGACGCACTAGTTTGTAGTCAAAGCCCTGTCAAGATAGGAGTGGAATTATTTTGATGTTACTGCTGAAATTGTTAACCATAGATCATTTAATATGTAGAGGCCACTGTTAGTAAAAATGAAATCAAAGTTTTATATAAATTTGAAGTACGTGGGCAACAAAGTGTGGCTTCTAGTTTCATATGAAAGAAATCAACACTTCTGCAACCATCAACAACACTGGAAAAGAGAAGATAGATTATCAAAGTTGCATCTATCATTTGGGTTTCCAATACCTCCTTCATTCCTATTGCCATTTCCATTTACATTGGTGCTATGGTTGTGGCTATTGCTATTATTGACTAAGTTAATAATACATTTGGGCTAATCTAGTAGTATGGAAAATTTGGAATGAAAAATGGCCACATAATCTATAGATCTACCTCATTCATGGCTGCAATGTCTACTGGAGCATAGATCATGAATGACCCTGCCGCATCCACGCAAGCTTGAGCACCAAAAATGAACAACAATTTTCATGGACTCCAAATTTTTTGTTTTTTAACAAAGTGGAATAGGAATAAGTATTCCAATTCCACCTATTTAGGTGGAATTGAGATACTCATTTTTCATATATTCCTATTGTATGCCTATTTCTAATTCCTTCTAATTCCTAGCTTGTGCACCCAAATAGAGAATTCAGAGATTTCAAGAATAGACAGATGCCTATTCCAACTATATTCCCCTTTCCAAACATGCCCTAAGTAATTTTGGTTCAAGTTTCAAAACCTACACTCACCACATCACCTATGGGTCCCAATTATGTCTTGTCACTCTAAATGTCTATATCATATTGACCTTCGAGCTTGAACTTTTATGTTTTGAAGTTTGAGGTTAAAACATGCAATGTCATAATGGAGTGACATGCAACATTTCATGCAACACCTTTCGATGTAATAATTGAGAAATTAGTGACACACATGTAGCTACGATGGTGACAAAATAATAAGGGGAGTACGTGCAAAATGTTTCTTCACATTTAATGAGAGAATGAACCATAATTGATCCAGGCAAGTTTCCATAAATAACGTTGTGACATCCAAAGTGAGTAAGTTAAATAAAAAATCATTTCTTTTCATCATTTTCTTTACCCTACATGCACAAGAAACTAGTTTCCATGAAGAAGAAGAGTGGAGCCAAAGGTAAAATTTTTCTCTTTTCCAAAAGTTAGGTATTGGAATAATAGTAAGTTTATAACAAACCCTCCTAGTATTTTCCATTTTTTAAACTTGTTTGTTCTATAAATTATATTTTTGGGTGTTTTACATTTACCTTCTTCGTTATCTTAGAATTTTCTATTTTTCAATCATGTCTTCTTCCAAATTGAAAACACCAAAGTCAAACCATCCCTCACCCATAACTAGTTGCCTCCCAATTATGGGAGATATAGTTTTAGCATGAAAAGACATTGAAGAATTAGTAAAGAGGTTCAAGGAAGTGGAAGAAGGATCTATGGCAGCTAAAATTGCATAAAGTTGGTTGATAGAGGTTACAGGGTTCTTAGAAGTAACATCATTCTCTAAATTAGTTGTGTAATTCCACAATAGATATGATAAAAAGAGTGGGAGGATCATGTCATAGCAATAAATGAAGTTTTGGTCTATGATGTAAATAAGCTCTTGATCAAAAATCCCTTGCCTAAGGTTAGTGAAAATGTGTTGTTTAAACTAAAGGTGAATTCTAGTTGGAGCAATGAGATCATGGAAGAAGGTACTAAATAATTTATAGAATTCTCATAAGAGGTTAAGTGTATACACAAAATCATGGATAATGAAGATGACAGAAAACACACCAACCAAGGATCAAAAGATGGAAAAGGAATTTTCTTCCTTGAAAGAGAAAATGAATTATCAAAAGAGTACCATAGACATTACACTCTAAGACTTCACTAAGATCAATAAGGTAGAGTCCTTAGTTATTATGGGAAAGGATCACCTAAAAACACACAAAAACAAGCTAGAGGAAGTGCAAAGGAGCAACAATATCTGGACATAGAGGGTAAAGATTTTTGGTGTGCCCAATTAGTAGGTCCTAGCAGTTTTCATAGTAGCTTTCAAAGAATGGAGTGCAACTTGGCTAGCAAGGATGACTTCATAAAGTGTAGCCAATTATATCACCCAAATCGTGGATTAAAGTTTAGATTCATCTAGTTTTGAGAGATTTTTTAGGGTGTGGTAGTTATCTCAGATGGGATAGGAAATAGTTTTGGCTTTTTATCTACTCCAATGGAATTTAGTATCAAAACTATTATGGCCTTGCATGCTTATAAAACTATTTTCATTTTGAATTTGAAGGATGTTTATTCTCTAGTAAAGAAAAAAAATTAGTTCCTTACAATTAAAATTTTATGACAGCTTTAAGACTTAACAACTAATATAATTAGTGTGTCATATATGTTTGATTCTTGTAAGTTTTTGAGATTAGTTGGTTGGAGAATTTTTCATTTCATGGTTTCTTTTGGAATCAAAATGGTTATTATGGTAATTGAATTGGTTGTAATATTTAACTATTGTTAATCATTTCATGTTGAATTGTTCCTCTTCCTTTGATCATATATTTCAATGCATTCCAAGTCATTTGGCTTGTATTAATTTGAACTTCATTAATCATGAGTGTTCTCATCACAAAGTTGTGATGGAATGAATGTTTATGCCTTAGTAAATTCAAGTTAATAGTGCATGTTTCAATATTATTCTTTCATATAAAAATAATTAATGTGTATATTTTAAGAGGTAGTTGCGCCTCAATGCACAAAGTTCATTTGTGAATTTGAACTCAACTACAAGCGAAAGGTTTTTCCTCCTATAAAGTAATATAATCAATTTTGATAAATAATTTTAAAGAGGAAATTTTGTTCACTGACATATCTCATTTATGATCTTATAAAATTTGTCTTTCATTTTGTATATATTGTGAATGGTATTGATAGCCTTTATAGAAAATAAAAGGATGCATACAAGATTTAGACCATTGTGACTATTCCTAACTATTAACTGCATGCAACTAAATCATATTTATTTGCAATAAAAAATAAAATATAAGAGAATATTAATCCCAAAACTTCAAGTCATCAACACCATTATTATTAATAATCATATCCTTTGGCTTGAAAATCTTTGATAGCAAAAATATGTTTTATAATGTTTCTTTGATCTCATTTGGAAAATGCTTCTAAGTTCCAATTTGATAATCGTTTCATAAATAATTCATTTACATAAAATAACTCAATGAGATACTTTAATTGAAAAATTAAATTAAAGTCTTATCTTTTCTTTTGGCTCATCGAAAATGATTTGTAGTCTTTCCTTGTACATAACACTTCATCAAAATATTCAATTGATCCTTCAACATTATTTGGAAGATATTTATATAAAATGGCTTTCAAAATAAATCACCATTTTAATCAAACACAAATTTTCCCAAATACCTCATATTTTCTATTTATTTAGGGCAATAATGCAACATCTTTTTATGCTAAGAAGCTATTTTCACTATTTCCTCCTCAAATATTTCATTTAAAAGAATTTAAAATATATTCCTTAATACTCTTAGTAAAATTAAATTAATTTTGAAGGCATTTTATTTTATTATATAGGGAAATAGGAAAATAATATCTTTAAAATACAAAATCATTTTGATAAAGCATCAAAATGTTTTTATTAAACTTATATTTTTCTCTTTTAAAATATGTATTAATGTAAATAAGAAATATTTATGAGTAATTTTTCTTTTTATATAAAAAATACTTTTCACTATTCTTAATCCTTGAGGAAAATATTTATTTAGAAAATAAAGATATCGGAAGATATTTTCAATAAAATAATGTATGTACCTTCTTTTCTATTTTTGCTATTATGGAAGATGAAAAATTTTACCGTATGAGATAGTGATGTTTCACTTTCTCACAATCTTCTTGAAATTGCATTGCAATTCAATAATAGAAATTAGGTTTAGGGTTTACTAAAATTAAATTCATCTCTTATTGGGTATAGTTTCAGTGATAGTCATCTTACATATGGAGGCCAACTCAAATATTCCTTTCTATTACACTATTAGTAGTGCACATAGGAAAAATCACTAGTCTGGCTAAAATTGCCTTCATTGGTCTACCAATATTTGCATGGATGTATATGCTAGTGGACCTAGAATCTATCTTTACAAAGGATTGGGCATGAATTCTTGGTTGAACGAAGGTGATTTAGAATTTGGGTTATGCTTCATATGTGGGTGACATCCATACCACTCTCCAAAATGCACAATAATAACAAAACATTCTGCTATACTTTATCAACTATCAATATCCATGTAATTTTGCTGCTATCTTTGCCTACTATGTCCAATGTCTCCATTCATTCATTTTCAAGGATAGAAACCATCATCTTTTGTGCCAAATAAGGAGGATAAATGTGTGCATAAAATTGATGGCACAAAGATATCTGACCTAATTTTCTAATTTTTTGGCCCGACTTGGAGATGCTACAAGATAGATAAATATTTCTATATACACAAAAAATTGTATACCATAGTCATAGTTTGAAAAATGATTTGGAGTGCATCAGTTTTGTATATCATAATTGAAAGCACAAGGTGTGTTCCCTTCATTTCATTAGGTCTCAAATAATGTCAGTGTGCACAATATTTGGATGAAATCAATTCTTTTAAACCTATGGGAAAGTTCAAAAATTATTAGAAACTTCATATATGATATTGTCTTTGATTGATTAAGATCTATGCCAAACATATAAAGAATATTCCACCATTTTGTTAGCAACCTTTTACTTTATTAATGTGGACATTGGGGTAGAAAGAATCAATGAATCAATTTCACTCCTATTGCTGCATGAAAAAGTTGCTACTTCACAAACCCCTTTATCAAGCTTGTGAAACAACTATGCTCATGTTACAATATTAAGAGGCTAATGTTTGTAAACATACACTCATATTTCTTTCATTAATTTGAATAATATTTGATTAGTCGATTCAAGTTTTTCCTAGATATTGAAGGATAGAAATATAGGGAAAAACCATTGTAGTAAGAGAACCTATAAAGACAATTTTAGTTATTCACATAAAGCCTCTTATATAATTGCAAAAAGAACATTGAAATTTTTCAAAATAGACCAGTCATAAAAAATGGGAGACAAATTATGTGGATTCTAGGATCTCATTTTGATAATATACCAAAATAATTGGTGTTTACATATCTTCTCATTTGGTAGAAATTACTAATGTTTTGATACGATCATTTTCATAAATAAAAAGATATATAATTGAAAAGTGATTAAGGAAATATATCTATGGATTAGCTTCAAAAAAATTACAAATGGTATGAATTTGAAGATTTGTTCACAAGGTATTTATGCATAGAATGTAATGATATTAATATAAATATATTCAAATATGAGGAAATTATTGTTCTAAAATGTGTAGCTGGGATACTTCTATGTTTCTCCACACACACACACACACACACACACATCTATAATATACATGTATATGTATATGTATATGTATATGTATATGTATATGTATATGTATATGTATATGTATATGTATATGTATATATATGTATATACATATATATGTATGTATGTATGTATGTATATATATGTATGTATATATATATATGTATATATATGTATACATATATATATGTGTATATGTATATATATATATACACATTTATGTGTATACATACACATATATACATACAAATATACATATATACTTACATATATATATATTCATATTTACCTAATATACATATATGTAGGTAGATATGTATATATGTGTAAGTATATATGTATAGATATATATATACATTATATATATATTCATATTTACCTAATATACATATATGTAGGTAAATATGTATATATATAAGTATATATGTATATATATACATATATATGTATATTTGTATGTATGTATGCATGTATGTACAATATATATGTATATATACACTTGTATGTATATATATACATATATATGTATATATACACATGTATGTATACACACACACACACATATATATGCATACACACATGTAGCTAAAATATCATCCTCCTTATGCATGCATCAAGACCAAGTTATAGGAATAAAAAATGTGGTACCATACTTAACTAGAGGATTTCACCTACTTGGATATAAAATCCTTTATCGACATGGTAGTTGGAAGTTTGAATTTTCAAAGATTTAGAATTCCATCAAGAGTATTGCAATAATACCTTATAAGGGCTCATCTTGGTGATGTCTTTAGTCTTTAATATGTCTTATTCTCCTTCCTCATCTTTCACTTCTAGAATGATCTCAATGATAGGTTTACTCCACTTCCTTCCACTTATATCACTTCAAATTAACCTTTGTTTCACTAAGATTGACTCTTTAATTGCTTTATCATATTCCCCTTTCTACTCAATCATCAGTAGATAAAGCTATACATTTGGTGTGTGTTTAATCCCTTCATAGGTAATGTCTTCAATTATCACTATATCTCCACTATTTTGATCGATATCATACAATTCTAGGTCATGAGCTTGTTTAGGAGTGTCACATATAAATTGATCAATAATTTATGATGGAATATAAGTTTTAAAAAGAGTCAATTTATATATATTGTTTGGCTTAGTAGTAGTTCCTTTCTCCTTTGGTTCCTATTCAACTTCTTTGTGTTACCTTCATCTTCTTCCATGGTTCCATAGTTTCATTATGTGTTCTTTGGGTGTCACCAACTAGGATTCTTGAATATTTTTATGATTCTTAAATCTTGTCTATACACTTTAACCATTATCTTCATGTCTTCAAGCTCCAACTTAAAAGTTACTTTGGCCATAAATTCTCTCTCCATGATCTCTCTATCTATCTGTAATCCTACTCTCCATATTGAATCAAAAAAATTGATAAAGGGGTTTAGGTAATGTATTATATAGTTTACTTGGGGTCCAGAAGAACTTATTCATACTCCATATAATTTCCTCTTCTAGTTTCTTATTTTCTTCAACATTATATAGCTCATGTCTTCCTTCTATGTTATCCATTCTACCATTATCCATTATGTCTTTGACAATAAAGTCTATAATGGGGGATTTTGTCTTGCCACTCTCATTTGACTCTTTTTTATCCTTATTTGATTCCATTTTATTTGCATCTTCTTTTCCTAATTTGTTTTCCTTTCTCCTCCCTTTCTTCTTCTCACTTACTTGTTGCACTTTGCCTTCTTTGGTTGTTTTAGTTTTAGGTGTTCCATATGATTTTCATTTTTCTTTCATTTGATAAATTCTATCTACTATTGGATTTATTTTTTCCTTCTACACTTGTAGATTTAATTGGCTTTTTTGTTCTAGTTTTTCAATTGAAATATTGGTTACAAATGTTTCCTCACTACCAAATTTCCTAGTTAGTTTGCTTATTATTTTCGTCAACTTCCTTTGTATCACTTGTTTCTTTAATTCTAGTTGAATCTTTGAAAAACCTTCTTCATATGTACCAAACATAGGTTTAGTAGCTTTAGACAATGACACATTTTCATATGAACTTACTTCATCCTCATCAATCTCATGTCCCATAGAAGGTACCCAAAATATTCTTGGTTGAACAACTTACAAAATACAATTATTAGTGTCAACAAGAAAACATATGTCCTCTTTGTATTCCTTAACCATACTAGCTTGGATCCTTTATCTCTCATGCATTTTAGACTGAAAGTCCTTTAACCTCACAAGGCACTATTAAAGTTATCTCCTAGCCCCCTAATGAATTCACCTATTTGCACAACCACTAGATTATCACTAGTCCATTGCACCACTCATTTACCTCATCAGAAATGTTGCATATAGAAGAAAATCATGCTAGAATTTATATGTTATTGAATATTTTTTCTTGTCTCTAATCTTTACCTTGTATTTTTCTACCAAAAATTAACTCCTTGGCTATCATGTTTATTAACAAGTAACGCTTTCCTTCTCGAGGCATATCTCTCAACACCGCAACAACAATCCTTATGCCCCCAAATGGCTACAAGAAAAAAATTCCCTTCTAAAGTGTCAAAGGTGTGTAAGGAACATAATTAAGCCTCCAAACTTCCTTCCAATCTTCCCTGCTCCACCCAGAGCCCCTCCTTCTCTACCAATAATCCATCTCTCTCCAACTGTAGTTTTTCAAAATGGCTTTGAAGAACATCTTGCTTAGTCTAAAACTACTCACTCTCAGCCTAAAGTCCATCTCTCTCCTCTAGATATCCCTCATTAGTTAGCTAGTACATATCTATGTGCCTACTTTACTTAGGCCTACGTAGCCGCTAACCACTATTCTCTCCCACTATTGATGAAGCTCCTATTGATCCCCCTGCAAACACCTATGTAGCAGGTGATCATGTGAACCCTATCTCCCATCAACATCCATCTACTAAGCACCTCCATCATTTCCATCTCTTCTCTCTACATCTCTTATGGTAAACCTCTACCTCTATCACTCCAAAACTAGGCCCTTAGCCTATCTAGTTACCCAAGCCTCATACTAGCCCCTCCTTATTTCCCATGCATCATTCCTAATCCTCATAGATTATATCATTTAGGCTCTCCTAGCTCATCAAGATGCTCATGCTCATACCATAAAATTTTGTGTCATCCTTGCATCTGCAACACCACTAAACCAATCCCAATCTTATGGTTGCAAGTGCCACCACACCACCAATAATCCATCTCTATGTATCCTTATCCCAAAATTGGTCATAGGATCACACATAACCCATTGACACCATACTAGATCTAATGGTATGCCCTAAGGCCATCCATACTACCACAACACCCTATCAAGATAGTACTACTCCATGATACAGTTCCATCGACCAAAAATAAACCTTGGTATAATGATATAAGGTAATTGTGCCTATTCCTCATCCCAAGGACCTAATCCCATATATAGGCTCTATGTAACCACTAAGATTTCAACAAATATAGTCTGCCAGTAATCCAAATCCTTAGTGTGATGATATGTGAGAGGCTCGGCCCAACTGTATACACTAACTCAACTACATGTCAGTCTCAACATCCAACAAGCCTAATAACAAAAATATGCTCCAAGGCCCAAACTTGTAGGAGCATCACAAAATAGATAATCCTCCCCATACTCAGAGTATCACCATGATACATAATCTAGTGAGGGTCCTAGTATAACTCCACTAACATTATTGACCCCCATGCAGTTGGTACTCTTGCATCTTTGGTATTAATCCTAGAGTAACATTCATACCTATTGTGTTTACCTAGACACCAATCTACATACATAGAAATGCACATGCCTAGCTGGTGGTACTCCATCCAAGTATTGATCTAGTGTGAACTGCCCCTACCAAATCCTGAAAGGAATACTTAGACCCAGTTATTGTTGCACCATCTACTCAGCTGTCACAACTCATATAGCCAACACCTTATTCCCCCATATAGGTGATATGATTATGTTGTACATGTTCTCTAGGGTTATTGTCATCTCCCCTATTGGAAAATCAAAGTTAGCAATCTCAAAATGCCACCTCCTACATAATGTAGTCCCCATTGCTATATAGGTCTGTCGATGGGGTATCTACATGCCAAATAACCTTGTCTAATAGCCTCCACTCAATCACACTCAGTTGTTCAAAAGTGATATGCTACCCATAACATTGATGCATACCTCTTGTGAGACATGTGTGTGTCAAGCAACCATTGTAACCACAACATGAAACATGAGTCAATCCTTGTTGTACTATTTTTTACATGTACCTATCTATTACCCAATCATGCATACTAACCACCCCCATCTAGCCTACTTTTGTAGCTACCAAATCCCATAGTCAATCTTACATTCTTGCAGCCTAAGTCCACATTCTCATAGTGCTCTAATTCATCTAGAAATCTTGCCAAAATATACAATGGGAGGAATGTGAAGCCCACTTTCTACCCCAGGTCAAAACCCTAAACCATACTCCTGTATTGATTTTGACCTTTTCCACTAGGGTTGCATTCTCACAATTGAGAATGTGTCCCCATGACTAGGAACACCTCCCCATGACCAAGAATGGGTCCTTGCAAATAATACTTGTAGGAATGTAGTCCCACCAAATAATTTATAAATTATTCATTTCCCACCCCATCATTCATCTTTTTTATAGGACCGTGATCTCGTTGGTCACACTTGCAATCATGTTAGACTTGTGTCTGCAAGAACAAATTTTCAAACCCACAAAGAACATGAAAAAGAAAAATACATAAAACAAAAAAGAGGTTTTAGGCCTACCAATATTTATGGAAATCCTTTCACCCACACATGTTCCACCATCTTCAGTAGATGAGTTGGTTGTCCCTAATCAACCATCTTGCCAATGAAATCTAGAGTACAAAATGTCACTCTCCACAAGTCAAATAAGCACAAATGATCCATTCTAGCCCTTTTGAGCCCTCATATAGGACCCCTTTTCTCTATTTTTCCTTTTGCTAACCCTTTATCACCCCATTCTACATTATTTTACATCCTAGACACAAAATTCACACGTTCATAGCCCTTATGTATTCTTATTTTCACCACACATTTTACAAATTTCAAGATGTTGTATGGCCTTGTTTTCTCTCCCTACCACCTTTTCGAGGGGACATCACATAGTATGGTCTTTTTTAAAGACTAGAGCAATCTTGCTACCTTAAAAATATTTCTTTATGTCATCTATTATTTAAAAACATCTTCAACATAGTGTTGTACCAACACTATGTCAAAGAGGGGCAAAATGTAGACACCTAAATCTGATCACGCAAATATGTGATCATATCTAGTCATCTTCTAAGGAAAATTTTAATTAAATATTAAATATTTAATGAATTTAATATTATCAAATAATTAATTAATTTAATTGATTAATTATATCTTGATTATTAAATAAAATGACAACTAATAGTTTAATTTATTAATAAAATCCTACTTCCTCTATTGAATTAATAAATGCATAACCCATTTAATTTAATCCTAAATACCCTCTCTATTTTATTTATTTAATTAATGAAATCCTTCAACCAAAAACTCACATGTAAACCAGTAGTTAGCCAAACCCAACCCATGCACTAATAATTCCCTTTTTAATTAAATTATTTATTTATTTAATTAATTAAACTCCTCCATGAACATTTTCCTAACAAATCCACCCACTAGTCATATTATCCAATCAATTAAGCCACCTCACCCACCTTAACCGAGACACATCACCCACTTATCCATGTCTAAAATCCCTCTTCAGATCACTTGCATGAATCAAGGAATGATTAAGTCCAACTGACTGAAAGCCCAAACCCACTCTCCTCCCACGTCTCCCTCTTCCACCTCTTGATACAAAAGTCCATCTCCTACACCTATCCCAATGAACTAAAGCCTATCTCACACCTCATTCAGTTAACTATCCATTAGGAATTTCATCTCCTCCTTGCCCAATTGGCTATAAATTAAACCCTTTCCTCCTCAGAAATCATCCATCTTTTGAGTGGAATTATTATATTATTTTGAGAGCTAAATGTTATTAAAGAGCTATTACTGTACTCGTATTTTCCATAAATCCAATCATAATATCCATTATTGAAGCATTCAACACACCATTGAGAACACATCTATGATTACAACCACATCTACACATCAAGGAGGTTAAAGAGGTATCAAGGTTTACATTCTTTGGTTTTGGGTTTCCTTTCAGTCAATCTATTTTTTTATTTTGATATTATTTTGTGGATGTTCAAATCTCAGTTTCATATCCTTAGCACACTAGTTTTTATTACATATCTAGGTCACCAAAGAAAGGTAAACACACAACAATAAAAATCCAAATAGAGACAAGCACAAGGCGGGCTTACCAAAGATGTTAAGGGGGGAAATATGAATCAAGGAATGTAAATCTAAGTTCATCGTGTAACCACACTTACACAACTCAAAGAACGAATCAACAAAATTGAACCTTTCAATCCCATTCTAAATAAATAGATATAGGAAGATTAGTGTCATCCAAGTGATAAATGAGTATTGATACAATCTAGAATCTAGTGAGTAGAATAAGGGAAAAGATGCAAAAGCCCTTGAAACCCTAATTGTAATAAAGTTAGGAAATAAAATTAAGGTACAAGATATTGTTAGATAACTGACAGCAAGGTTAATCAGTTATGTTCAGTTATCCTATAGTCCCTCCAAACACTTCAGTACTAAACAAACTTCATAAAAATAAAAAACAATCACTTGGTGGTCTCATTCAACTTTTTTATTAACTCGCATAATTAATTTAATCCAAAATGTCCATTCATTGTTTCTATTATTACCAAATATTAGTAATAAAACTTAGTTTTTACCAAGTTCTAGTAAAAAGTAAATAACATGAAAATCAACTTGCAATATAAAAACATTCACGCATTTGATACCAAGATTTTTAACGTGGAAACCTTATAAACAAAAAAATCACCTAAGACCAGCAACCCAAAATTTTTACTTTGTTGAAGTGAGATCTACTAGGAGCCAACCTTTTTAAAGGTTTACATACACATTGTTAATGTGACCTTGTTATAGTATTTACACCAAAAGATCATCTAGACATTATCACTCATTGATCCTGTCTAAATAGTGACCTTCTCTAAAGGACTTACAAACATCACTAATCAATGTTTCTATATAGTACTTTATAGACTTGTTAGGTCCACTTCGTTAACAAGATTTTTCTGCTATAATAATTAGAAACTAACAATAATTTGATCTATTAGGTTTATCAATGTCTTACTTATGCAGATCCCATTTTTGTTCACTCTGTCTAATCTCCTTCCTTTGAACTCTTAATTGGTTGATCCACACCTTCACTCTTTAACTTAACTCTTCTTTGACTTTCTCTCTTTTCTTTTCTCGGTTCACCTAGTCATTTCTTCTTCAAAAAAATTTCACTCTGATCTCTTCCCTTAACATTCAATTAGCATTCAACTAGCAACATTAGAAACTTCATCACCAACCAAAAACTTTCTCAACTACTCCATAAATAGTAGTCTTTGTGCTTCCAAATTATTCTAATTATTATCGCTTAATCATAATTTTTGATCTTGTATTCATTGCATTTAGCCACTTAGAAAATAGAACTTTCATAGAGTTTTGTGCTCATCCTCATCCTTCTTCAATCTCCATCATAAATCTTCATTGTATTTTTCCAATCATATATCTTGTAATAAAATTTGACTTATGCCTTTGAACTTCTCAAACATTCTTTCTTTACACCAAAATTTAGCTTCATATTCCATTGTTACAAAATTCTTCTTCTTTTTATTAATCAATGAACATAGTATTTTACTTGGGTAAAACATCACTTGTTCAATACTAAACTCACTGAGGTAACACTGAACTTTCACTTTCTTAGTCAAACACTCAACAAACATTGTAGTCACTCGGTGAACATTGTCTTCCTTCTTTAACCTTGTCAATCAATGTAGCTTGTATAGCTCATTACATTACAATATTATATAATTATAAAATAATCAAACCAATATTACATTATCACAGTCCAACTCATTCAGGTGACCATTAAATACCATACATATCAACTCTATCTTCAACATACTTTCTTAAAATCGTCTCCATCAATCAAATTGATCTGGCACTCTACTAAATTAGCATTATGTCTAATCACCTAAGACTTGACATCAATAACAATGCAAAAAATGGATATGACTTCATAGCATTCTCAATTGCATCATCACTTGTGGCTAACAATCTCCCACTTTTGCATTGATGGAAACACATAACATAAGATTTTAAATTACAAAACATTACACAAGATAATCAAATGTATTCATTAACAACAATACAAATATTCAGTTCTTTTTCTTTATCATCAGGTTCTCTGTAATAGATTTCCTTACTAGGTGTACTTGATTTGTATCTTTAGAAGCAACAATCTTCTACAACATTTCTCCCCCTTAGCATATGATCTCTTTCAATTCATCTCCACTTTTATTCTTTCATAATCACTCCCCTTTTTCATATTCTCCTTTATTAGTTTTTGCAAGAATTTTTTTCTTTTCTCCTTTATTGATTCTCATCTCCCCTTTGGGTCATCTCCTATTTTTTCTGATTTTCTTTCTTGGTATACTTGTAATACTCTCCCCTTTTGGTATTCTTCTCCTTTTACAACAATACCAAAGGTCACTATAAGTTCAAATGTGAAACTTACAAAGCCTCATAGTTATCATTGTACCTTGCATGTATAGTTTACTTTAATTTTATCACAATCATCTTCACAACTTCAAAAATGTTCCTAAAGTGTGCACTTTTTGCAATAACTCTATAATGATATTTTTGTTCATCCATAAATTTATGCAACATGAATCTCCACCTAGTAAATTTTGGATAGGGGCAGGACCCCTAGTTTACTTCTTAGATACTCAAAATTATCCATAGGCAATAACTATGAAACTATGACAAATCCAAATCAATGATCACAATATACTTGAAAATAACTACTGTTCTTAGGAAGAAGAACAAACTTGTGAAAAAGATGAAAGAAAGATTTGGTGAAGGAGATGAGGAAGAAGAAGAAGAAGATGTAGAAGGTTCTAAGGGAGAAGAAGTTGAGGAAGTACCTCAACTAGCTAAGAATAAGATACAGGAAAAAGAAAAAACAATGGAGCAACCTAAGAAGCCTATGAAGAAGCTTGCAGTACCTACTACTAGGTCTAGAAAAAGGGCAGCCATGGTTCAAGCAAAAGAAGTTGCAAATCCTAAAGGCAAGAAGACATCTTACATAGTAGAGCCAAGTGAGACTCTTAAGAAAATATACAAAAGATTGAAGAAGAAGTCAGAGCCTAAACCAAATTTAGATGAGGAGAAAATATAGTTAGATGACATGAGCCAATTCAAAGTGGTAAGCCACAATCCCTCCTCTGATTTGGATAATTTCTGTGAAAATATTGTTACAAATGTAGATTTGTTTGGGTTCACACATGTAAATTTTGATAAGCTATGAAGTGAAGATAAAAATAAGGTTGAAGAATCCATATGATAAGATGGCTACATTCAAATTCACTCCACTACAATTTTCCAACTCATTTCCTAAAAGTCTATATGACCAAGTTGAGCAAAAGTGGCAATTTAGTTTGACCACAAAAAGGAAAATAAGAGAAGCTCAACTAGCCTGAGTGGTGCCTTCTTTGAAAAAGGAGATGATGGCTAAAGCCATGAACAAATATATGGGTAGATTTTCCCCCAAATATAGAGCTTTCAAGATTTTGAGGAATAATGTAGAAGAAGTGGTAACACAAAGCACATTTCTTTAGAAGACTATCTATGGGAAACTTACCACGATAGTTGAAAGGAAGGAAAATGAAGGGAAAAAAGGAACCTAAGGAAGGTGATGCAAATAAAGATGTTCAAGATACTGAAGTTCCAATCAAAGAGGCTGATGTGGAAGTGACTAAGGAAACTACAGAAGAGGCCATAGCTAAGGATGAGCACCAAGATGCAAAACTACTAAGTAATAGTCCACCAAATGTAGCATTGGAGAGTCAATAGGACTCAATGATTATAATCAAGGATTTTGTTGATAATTCAGCATAGAACATCAATCCTTTAACTAAGGAAGATTTGAAGAAGATATTGAAGGATTCCACCATAGCAACACAATTGTGTAATAATCCTATATTGGTGAGAATAGGTGATATTGAAAAAGTAGAACTTGCATCTATAAGGAAAAACCTAAGAGACATCCAATTCCCCCTCTCAATCTACAAAAGACAATGAGAAAAAAAAAGGATCTACAAGTAGATCAAAGTGCACACCTTGAACAAACAACAATTACAATAGAGACACAATCTATAATGCCCACAATTACATTTATGATAAAAGAGGCTAAGGCTAAACAATAAAATACACTAGTGCCTAGCCTACATATTTTAGGTATGCTAGCAATATTGACAATTGAGAAAGATGGAACTGAAGTCCATATAGGTCAGGAAGCAAGTCTTGTACCTACTCCACAAACACAAAGTGAAGCACATCAGGAAGAGAGTAAAAATGATATGACTAAAGAGTTGAAGATGAGCACCCAAGGAAAAAATCTCCATATAGACCCTACTTACCCTACCAACTTCTATTACTCCTCCCTATAGTCAAGCTCTTTAGAGGCTGAGCACACATGCTACACCTTTAAAAATATCAAGGCCAAGTGCTAGTACATCAAGGAGCACAAATGACACATCTTTTATGGATGTAACTTTAGATGAGGTGATTGAGTTGCCCAAGTTTGACCTAGAGACAATCACAATTGAAGAGATGAGCATTCTACATGAAGCTCTGTAGAGAAAGAAGACACAAGAAATGACGAGAAGGGAGTATAAGCAAAAACAAGTATTGCATGAGATAAAAGACATATTTTATGGTGCTTTCAGTCTCCCTAAGATGAATTAAGACAAGCCAATCATTGAACAACTTGTCACCATTGTTGAAAAAATAAAGGATGAAGACCTAGACACAAATGTTAAACTTTTAGAATGGTCTAAAAGGAAATTTCACACTAAGGTACTTGAGAAGATATCTAGTGTTATTGTACTAAGACAGGTTGACTTAGCAATTGAAATGGAGAGTGTGAAGAAGGTGTTAGAGAATATTTTTACCCTATACACCAAGTTATGTGATGTGAATCTTTTCACACAGGATGTTCAGAGGGCTATTGACCATCTACAAGAAGATTTACAAACTACAGGTACTACTCTTAAATTTTCTCTTGGTCAAATCCAAGCTAACTTTTAGAGATTATTGTCCACTCAAGGTATGCTTGCTGAGATAAAAGCACAAGATGCAAATATTAACACTAGTAAATTTGGACCCAATTTTCAACCAATTTTGGTCAAACTTTTGACCCAAGTTTGTCACTTTTTTCTTGTCAAAATTTTGACCAAATTGCAGGTTGGTCAAAATTTTGATGAATGTAATGTTTTTGTTTTGGTCAAAACAAAAACATTTCAATAAATGTATTCATTAAAATATTACCAACCTATAATTTGGTTGAAATTTTGACAAGAAAAATAGCAATGAACTTGGGTCAAAATTTTGACCAAAATTGTTCAAAAATTGGGTCCAAATTTACTAGTGATTTAAGCTACCTTGATCAGTATTCAATCCATGTTGACCCCACACATGGATGTGTTGCATAAGTAATTAGCCTATGTTGAAACATTTATGAAGAAAGATAACCAACTTTCTACTTATGATGGCTAAGTTGACCTTGCTACCCAGCTAGACATTTAGTATTAATCTCTAGATGTAGCATGCAACAATTGGGATACAACCCTGAAGATTATAATGGAGATCCATAAACCATTTTTGGATAAATACACTATCAGTGTACACTGATGACATAAGTATCAAAAAAGGGGAATTTTGAACTTTTTGTTGATAAAGGGATTATGAAGTTTTGAGTAAGGGGGAGTAATAATGCAAAAATAGGGAACATCAAATCTACTTAGCAGGAGTATCATATTCAAATACATAAATGAAATATTTACTCAGGGGGAGTAATGGAGAAACAAGGTATGAGAATTAGTCATCCATTTTGCAAAATTTTGAAGTTTTGAAATTTTGTATGAGAGTGGTGTCACAAATATATATTGTCTAAGTTATGCTCATAATAAGTATTATATATGCATGACAACATGTTTTTTCCACTCATGTCAAAGGGGGAGACTGTTAATCTCATATTGGTTTTTAGAAGGCAATGTAAAAAACACTTAGTCAATATCTATCAGTATTTTAGTGCACGTTGAGTGATCAGAGCAAGTCAAGCAATCAGTGCGAGCTAAGTGATCAAAGCATGTCAAGCATCAGTGGTCAGACAACACATTCTAAGTGATATACCTAATATGTGCCAAGTCACTTATTAGCCAAGCAAACTATACATGTTGAGTGATTTAGGAGTTGAGTAAATAGTGTATATTGAGCCATTTGTAAACTGAATGACAACATTGAGAATGTAGTGATGGTCAAGCATCAAAGTCTTCAGATGTCAAGTGAATAGTTTTGGACATAGTTTTTGTAATAGCACAAACTTCTAAGTAACCCATTTTTCTGGGCTGACTTGATGATTTTTTTACAATTCTAGAAGATATGTATGGAGGTATATTACAAATCCCTATGCAGTACATGCAACCAATCAAATTTAAGAATGTTCTAAGCAATAATATGGATCAACCTCGTCCATTGCTTCCTACCTAGCCCTAGCCCACCTATGTTTACTTAAGGAGGAAAACCCTAAGGAGTTTTTAATGTGTGAACATGTAGAAGGAGATTAATGCTAAGTGTAGAGAGAGCATTCACGGTGGCCATGGAGGTTGCGATAATGATCTAAATTGCAAAATCAATTAGAAGGAGAAGAGGAAAGAAGAGAAAGGAAAGAGGAAACATATCTAATTAGAAGGATCAAGGATTTATCAAGAAAGAGAAGACCTGATATCTAGTAACAAAGTACTAACCGAAGGATCATAGTGCTAAATTATTCTAACAAGTGATACAAAGTAAATCTCCTAACAGAGTAGTCTTCTCAATTACAAAATAAGACTACTCTGTTAGCAAATTTACTATGCATCACTTGTTAAAATGATTCAACACCATGATCCTCTAGTTAGCACTCTATTGCTAGATGTTAGATCTTCTCTTTCCTGACAAATCCTTGATCCTTCTAATCAAATATGTCTCCTCTGTCCTCTCTCTTCTTTCCTCTATTCTCTCTAACTGATTCTATAGTTCAAATCATTATGACAACCTCCATAGCCACCATGAATACTCTCTCTAGTCTTAGCATTCATCTCCTTCCATGCATTCACACATTACAAACTCCTTAGGGTTTGCCTCCTTAAGTAAACATAGGTGGGCTAGGATTAGGTAGGAATCAACAGTTAAGGTCGATCCATATTACTACTTAGAATATCCCTAAATTTGATTGGTTTCATGTATTGCATAGGTATTCATAATATTCCTCCATACATATCTTCTAGAATCATAAAACAATTGTTAAGTCAACCCAAAAATGGTTTACATAGAATTTTGTGTCATTACAAACAACAATGTCCAAAACTATTCACTTGGCATCTAAAGACTCTAATGCTTGACCATCATCATGCTACATTCTCAATGTTGTAACTCAGCTTCCAAATGGCTCGACATACCTTGTATACTTAGCTCCTGAATCACTTGGCATGTTTAGTTTGCTCATCTCATGAATGACTCAGCAAATACTAGGTATGTTAGTTGGCATGTATTGTCTAACCACTAATGCTCAGCATGCTTTAATCACTCGGCTCACATTGATTGCTCAGCTCACTCTGATCACTTGACTTGCATTGTAATACTAATAGATAATGACTAAGTGTTTTTGTCACTACTATTTTTTAGACTTCATATATTCAAGCCTCACTTATTTCTCTTGTACTTCCTCCCTCAAGTAATGATACTTAATTGATATATGATTTGTTTTTGGACTCATCACCACATATTTTGATATATTTATTGCACTAGTGTTATCAATAACTAGTAACAAGCTTAATTATCACTTCTTGCATACCTTCCAATAGTTTCTTAATTCATGCAATATTTGAAAATTTGATTGTAGTAGCAACATACTCAACTTTAGTAGTAGATTGTGAAATACAACTCTATTTCTTGCTTCTTTAATCAATCTTTCTCCTAAAAGAAAGTTCCAACACTTGCTCTTTTTCAATCATCAACATATCTATAGACTTTTAGAACAAATTCATCATCTTTCTTATACCATAGGCCATAATATTTAGTTCCTTAAAGATATACAAATATCCTTTTCACAATAATCATGTGTGTCTCCTTAGGATTAGATGAAAACTTTGCAACTATACTAGCAACATGTGCAATTTTTGGTCTACTATGCACAACATATTATAGTTTACCAATCATTGATATGTATTATGTTTCATTTAATTATACAAATTTATCTTCCTTTGATAATTTTACTCCAATCAATAATGGTGTATCAACTGGCTTAGACTCATCCATACCAAATGCCTTCAATATTTCCTTCATATACTTAGACTAAATGCCATTCATATCATTCCTTATTTTATGAACTTGTAAAACAATGAAAGATTTTATCTCACCAAACATAGATATCTCAAATTATGTATTCATTTGATTAGTAAATGTCTTGCACAATATGTCATTTCCTCCAAATATAATGTCATTCACAAATATCTTAGCAATCAACATTATGTCATCAGATTCACATTTTAAATATAGATTATTGTTCTCACTTGTCCTAGCAAACCCAATCTTAACCAAATATGAATGTAACCTTTCATACCATGCCATGGTGCTTATTTTAGTCCATACAATAATTTTTTCAACTTGTAAACCATGTTTCTATGATCAAGTTCAATGAATCCTTGTAGTTGTTCTATCTAGACTTCAAGTATTTCATTTAGAAATGCAGATTTGACTCCCATTTGATATACCTTGAACTTCTTATTGGTTGAATAGGCCAACAATTTTCTTACTCCTTCCAATCTTGCCATAGGTGCAAATTTGTTACCACAATATATTCCTTTTTCTTGGGCATAACCTTTGCAGACTAATCTTGTCTTATTTCTTACCACTTCTCCATTTTCAGTCAGCATGTTTCTGAAAGTTTATTTTGTTCCTATCACATTCCTATCTGGAGGTCTTGGTGCTAATATCCATGTATTTTTATTCTTAATCTAATCAATCTCTCCATTCAAGGCATTATCCAATTCTCATTCTCCAATACAACCTTAATTGCTCTTGGTTCAAAAGCAATAATCAAACAAGTATTGTCTCTTAACTTGCTTCTTGTATGTACTCTAGCACTACTATCAAAAATAATTTGTTCTGGGAATGATTTCATTTCTTTGATTTCTAGCATTTTCTCCACTCCGTAGGGGTTTAGTTCTTGCTCAGGTTGCACTGTCTGGTGCTCGGGGAAAGAAAAATGTGACTCTCGTAATATTGTTTGATTTTTGAGAGTTCTTGGTTGTAATTTGGGTAGTGTTTCTAGTGTCTCTTTATATGCATGCACAAATTTGTTGTAACCTTCAGGTTCCTTCTTACTTTCCACTTATTATTCTCTACAAACTCATCAATCCTCACATTTTCACTTCCAATAATTTTTTTAGTAGCCTTGTTTAAACATTCATAAGATTTACTCTTAGATGAATATCCAAGGAATATACCTTCATCTCCTCTTGAATCAAATTTACCATTCATTGCATCCTTGTGAATATAACACCTAGTTCCAAATATTTTGAAATAACTTACATTAGGTGTATGTCCATACCAGAGCTCATAAGGTGTTTTATTTTTTCCTTTCTTCAACTGAACATGGTTGAGAGTATAAATGATAGTACTAATAGCTTCTCTCCAAAGCATCTATATAATATAGTTCTCAATCATCAAGGTCCTTGCATAGTCCATAATTGATCTATTTCTTCTCTCAGCAATACCATTTTGTTGTGGTGTCCTTAGTGAAAATAACTATCTCTTAATACCATTCTCAACACAAAAGTTAGTGAGTTTAATAGATATTAACTCACCATCGACCTATCAGTTCTTAAACATTTCAATTATTTACCAGTTTCATTCTCAACTCTAGCCTCATACCATCATAACATGTCAAAAGCATGTGATTTCACCTTCATGAACATAACAGTCATCATCCTAGAGTAATCATCAACAAACAAGATGAAATATATGTCACCATCATAACTTTTTGTTTCAATAGGTCCACACAAGTCAGTATGCACAGGTTCCAAAACATCATTTAAAGTGTGTTCCTTACTTTAAAAACTTGATTGTTTCATCTTACCGAGTTGACATTCCTTACACATAGCATTCTCGAGTTTTTGTAGATTCAGTAAGCCTCTAATCCTTTTCTTCCTACTAACCTTGATCATAATCTCAAAGTTTACATGATACAACATTTTATGCCAAAACAATACATCCTCAACTTTAGAAAATAAACATGGCTCAATAGTAAGATCAAGATAAAATATGTTACCTTTTTTTACACTCTAGTTCTTATCAAATTTCCTTCATCATAATATATCTTGACTTTATTTTTCTAAAATTTCAACTTATGA
This sequence comes from Cupressus sempervirens, assembly GCA_028749045.1. Taxonomy (NCBI): domain Eukaryota; kingdom Viridiplantae; phylum Streptophyta; class Pinopsida; order Cupressales; family Cupressaceae; genus Cupressus; species Cupressus sempervirens. Next base: position 563,368,465 of record CM053785.1, on the reverse strand, counting down.
CTTGAATCATTCAACTGAGAAACACTTAAAAGATTATACTTTAGTCCTTGTACCTAGTAAGCATCATCGCATTTGATCTTATCATTCAACATTAGTGATCCCTTACTTTTCACTAGACATGGTACATCATTACCCAACTTTATTGTTCTGTCATCATCAATTTCCTCAAATTTAGCAAAGTTATTCAAGTCACCAACCACGTGATATGAGAATCTACTATCTATAATCCATGAATCATTCTTTCTAACATGTTAGATAAGGGAAGTTGCACTTTCATACCTCTCTCCATTGGGATCTTCCTTGATAGAAACATATACTATCTCAAATAATTCCTTCTCTTCATTAGTACTGGACTTGGTGTGCTCTTCTTCAGCAATACAGCATGATTTCTTTCCTTTATTGTTATAGTCCTTCTTCTTCCTAAACTTGTAATCTTTTTTCTCATGTATGTCACTTTTGCTTCTATTAGGATACTTAGTAGTAAAATGACCAACTTTATTATACTTGAAACAAATCAGGGGCAATTTACCTTTGTATTTACCTTAATCTCTTAACAACCTTCTTGAAAGAAATTCTTAGATTATACTCATATTCAGACTCACTTTCTTCCTTACTTTTATTTTCTTTCTTTGAACTACCAATGGTTAGTGAAGATTTAAAATCATTTCCAAGTGTAACCATATTATTGTCATAATTGCTCGATTCAGGTGTAGTCAATCAACCACTAAACTATCAAGTGTCAAAAAAATTCTAGGTATAACATTTACTTCTTGAATAGAAAAAACTTTGATAGCATAAAAGGTTCTAAGAACTTTACTTACAATTTCAATGTCACTAATAATTCCTCTAGTAGCTCTGATGGCACTCACAACTTCTTTGATTTGGTTTACATACTATACATAATTCTCACCTTCGTTCATTCTCATGTCATCATACTTGCCTCTTAGACTTTCAGCTTCTTTATTCACATAATCAATTTACTCCAAACTATCCATTCACTATTTCTATTTTTATCGAATATTGGTAATAAAACTTAGTTATTAGTGAGTTATAGTAAAAAGTAATAACCATTATTGTCTATTAGTGTCAACCACTTAGTCATTTACAAGGTAGAGTCAAAAAATCATCACTGTGACCAACCTACTCTACATAGGTAAAGTCATGTACATAAGCAAGTATGTACCGAGCTCTATAAGAGTCGAGTAAGTGTATGGTCATTGAGTATTTCAATACGAGTTGAGCTCATTAGCAACCAAACAAGTATAAAGTATACAATTGTCAAGTTACATCATGTGTGTTGATCACAATACATGTTGAGCATTAGAAGAGTAATATAGTTCGAGTAACAACAATATTGAGCATCAAAAAATAGTAAACATTGAGCAATGTAGGGTTTACATAAAGGTCAAGAATGGAACAAAATTTGAGGTAACACATTTTACAAGCTAACTTGGAAGGAACATTTAAAGGTTGCAGAGGTTGTTACAGAACATTTAAATGGCATGGATCATAGATCCCTATGTTGTGCAATCAATGATTCAAATGGAGGGGCTATTATGGAAGGATCTAGAAAAAAAATTACAAAATTCTTTAAATATTGAAGATCTTAACCTAGATCGAGAGAGAGAGAGAGAGAGAGAGAGAGAGAGAGAGAGAGAGAGAGAGAGAGAGAGAGAGAGAGATGTGCATGTATGGAGTAACAAAAAGAGTAGAGAAGTGTATGCATGTGAACAAGGAGTAAAGTGAAGGATTGAGATCAAATTAGAAGTTAGTGGAAGGGTTATGTTAGTATCTAATAGAGCAAGTGACCTATTCATAGAAGTGAAGTGAAGTAAAAGGAAAAGATAATTAATATCAAATCAAAGGAGAGGATTAGTTAGCAAGGAGAAGACTTGAAATCAACTTGCAAAGAAAATGGAGAGTTAGGCACTGAATCAATGTTAACCAACTTGAACCAAGGTAAATCTCTTAATAGAGTGGTCTTAATAGATCTTTTTAATTCTTGTAATAGAGTCCTTACTTTATTGTAAGTGTTAAATCCTCTAACAAGGTGATACCTAGTAGTCCCTTAAGATTTTAACAAGGCAGATCCCTCACATGGTACATCATATCTTATGATGAGACATTGTAACCTTAATTGGTAAATTATATTACTACAATAGTGAAGATTTGTGGGTGTCATCCCACCCTAGTTTTACCTTCGCCTTGTAGGGTTTTTGGGTAAAAATATTGTGTTATGTGTTTTATTTTCATGCATGTTATTGATTAGATTTATATGTTACATCTGATTTACATTACAAGTTTTACATGCACAAATTTATTGATAGATATGAGTGAATTGGTGAAAATTTTAAGCGTTTAAGATTTTGATTCCCCCAGTATCTTGTTATACTATTTATACCTCCATTAGTCAGCTATTGGTATCAAAGCATTGATTCTCTAAAGGAAGCTTAACAACTTGGAGATTAGATCTAGAGATGGAGGCTTTCAAACTGGACAAATTTATTGATGATTAGGTGATTGACATCCAACTCATATTGCAAAAACTTGAGAAGGCAAGACAAGATCTTAAGGATTCCCTAAAAATGAAAGGAAATTGCCATTCAAATTTTTAAAAAATTCCTATGAAGAAGTTGAGACTGAAGGATTATTTGAACCATCAATTTAAATGATAAAGCATCTATTTATCTACTTGAAAAGAACAAACTCCTAAATGAATAAATAAGAGGACTGAAAAGAGAACATGAAATCTAATCAGTAAGACTATGTGAAGTGACTAAACAAAAGAAGAAAGTTGAAGAAGATAGGACTGTGTTTGAAGAAGAAAAAAGGATAATGGCTTCCAGACTTGAAGAAAGGATATACGATGTGCGAAAGCTCACAAACACACAACTAGACATGATGAATCAACTCATTCCTATAAATTAGGAATTGAATCACAAGGATGTGAAAATTGCAAATCTCAAATCACACAAGGACATATTAAGGAATGAATTGAAAGCTAAGAAATAATCTATAAAGTTCAACAAACATAAAGAGGAAATGAAGTACTTTGAAGAACTTATGAAGTCATAAAGTTGTTGCAATGAATGAAGACATTCATGCACTAAGAAAGGAGAATCATCCAATAATAGAAAATTGTGGAATGCAAAGTCAAAGGACAAACCAACATGTTATCATAGTGGAAAGCCTAGTCATACTGCAAATATCTATTGAAGAAAACATGGTATGAAAAATTCTAAACCCAAGTTTAGTGGTTACTATTCTTACTGCAAGAAACAAGGACATCAAATACATGATTGTAGGTCAAGACTGAGGAATATAACTACTACACCTAAATTTGAAGGATATTTCTATAACTATCAAAACTATGGGCATAGATAATATGAATGTGTTGAGATCTAATTGAAAAGATCATTGTTGAGAGAGATCATTGAAAGAGGGAGATTGTTAAAGAAGACTATGTGTTTCAATCATTGTTTTGTCACTGATGTCAAACCTTCTATTTGTTGGTAAGACAATTTCTTATAGGATTCAAGCACTATCACTTAGTTGATTGATGAAGAGGATCTTATCAATAAGAGGTAACAATAGCACCTAGAGGAAAGGTTAAGTTATGATTATGTAATGAAGTACAAGGATCAATTAAAATAGTGATGACATGATGGATTGATAATCTACTTAAGGTTACAAATTTTTGCTACACTAAGAAAAGTTAGAAGGATAAGTTAAACAAAGTTTGTCTACCAAGATTGATCAAGTGGATAGTAGGTGCCGAGAAAAGTTAGTGCAAGCCAAGCAGAAAGTTAGTTGGAGCTGAGTAAAAGAAAATTCTAGTGTATGCCAAGCAAGACAGTTGATGCTAAGTAAATTTTACTTGATTTCGGGCACCAGTAAACTTTAGTTGATGTCAAGTGATTTTATAGTGGATGCTAAGTAATGCAATATGTGTTGAGCATCAAAAGGTTGATAATGCCAATCTGCTACATTATTTAAAAGATTGAAGATTCACTGAATCTAAGTTGACAAGTTTATTTCCTTGAAATTTGTGAACCAGGTGGAAGATAAGGTTGATGAGCTGGTGGTACAGAATTTGAGGTAAACCATCTTTAGGAAAATTCAAATGGATTCTAGGAGAAGTTTCTAGAAGAGATACAAGATATGGAGTAGATACATTACATCCTACCTAATCCATCCTAACCCTAAATTGGACAATGGAGAATCAACAGAAAAAAATATAAATTTCCTATTTATAGGAATGGCTAGTCATGAAGCAAAGTTGTCATGTGTGAGAACCTAAGGAAGATGAGGAGTCCAAAGGGTTTTTCTTCATCAAGTGACCTAAGAGAAGAGTTTGTAATGGCATGTTAAGCAAGAAGGCTTAAGGAGATGAATTCTTGAAGGGTGAACAAGCTATTAGAGCTACAAAGTATGAAGGTCAAGTGAAATTAAGGATTGAACAGAGATATATAATCTGCAAGAGAACTTGTAAGTTGTATCATATCAAAGCTCTATTGTTACTATCTAACAATTGTATCAGTCTAGGGTAAATCCTTTTGATTAAGGTTGACCTAATAGTCATTTATAAATCCTTTAACTAGGTGGAATTCCAAGTGAAAGGCCTAAATTCCTCTAACAAGGGTCACTCCTAACAAGGTGATTAAAATCCTTTAATAGGGTCACATTTAAAACTATGTATTGTAACCTTTAACAAGGTTGGCCTTTCACAGGGCATCACTTCAAAAGAGTGAAAAGAGTAGCATGTTACTGGTGGTTTTTCTTGAATTGGGTTTTCACATAAATTATTGTGTCAAGTGTATTGATGAATCTATTATGTTTCATGCTTTACATTTCTACAAGTTGATTTGACAGTAACCTACAAGTTGTAGTGATTGCATAATCTTATGGATGCATGCATGAATATGAATGTTTTATGGGTTCACTAAGCTGTGAAAAGTTTTATTTATACATCTCGACCTTGGATAACTAATTCACCCCCCACCCCCCCCCCCCTCTCTTAGTTATTCTTCTAAATAATTACAACAATTAGTATCAAAGCCATCTGCTTAAGAGGACTAGTTTGAAGGTACTAGAGCACAAAGATCAAGATGTCTAAAAGAGAAGTACCTAAGCTCAATAGAGATTACCTTCCTACATGGAAAAGTTTGATGAAGCTACACCTTGGAGGACTTGGAGATCATGTGTAGTCTACCATTTCAATGGAACATGTTGATCCAACTAGAGCTCTAACTACTAAAGATATGAAGAAGAAAAAATAACACAATCAAGCAATGTTGGAGATTGTCTCTGCCCTAAGCTATGTAAAACTTGATGATATCAAAGGCTGTAACACTGCAAAGAAAATGTGGGATGCCCTATACACTATCTATGGAGGAGACAAAAATGTTCAAAGAGCCAAATCTAAGAGTCCCAAAGGTAAGTTTGATGATACGAGAATGGAAGAAGGTGAGAATATTGCTCAATATTTTGCTAGGATAAAAGAAGTTGTCAGTGCAATAAAAGGAGCTACTGGTCAGATAGATGATGATACTATGCTAAAAAAAGTCTTGAGAACACTACTGCCTATTTATGTTATTAGAATTTTTGCAATTCAAGAACTGAGATGTATTCTAGGAAATGATCTAACCCTTGAAGGTCTCGTAGGTAGACTCACTAATTTTGAGCTATCTAACTATGACAATTACAAACCTGACAGTCCTGAATCTGCCTTCAAAGCTAAGATGTTATTGAAAAATCCTGATGAGGTGAAGCAGAAGAAGAAGAAAAAGATAAAAAATGTGCCTAGTGATAGTGATACAGATGAGGAAGATGTTCAACAACTGGAAGCACTATTGGCAAGAAGATTCCATACAGGTAAAGGCAAGTTCAAAGGTAATTTACCTATCATTTGTTTCAATTGCAATGAGGTTGGTCATATTGTTGCAAGATGTACATAAAAGAAAAACTATAGAAGTGGTGACAAGTACAAAAATATAAGAGAAGATGATGACAAAGATTACAAAGATAAAGGCAAGAAGTCATGCTACATTAATGAAGAGGAAACAAAGGATGATTCTCATGAACATGATTATGAAGTGGTGTATGTTGAAATGAAGGATGAATCTAGTGAAAATGAGGCAACTACACTTGTGACTTGTGTGAACAAAAATGATATATGGATCGTTGATAGTGGGTGCTAACATCATATGACTGGAGACAAAAGTAAGTTCATTACGTTAAATTGTTATGAAGGAAATAGTGTAGGATTTGGTAATGATGCACCATGTTAGATAAAAGGAAAAGGTTCTATCAAGCTCATTGATAAGATTCTATGTGATAATGCTTACTATGTTGAAGGACTAAACCATAATCTTTTAAGTGTGTCACAATTGAATAATTTAAGATGTAAGGTTGAGTTTGAAAATAATATTGCTAAGATATATGATACTGATGGAAAATTGATTGGAAAGGGTGATCAAACTAGGAGTAATCTACTCTATCTCGATATAGAGGATGCTACTTATCTTGTTGTAAGATTTGATGATGTGTGTCTATGGAACAAGAGGTTATGTCATGTTAATTTTGATAACATGGTTAGTATTAGTAACTTAAAGAAATTTAGAGGTTTTCCTAAGTTGGAGAAACCTAACAATACAATGCGCAAACAATTTTAGTTAGGCAAAATAACAAAAGTCAAGATTTAAGAGTAAAGCTTATACCTCTAAAGAAATACTAGAGATTGTTCATACTAACTTGTTTGGACCAATTGATGTACAAAGCTACAAAGGAGAAAAATGCATTATGTTATTTGTTGATGATAATTCTAGAATGATGACAGTCATGTTTCTGAAATAGAAGTATGATACTTTTCAAATGTTTAAGTGATACTTAGCAAGAGTTGAGAAAGAAACAAGTAAAAGTCTAAAATGTTTGAGATCAAATAGAGGAGGCTAATTCACATCAAATAAATTTGAGAAGTTATGTAATGACAGAGGAATCAAAAGACAGACATCTACCCCCAAAACCCCTCTGCAAAATGGGATTGTTGAAAAAAGAAATAGGTCTATAATGAACTGTGCTAGAATACTCATGATGGAAAAGAATGTTGCATTGAAATATAGGAGAGAAGCTGTAAGTACAACTATCTATACCTTGAACCATGTGCAAGTCAAGAAAGGTACTCATTTAATGCCTTTTGAACTATGGTATGCACACTCACCCAATGTAAAATATTTTAAGGTATTTGGAAGCAGATGTTACATTCTTAAAGATTTTAGGAATGACAAGCTTGATGCAAAAAGTGAAGAAGGTATATTCCTAGATTACTCCATAAAAAGTAAAGCTTATAGGTGTTTGAATACTAACACTAACAAAATTATGGAAAGTGCAAATGTGAACTTTGATGAATATATAGAAGGTACATGAGGCTGAACCTAAGAAAGAACTAGAAGAATAAAAATCATTTTTATATTTTTATGAAGGTATGCTTGCTGAAAAAGTTTCTATAAATCAAGCTGCAAACTAACAAAAAATTTCAGTGACTATTGAATCACATCCTGTGAATGTTGAGTTGCATTCAAGAACTGAGCTACATTCATATGTCGAGTTGCAGAATGAAGTGGGTGCACATTTTGATTCAAAAGTTAGTGTACATGAAAGAGATGTTGAGATACTACATGAAAGAGATGTTGAGATACTTGACAGAGATGTACATAGTGATTCTAAAGCTAAAAGAAAAAATGAAGAAACAAGAGGTGAGCCAAGATTGTCCAAATATGTCAGAAGACATCATCCTCCTACTCAAATCATTGGAGATAAAGATGCTAGGCCAATGAAAAGAATCATGTTTATTGAGCATGAAGGAGCCCAAATCAGTAAAAGATGCATTAGAAGATGTGGACTAGATAAAAGCCATGGAAGAAGAGATTGAACAAATAAAGAAGAAGAATATATGGAGTCTAGTTCCTAAACCAAAAGACAAAAAATTGATTGGCACCAAGTGGGTATTTAGAAACAAGCTAGATAAAAATGGTGAAGTCACAAGGAACAAAGCAAGATTAATTTGCAAGGGATATGCACAAGAAGAAGGAGTTGACTATGGAGAGACATTTGCTCCTATTGCAAGATTGGAAGGAATAAGAACTCTACTTGCTTATGCTACATACAAAGGTTTCAAAGTCTATCAAATGGATATTAAATCTACATTTCTAAATGGCATATTAGAGGAGGAAGTGTACATAGAACAATCAAAAGGTTTTGTTGATGCTAACAATAAGAACATGGTATGTAGACTACACAAAGCTCTATATGGTTTCAAGCAAGCACCAAGAGCATGCAATGAGAGACTTCATAATTATCTTGTGAAGATTGGATTTGAAAAGAATGATGATAACAACAATCTATATATGAAGATAGAAAAAGGTAAAGGTATTTTTTTATTCGAAATATTTGTTGATGATATCATATTTGGAGGTCAAGATGCTTATGTAAGGATTTTGCAAATCAGATGAAGCAAGAATTTGAAATGTCTATGTTTGGAGAAATCAATTTTTTTGTGGGCTTGAAGTATATAAGATGAAGTATGGTATATACATCACTCAGTCAAAGTATGTCAAAGAAATATCGAAGACTTTTGGATTGGAGGATTCCAAACTAGCAAGTACACCTATGATGAAAGGACACAAGTTGTCAAAGAATGATGATTCAATTGAGGTGAATCAAACATTATATAGGTCCATGATGTAGGAGTTGATGAAATCCAACTCTGCAGTCACCAAGATCACCTACATGCAAAATAACCTGTCGAAGGGAAACCAAGAAGGAAGAGGTGGAGCTTGAAAAAACCCTAAACGGATATGACAGAGAAATAATGCAAAATAATAAAATTGTATTTACAATGAGAATGCATTGTGAGATACAATGAGAGAGAGACTACTTATAAAGGCCTCATGGAAGCTTGTAGAACAAGCTGAAATTTGGTAGAAGATAAGGTTGACAATCAAGCATCCACAAAAAGGTGAACATGCTAGAAGGGAACAAACTCTCGTGTTGTCAACAACTCATCACTACATAAATTAAATACTAAATATTAAATAAATGCATTAACCTAAGTAAGCTTAAGTAATAGAATAAATAATTAATAATTAATTAATTATTTACTCTAACACCCCCCTTAAGTGCAACTTATGGGAATGCCTTAAGCTCACAAAACTAAGATGAAAATGCAGAATGGATCCCAGCAACAAGACCATGTTAGGTACCCATGTACAATGCAAAGAGATGCAACCTCTAAAAATGAGGAAAGAGAGAAAACCACATGGGAAAAACCCTCCCCTAAAAAGAGGTAAACCCAGTGAAGAACTGAAGAAGCTTCCAACTAGGGTAAATGTCCCCTAAAACAAGACCAAGGAGTGATCATGAAGAGCATCACTGAAGCATGAAGAAGCCACAAAGTCTACCATCAGAAAGAAACTTTTGATCTGAAGAACCTCCATGGAAGAAAAAGGCATGAACTGAGTATGTCTATATGGTAGATGATCCATCTCACTGAAATGCATAGGTAGCCAGCCACTATAATCGCCTCATATATAGGATCAACCACTGAATACATAGTTCACACTATCAAACCATCAAACCAAGGATGCATTAGAACAATAGCATAACCCCCCCTTAATGTAGACATGGTGAGATGACAAGCAACTGAGAAGCTGGGAAAAAATCCTCTATAAATGAACCAAGAATGATGAGAGAGGAAGAGGTACAAACACTTATAAAGACATGGTCACAACGATGCTACATGGGGCTAATGTCATTGAAGGGACACTCACTTGACAAAGGGAGAAGGCCTAAAATAACAAGCAACTATCCCCCCATGGTGTTTTCTAAAAATAGTGCATGTACAACTGACTCAAAAAAACAACGTTCATGAACCCGAAATGCAAAAGTGGCACTTTATCTCAATGTGTATACAAAAGAGCTTAAAAATAATGTCTACAATGATCAAAACAAAGAAATAGCTGACACAAAAGAAAGTACAGCCTAAAATGAAAGAAACCATGTCAAGAAAATGATCCTTAGACCTGAAACACCCAAGATATCCACCATATAGCAAAAATGCCAAAAATATGATAGAAAGAACATGGGCTAGAATCTAAGGAAAAAGACTACATTTCTAAAAAGGTGACAAAACCAGCTTTCCAAAAATATAATGTTTTCAAAAAATTGACATAGGATGCAAAAGATATGCATGTCAGAGTCAAAAACAAAAATTTAGACTTAAACTAAAAAAATGAGCAACAAAACTACATCAAAACTTGAAAATACCTATACCAATGTCTCTGTCTTGGAACTAGCTTTCCAGCACTTCTTTCAGATCAGAAAAATACCTTTGTATGCTCAAGTTATGGCCAAAAAACCAAAGGTAGGTCAAAATGACCTTGGAGAGGTGCAAGAAGGTGTTGATGCAGTGTTGACGTCAGCATTTCACAAGCTTAAAATTGACAACTTGACAGTTGCTTCCACGAAAAAGAAAGCCACGTGGGATACCACATGGCAGGTCCATGTGGCAAGGTGACGTCAACAAGGTGACATGGTAGGGTCCATGTAGCAAAGGTGCCACATGGCACCCGTGCCACATGTCACAGCCTGGTTGGTGCTGATTGTACTGCACGAACTGCCAAGTGTTAAATGTTGGCGGGTTGAATGTGTAATAGGATTTCTATGTGTTGGCAAAAGGAGGCTTCCACATGAACTATGATAGGCGAGCATAGGTTGGAAGGACTGGTTGAGTGGCAGAACAGAGGGCTGCACCGGTGGAGGAACGGCAGAAGTAGGTTATGCCGCCAGTGGAAAAACCTGAGAGTGTCGTTGCACGGGCTAAGGAGGTGGTCGGGTGGCGTGGCCTATCTAGGCGGAGTGTGGGTTGCATGTGGGCAACCCCACAATGGCTGCTAAGTGGTGTTGTGGTGGCACAGCCCTGCACTATTTTTTTTTTTTAAATTGCAAAAATCTGTCTGTACAGTTCGTACGGAGCCCTGTGCCTAAAAACAATTTTCCTCTCGGAGCCCTATCTCCAAAATTGACAAGTTTTATATGAATCCTAACTACAAACGACCTTTCAAATCCAATGGCAATGTTTGTTTGGGTCCAAAGTGCCCCAAAAAAATTCTCTTCCCTCGGATTAAAGAAAAATGCACAAACAAACTAGGGTTTGTGTCTCTGAATCATGGCTTCAAAAACCCTTCAACAAAGTAGCAGCAAGGAGGCTCTGATATCATGTAAGAGTTGATGAGATCCAACTTCACAGTCGCCAAGATCACCTACATGCAAAATAACTTGTCGAAGGGAAACCAAGAAGGAAGAGGTGGAGCTTGGAAAAACCTTAAACAGACATGAGAGAGAAATAATGCAAAATAATGAAATTGTATTTACAATGAGAATGCATTGTGAGATACAATGAGAGAGAGACCACTTATAAAGGCCTCATGGAAGCTTGTAGAACAAGATGGAAGGTGGTAGAAGATAAGGTTGACAACCAAGCATCCACAAAAAGATGGAACATGCTAGAAGGGAACAAACTCCCATGTTGTCAACAACTCATCACTACATGCATTAAATACTAAATATTAAATAAATGCATTAACCTAAGTAAGCTTAAGTAATAGAATAAATAATTAATGATTAATTAATTATTTACTCTAACATATGATTGGCAAATTGCAATATGTAGTACATAGTAGACCTGACATTGCATTATTTGTAGTGATAGTTACAAGATTCTTTACTAATTCCAAGGAGAATCACTTAATGGCTATGAAGAGAATAATGAGATATCTAAAAAGAATAGAAGAGTTTGGCCTATACTACAAGAAAAATGAAAATTTTGAATTGAGAGCCTACACTAATGTTGACTGGGTTGGAAACATTGATGACAAAAAGAGAACTAGTGGAGGAGCATTTTTTCCAGGCAAGAGACTAGTTACATGGACTAGTAAGAAGCAAAGTTGTACTTCACAATCTACTGTTGAAGCTAAATATGTTGTTGCTACTATAAATTGTACAAACATTGTGTGGATCAAGTAGCTAATCAAAGGAATGAATGAAGAGATCACATGACTAGTGATACTTTATTCTGATAATACAAATGCTATCAATATATCAAAAAATCCAGTGATGCACACAAAGACTAAGCATATTGCAATCAGGTATCATTACTTGAGAGAATTAGTTCAAGATAAAGAGATGAAGATAGAATATGTTAACACAAAGGAGCAAATTGTTGATATCTTCACAAAAGCATTACCTAATGATGCTTATGAGTATCTAAGATGTAAATTAGGGGTGATACCCATATCAAAGGCTATCCAAGTAACAAGAAAAGTGCCCTGCACCAAATAAGCCAATATTCATAAGTTACACATTAATGTAGAGGATCTTACTTTCAGAGCTGCCTAAATTAATCAAAGGGCTAAAAATTCAAATCAGTCACAAGCAAGGTGACATAGGGAGAAACTGAAGAAACTAAAAATGCTTATATTTGCATGTTTAAGATGACAATTTTTTGGCATATGTCTTTGGAATTATTGTCAAAGAGGGAGAAAGTACAATAAACTTATCATCATCAGAGGGAGAAAGTATATCAAAGGAAGAGATCAAGAGATTGTAGTCAAAAATCTAGAGAGTGTTACTAATCTTAGAGGGAGATAATTTTCGATATTGTTAATTAGAAGAGAACAAATGTATGATGAGGGAGATAGAGAAGAAGATAAGAAAGAGGGAGAAATCCTAATCTACCTAGTAATAGATACAAGAAGGAACTCAAAGGAAGTTATGAGAAAGAGTTTAGTAACCTAATCAAAAGATGGAAGTTGTTGATAGAGATAGAGGGAGAGATTTCAATACAAGGAATTATTTTCTTTTTGGTATTGTCTTACTATTTTAACCTAGTTAGTTTGGTTGAACATGATGTTCATCATTTGATTGACTTAGTTGATCAATTTGGTTTTCCATCAATGCCAAAGAGGGAGACTGTTGAGATCTAATTGAAAAGATCATTATTGAGAGAGATCATTGAAAGAGGGAGATTGTTAAAGAAGACTGTGTTTCTATCATTATTTTGTCACTAGTAAGACAATTTCTTATAAGATTCAAGTACTATCACTTAGTTGATTAATGAAGAGGATTTGATCAATAAAAGCTAACAATAGCACCTAGAGGAAAGGTTGAGTTATGATTATATAATGAAGTACAAGGATTGGTTAAGACAATGATGACATGATGTATTGATAATCTACTTAAGGTTACAAATATTAGCTACACTAAGAAAGGTTAGAAGAACAAGTTAAACAAAGTTTTTTTTCCAAGCTTGACCGAGTGGATAGTAGGTGTCAAGAAAAGTTAGTACAAACCAAGCAAAAATTCAATTGGAGCCGAGTAAAAGCAAATTCTAGTGTATGCCGAGAAAAATAGTTGATGTTGAGTAAATTTTAATTGATGTCGAGCACCAATAAACTTTAGTTGATGCCAAGTGATTTTATAGTGGATGCCAAGCAACACAATTCATTTTGAGCATCAGAAGGTTGATAATGTCGAGCTGCTACATTATTTAAAAGATCAAAGATTTGCTAAATTTGAGCTGACAAGTTTTTTTTCTTGAAAATTGTAAACCAGATGGAAGATACGGTTGATGAGTTGGTGGCACAAAATTTGATATAAATTATTTTTTATTGAATTCAAATGGATTCTAGGAGAAGTTTCTAGAAGAGATACAAGATATGGGGTAGATACATTGTATCCTACCTAATCCATCCAAAACCTAAATTGGACAATGGAGAATGAGCAGAAAAATATCTAAATTTCCTATTTATAGGAATGGTTGGTCATGAAGCAAAGTTTTCATGTATGAGAACCTAAGGAAGACAAGGAGTCAAAATGGTTTTTCTTCATCAAGTGACCTAAGAGAAGAGTCTGCAATGGCATGTTAAGCAAGAAGGCTTAAGAAGATGAATGCTTGAAGGGTGAACAAGCTATCAGAGCTGTAGAGTATGAAGGCCAAGCAAAATTGAGGACTAAATAAAGATCTATAATCTATAAGAGAAGTTGTAAGTTGTATCAGATAAAAGCTCTACTGTTACTCTCTAACAATTGTATCAGTCTAGGACAAATCCTTTTAACTAAGGTTGACTTAACAGTCATTTGTAAATCCTTTAACCAAGTTGAATTCCAAGTGAATGGCCTAAAGTCCTCTAACAAGGCTCACTCCTAACAGGGTGATTGAAATCCTTTAACTGGGTCACATTTAACAATGTGTTTTGTAATCTTTAACAGGGTTGGCCTTTCACAAGGCATCACTTCAAAAGAGTGAAAAGAGTAGCATGTTACTAGTGGTTTTTCTCAAATTAGGTTTCCATGTAAATCATTGTGTCAAGTGTGCTGATAAATTTATTATGTTTCATGCTTTACATTTCTACAAGTTGATTTGACAGTAACCTACGAGTTTTAGTGGTTGTATAATCTTACAAATTCATGCATGAATATGAATGTTTTATGGGTTCACAAAGTTGTGAAAAATTTTATTTATACATCTGGACCTTAGATAACTGATTCATCCCCTGCTCAATTATTCTAAAGAATTCCAATAGAATGTAGATCATAGACAAAACCTTACTGGACAATTCAAAGGAAGAATTATGCACCTAATAATGCATGTTCCAAATGTCACAAGTTTGGACATCAAAGAAAGAATTGAAGGACTTAAGTACATTCAACAAATCAGACAAAAGACAAAGGCCAAGGCAAAGTGGATATTGAGTAAATTAGGAATGAAATGATCCAAAAATGGAAAACGAAAACAAAAGATGGTAATAGTTGAGAAAATGGATTGAATCTCAAACTAAGAAAGAGAGGTATATATGGAACTGTATACCTAATTGATATATCATATATCAATTCCTTACATGAAAATGTCCCAAAAGTCCATATATGCATAAGAACAAATTTGTGAAATGTTGCCAAGTGTTAGTAAAAATTGTCTATATTGATCTAGCATTGCAACCTAGACCAAGAACTTCATAAGTAAAATGATAAGAGATCGAGTAATATGGAAGAGATCAAGTTGTAATACAAAGACCTAGTTGAAAGGCATCAACATTGATCGAGACAGCTGGCTTCCACCTACCTAGGTGCAAAGAATTAATAGAGACCCTTAATCGATCAAAAGAAGGTATATATCAAATTTTGAAGACACTATTACATACCTTGCACTCATATTTTCAAGAGCATAGAGAGATTTGGCGATTTTAGTGACTAACAAAGATTTCAAGAGTGATTTGATTGAGAATCTTGAATGAGTGAAGATATGAACTGTGCCAAGTATTTAGAGAAGTAAGAACTTCAAACCCTAACAACAATCATGGCAACTTCATCAAGTGTTGGAATAACCCAAGAGGATAGTAGAATTCAATTGATGAAGAGTGATGCTTGTCCTCTGCCAAAGTTTCATGTTATTCTAGAGATTTCTATAAAATTAAACTAAATGGGTGTGCTATCCTTGATACCACCTAAAGTCATTATGATCCATAATGTTAGAAGTTGTTATATGTGTAAAATTGGAGAAGTAGGAGATTCTGAAATCAAAGAAGCTTATGAGAAGTTGTGCAATGAAGAAATTCTGAAGGATGAAATCAAAAGTGTTGAAGGAAAGGGTTAACTTGTGCCTTAGAATTCTCGAAGAATTTCAAGGTTGAATGGATTAAAGTTGTTTTGATCAGAACCCATAACATGAAATATTAGCTATAGAATGGACCAATGGAGATCACTAAGAAAACTATTTATAGGGTTATAGGCTATCCAACCTTAGATAGGAAGAAACCCATGTGAATCTTGAGTCGTGAAGAAATTGAGGCAAACACAAGAGCTAAGTGGAATGGATGTGGTATGTTGATTACAAACATCTCTGATCCACTAATTGAATTTGTAGTGAGGGTTATAGCTCACAAATTCTATCAATTGAGCCAATTGAATAGTGTGCCTTGTATGGATTTGGGTCAAGCATGGAAGATTGTAATGAAAGATCATGAGTATGATCTTCCCGAGCTACAAAGACTACAACTTGCAAAAAATCTATCATCTATAATAAAAGTGAAGAATTCGATGTGTAAGTTTGGTTCCCTCATTATGTGTATTTTCTTTTGTATATAGAAACATTTTCCTAGTATTGGTAATGTTGTATGTGAGCAAGACAAACTAGTGACAAAGCATATTAATAAGTATATTACTCAATTAGAAGAAAATTTTGAGAATTTAATGAATTCTTATTTTGATGAATTCAAGTAAAGGGTGAAAAGGAGAATGAGGATGCCCAAAGAGTTGGTCACAAAATATTACAGAGACATATTTTTTCTTGTAGATATAGATAACACTTTTGTATAGGTAGTAAAGTCAAGGAAGGTTTGGTAACAAAGTTTTCACTATGAGATTGATAATGATGTAGTGAGTGCGAATATTGATGCGCTATTGAAAGAAGATATCGATGTCGAGGCTAAATGTTTTGGGAAATATGAAGAAGCTAAAGCAAGAATTGCTATGAATATCAAGATAGCTTCTAAGGAAAAGAAAAGGAAGAAAATGATTGAAGATTTAGAAGAAAAACTAGACACCCTAGGCAAGGGAAAAGAACCATTACAATTTACTCAAGGTCTTTGTGAAGATGAAGAAAAAGATAGTGGTGATGAGGAAGATGAAAAAGAAGAAGATGACAAGGGAAAAGCCCTAGTTGTTGTCATGCCACTAAGAAAGAAGGCTCAAGGAGCAAAGAAGAAGTTGATAGTGACACCCATCTCTCCTCCACCACCAAACAAGCCAAGGACCAAGGCAATTGCTACTGACAAGAAGTCTACAAAGAAGGAAGTAATAGAGGCTACCAAGCTGAGTGCCCCAAAATTGAAGGAGATTGGTTAGGGGACCACCTATTAGACAAACAAGGACTATTGAAAAGGTATGTGAAAACTTGAGATCTATAGGATTATCTAGTTTTAAATTTGTCAAGTATGATACACTAGATAATGATGATAGAAATAAAGTTGAGGAGGCTATGGTAGACATGATTATAAGTCAAAAGTTAGCACTTAGTGAAATTGAGAAAAGGATACCCAAAGATTTATTTGATAGACTAGAAACAAGATGGCAGCAGGTAGAAGTAGAGGAGAAAAATATAAGAACTGACATATTAGTTAGAGTTATGCCTGATCTATCACAAGAGTGATGAGGAATTCTTTCTTTTTAGAGCCTATTTTCTTTACCAAAGCTATATCCTAGCCTTCTTAGGGTATTTTTGAGTTTTATTTTGCATGATGCTTAATGACAGGAATCCTTTTAATCTCCTCTCTTGAAAAGCTAATCTAGGATCAACTCTAAGGTTCCAAGCAATCTTGCAACTTATTGGAACCACTCAATTGAAGATAAATGTGTATGTTCATGAGGAGGCCTTTGCTGGTTCCAACCAATTTCCAATAAGATGTTTGATCTAGTATTTTGAAAAGTAACCACAAAAGAAAAATATTTTTGATATTTTTTTTTTTATGATGAATGCAACTTATCGATGCAACTATATGAATTCCTATTTTAACCAAGTGTTATGAAAGAAAATAAAAAAAAAGGTAATGAGAGATTAAAGTAAATAACTTGAAAGATAAATTCCTAATAGACATAAACCACAGTAACAACACATCTCCAAGTTAAATCATCAAAAAGATCAGGTGGGAAACCAATGAAAATAGGAGCATCACTTCCTTAATTACACTAATGCAATCATCAATGGGAACTCAATAATAACCGAAAGATTTTTCACTTCTCATCAAATTTCAAGGCCACAAAAAGTGTGCTCATGTGAGACAAGAAGCTATGCAGCAACAATAGGTGATCTTTTCTCCAACTCAGTACATCAGCAGAATTTGTTAACACGATGCAAACACCAAAACTAAAAGGTCGCACAATCATAACAACACATTAAAACCATTGGCTCCATTATTATTCATGAACATGCATTCACATAAATAACACACTTTGAAAATAATATTTACACTTAGAATGGGAACACCAATGGAATATATTATTGCATCAAAATAATAGCCTAAAGTACATATTACATCCATGTATCTATAAGAAAACATCTCCTCTTTTTGTGTTGAGAGTGAGAGCTCTTAAAATGCAAACACACATTAAAAACCAATAAAAAAATCTAATTATAAACAAATTGACTCTCTAATGGTGCTAAGTAGGTCTTCGCCCTTATTTATATTAATTAATGGGTGCATAAGCCTTTACATGACTTAAAACAATAAAAGGAGGAGATAAGAAGAAGGATGTTGCAAGAGAATCTGAGAGTTACTAGAATCTAAAAAAATGGAAGCTTGACCTTCTCTGGGTGTTTTTAAGAATTGAACTATTGTTAAAATATCTTTCTAATGCATGGAATGCTCTAAATTAGGAACTAGCAGTGAACTGTCAGTGCACTGTTACTTCTTCAAAATTGCCAGTGCCCCTCTATGAATAGCACACCTATGCACCTTACATACCTACGCACTTGTGCACCTTGATGATAGGTTCCAAAAAATCCAAAATTATCCCAAGTGTCAAAATTGAATTTCTAGCATCTGGGTTTATTCTTTCCTTATCCCAAAGCGATGACTGGATGCTTATTCTTGAATTTATCAATGATCTCTATTAATTGGGTAGCTTCTGGAAAATCCAAAGCTCCATATTTATCTCTAACTATCTGCCAATAATTTCTAACCTCCATAAGAGTTTTCACAAAATCCTTAAGTGTAGTGTCTCATTCCAACAATACCTCTTCAATCTTAAATGCTTACCTGATATCTTCATCTAATGAAGCATCTTATAAAGTTCTTCAAAATTGTTGGACTATTGATTTCACTAAATTGAGCTTGGTTTTTGACTCATCTTCAAAAATGTCAAGGAAGACAACGTTGTAATACCTCTCTGCTTCCAAAATCTGCTCTTAAATCTAGTCTCTTAATCTCTGTATGTAGTCCCTCCATGACTTTATTACTAACAACTATCTTCTCTATCCAATTGTTAAGCTTATCAAGCTCTTCCATTATATGTACATCCATGAGTGTACAATACCTTTAACCTTTTATTGATGTCAAAATTTATAGGTCTTTTCCCCAGGCATGTACCTCATCCATCAACCCAAAATCTTGGTTCACTATGGACACCAGTTTATCCGTGCTCGATTGAATATAGTGTAAAAGGTTAAAATTGCCCTGTATTATTTGTACACCCTTTTCCTCAAAATTGTCATGCCATTGCTAGCATGCTCCCAAAAATGAATCCATCTATATAGTCCCCTTCTCTTTTATATCCGGTGTCATAGCAAGAGTGATCTTTGGATTATCTAGGTCTATTGAGCCAACAACTCCATACAAGTAGCCTCTCAAAAGCTCATTTTGTTTTCACAGTAGTATCAACTAAGACTCATCACATTCCATGTGTTTGAACACCTCTTTTATGCCCATAGTGATTAATAATTTGGTGGTATCTACCATGGGTCTTCCTAATAGAACCTCCTTGATTTGATAATCCTTAGGAGTCCAATCCTTAGTATCATCATGTGGAGGAGGGATGGCTATGTGTGAGAGAAAGTCTTGATCTTGGTTCTTCAAAATAAAGGCTAGTGGTCATGCATTAGCCATAAGTACCTTAGGCTTCTTGATGGATCTTACTAGCTCATCTATTATGTCCTCAGTAGTTATATTCAACTGTCTCTTTTTCCAAACTATGACCTCCCTCTTTAGCCAAGCAGGTGTAGTGCCCATTGGAGACATATATTTGACTCAAGAGGGGGTTATCACTTGAGGTCCCTTTCCCTTATTAGTCCTCTCTAGATTCTTTTCTCATTGGGAGAGATCATCAGTTTGAGTCTTTGTACCTACTTGGGCTAAGATCCCAACCTCAATATCATGAGGAGTTTATTGAGGTTCCTCATGTATTTTCCCCTCCTCTCATACTTCTTCAAGTTACAATTTTTGGGACTCTTCTTCCTCTACTGCTTGTTCTTTTGAGTTTGTAACGAGAGGAAGTGGTGTTGCCAAGATTTTGTCTAGGAATAACAAATCTTGAGATGGTAGTGGTGATAGGCCCAGAGGTCCTTGAGAAAGAGGTGGTAATTGGTTTCAATCCTCTCCTGAGGATTGACTCATAGGAGTATCCCGTATATTTTCCCCCACCATCATGAAATCAAAATCAAAGAGGTCAAAGACATCTGTCTCTTGACTCTCCATGTCTATGATCCATTGTTGTTGCTCATCCTCTAAGGTAGTAACCAAAATAACTTCTTTTAGAATAAATGGTGATGTTGTAGTGGAGTTTCTTCTTCTTCCCTCTTCTATGGCCCTAGTTGAGCAAGTCCTTTGACTCAAGGGACATATTCAATTTTTTCCCCTTCTTCTTCTTCTACTTTAGCTTTGGGAATGGTTTTGGACACTTGTGGGGGAGGAGTATTCTTTTTCTTTAATCTTCTCCTATGTGTCCCTCACACAATGGGCTCAACCCTAGCCTTTTTAGGAGTTGAGGGGGAGACTTCTTTCTCTTGACCTATAGATGGTGCCCTCTATTCTTCCTCTTCTTGTTCCCATTCATATTCATGTCCTAGTGGAGGTACTTGCTCATTCTCTTGGACTTGACTTGTCAGCTCATCTTGAGGCTCTACTTGTTTAGGATTTTTCTGTGGTTATTGAGGCAACTAGGCTGAGTTGTTTGTTTCTTACGCTATGCTCCTCTCTTCCTTTTTCAGTCCTCTATCTACTTCAAAATACTCAACTTCCTACTCATGTTGATGAACCATTTCTAGTCTCACTGAGGATTGAACTAGGAAAGTTGGTACTATAACTTTTATACCTTTTCCTTTGGTTGGTCATATTGTGGCTTGTAGAGGAACAACCTATCGAACTGGATCAAGTTTGAAAGCATTTTTGATCCATTCCCTCATCAGTTGGACTATATTGCAAGCTCTTTTGTTGATGTTTGTATTGTCATTCCTACTAATCTCTGCATTCATGATCAATCTGTCATAGATTTTGTCCTGATTATATAGTGGATCTGAGACATCTTCAATGTCTTTCTTGATAGCCTTAAGAGAGATCTTCATTTTCAAGGCATTTTTTGCCAAATATAGACATCTCTAGTGTCTTTCTCAACAGCCTTGAGTGGGTACTTTCTCAGTCTCTTGGACTTGACTTGCTGACTCGTCTTGAGGCTCTGCTTGTTTAGGATTTTTCTATGGTTATTAAGGTAGATGGACCTGAGTTGTTTGTTTCTTACCATTTTCTCCTCTCTTCCTTTTCACTCCTCTATCTACTTCAAAATACTCAATTTCTTGCTCATGTTGATGAACTATTTTTGGTCTCACTGGGGATTGAGCCAAGAAAATTGGTACTATAACTTTTACACCTTTATTTTTGGTAGGTCATGTTGTGGCTTATAGAGGAACAATCTGTGGAACTGGATCAAGTTTGAAAAGATTCTTGATCCATTCTCTTGTCAGTTGGACTATATGGCGAGCTCTATTATTGATGTTCACATTCTCATCCCTACCAATCTCTACACTGATGATCGGCTTGTCATAGATTTTGTCCCAATTGTACAATGGATCTAAGACATCTTCAGTGTCTTTCTTGACATCCTTGATTGGGATCTTAATTTTCAAGGCCTTTTCTACTAGATATAAACATCTTTAGTGTCTTTCTTGATAGCCTTGAGCAGGTACTTGCTCAATCTCTTAGACTTGACCTGTTGGCTCATCTTGAGTCTCCGCTTGTTTGGGATTTGTTGAGGTAGCTAGGCTTGAGCTATTTGTTTCTTACCATTTTGTCCTCTCTTCCTTTTCACTCCTCTATCTACTTCAAAATACTCAACTTCCCACTCATGTTGATGAACTATTACTAGTCTCACTAGGGATTGAGCCAAGAAAGTTGGTACTGTAACTTTTACACCTTTGCCTTTGGTAGGTTGTTTTGTGGCTTGTAGAGGAGAAACTTGTGGAATGAGATCAAGTTTGAAAGGCTTCTTGATCCATTCCCTTGTCAGTTGGACTATATCGCGAGCTCTATTATTTATGTTTGCATTCTCATCCCTACCAATCTCTGCATTCATGATCGGTCTGTCATAAATTTTGTCCCGATTGTATAATGGATCTAAGAAATCTTTAGTGTCTTTCTTGACATCCTTGAGAGGGATCTTCATTTTCAAGGCCTTTTCTACTAGATATAGAGTCATTCTATAATAATCTCTTATTTGGATATCATAGTCATCTATTATATTCATATGGTGGTCCTCCAATGCATCTTCATGTACGAACTACTTCCTTGTTAGATGCATGACCATCCCTATGTTGTCAAAATAAGGACAAGGGGAGTTGTACTCTTCTAAGTGATACTGATCCCATTCTGAATTAAGGGTCATGATGTCTTGCTTTTACTTGACCTTGAAAGCACTTATGGTGATTGGCCATATCCATGTCTTCTTATGTTTTTTCCTCACTTTGTCATATGTAGATGTGAGTTGCCTAGCAATGTCCAACAAAATGAGCCTATTTGATGGATATCTAGAGAGATTCTTTAGGTTAATCATGGTACTAGCTACCCTTAGGTAGGTGAATATTTTAAACTAGATGTAGTAGGCGCCAATCTCTATGATTCTGGTTGCTACTTCTACTAACATCCTTTTGGCATAATCACCCTCCATGAATCAGATGATTGCAAATATAAAGTTGTCATTCACTATTTTGTACTCTTTGCTCTGATATGAGAGTTTCTTCTTCACTAGTTGAGGATATACCACATAGGGCCATGCATTAGCATTTTTCATGCTACCTCTTTTGTAAAGCCCTAGGTAGTCAGTTGTTCTAGCCGCTAATAAGTACACCAAATATGATGTCATGTAGAATTTGGGGCTAGCCTTAAAAGCTACCATTTCTCATCTAGGTTATCACTCAATATTGTGGCCTAGTCAATTGGTATCTTGGTCATTCAAATGGTTTCTATGAAATGGACCATCCAGATATGAACATATCCTACCACTGGTAGTCACATAACCCTACTCAAAAGCACAATGGTGTATCCCATGTCATCTTTCATGCATCTTTGACCCATGTCTACCTTGTTGACTCTGCAACCCACTAGTGTTCCATCAATCAAAAATGATGATTGGATTATCTCTTTGGCTTCCTTCTCATTTTCTCGATACCTTCTTTCTATTCCCTCATAAGATATCTACAAGTATTAATCAGCCCTTGGAAGGTGGAATACCTTCTCAATGTTTCAAGCTCAAAGGTCTAGGACTATCTGACCTATGACACTCTTAATAACCTTTTCTTTAGTGATATAGGTTTCTACAAGAGCCATGACGAGTTATGAAAATTGTACAGAAGTAGGATGTGACACTGCATTGACTAACCCTGATCAGATGAGTGTAGAAATCATTGCAGATCTTTCTCTTGGCTTATTGTAGATGGTGAGGAAGTTGTTCTAGACAATATGACCAAACTCGATGTCTTTGATTTCAAAATGTCCATCTTGAAAGTGAGATTTCCTTGGTGTACCTTGGTATTTGAAGACAACTGGTTTAGGAGCTATCTTTTCAGCCATTGAAGATGATGATGACGCTATTCTATCTACACAAGAAAGTAGCCATTAGTCCAAAAAGCTAAAATTAAACATTAAAAAAATCCTAACTAATAGAGACCTAGCAAAAATGTCCCAAAAATAGTGAAAAACTAGTCAATCTCCCACTATAGCCTTGTTATGCAGAAAAACACACCTAGCGCACCCTTATAGGTGCACTAGGTGTGCTAAATGGTTCCTTTATGACCATTTAAGTATAGTTGTGTACCTACACACTTGCAAACCTAAAGAAGGTACACACATGCACATGTGCACAACTATGCACATGCACAAGACAAGTGCAAGGGGGGAAAGAAGCAAGTATTTGATATTAGTGCACAAAGGGTGCACAGGTGCGTACCTTATGATACACTTAGGTCTTTCAAAAGAAAACAAAATGTGCACAGGCGTGCACCTTGGAGAGATGCACACCTGCACACCTTTTGCGTTGGTTACTTCCACTATTCTTTAGGTTAAAAGGTGTGCACATAGGCACCTTGAAGAGGTGCACATGTGTGCACTTTTTGATAACTTTAGGTGTTTGTTCTTTAATTAGGTTGTCTTTTTAAGTGAAAAAAGGTGTGCACATGCACACCTTAAGGAGGTGTGCATGTGCAATGTTTGCACCTGTGGTGTCTAACCTTGTTATGTTTTATGTGCAGTAGTAGAATCGGGAGCGCGATGTGTAAGGTGTGAAGGTGTGGTGAATAGGAAACTATGGAGAAGAATGGAGTGGGCAAGGGGAGTCTAGGGTTTATATAGACCCCACCCCTGGGTGTGCACCTTCTAGAGGTGTGTAGGTGTATAGGTGTGGATCTTTAAAGGGAGATGAGTGTGCACTTGTGCACTAAGCACACATGTGCACCTAGGAAAGGTGCACATGTGCACTAGTGTGCATTCATGCACTAAATACACTTAAAATCTCCAATTTCCCCTAGATCTGACAACCCAGGCTTCGTTAGTCAGAGACAGAGGCTTGACCCAGACTCTTGGGGGACTCCAAAATGACCAAGGCCCCAAACTAGGAGTCTAGGAGACAAAAATTTACTAAGGGGTCCCCATTTTTATTAGAAATGGGATGTGCATTATGAAACCACAACAAATAGCCCCAACAAAAAGGAAGAAATGAAAAAGGCATTTCTTCACCAGCAAGCATTCTTCTGACATGTGTCAAATAACAACTAAGTCCCGAACACTTCAAACATATTTCAAGTTCTTTGATAGTCAAAACTTCAAAATTTTAAATCTTCAAGCTCAATGTGTGCACAATGTATTCATTTCCTTTGACATTCCAAGGTGCAATCTATCATGATCTTGTAGGAGCTTTAAAACAATCCTCCACTACACCGGTCCATTCATCAGGAACCCTCGTAGATCATGTGTATCAATTACTGTCTAACTAGATGAAAGAATTTGTTTAGAGAACACTTGATGGGTTATAATATTTGCATTTCAGGTCTTGAGTAACCTTTTAGGTCCTGCTTCATATAGCTTTCATGTTTCCATTTGATTTTTCGTTGAAGCAATTTGTATCGATACTAGATAGCCATTTGGAGGGCATATCCCTATTGTCAAATTACTTTTCTTAGACCTTTGGAATCTTTCACTGTTAACATCATCTTTCATTTTCTTTTCTTTTTCTTTTTCTACCCTAACCACACTTAGACTTTCTGGCCAAGGCATTGGTGTCATTTCTTAGATTCTTTCCTTAGTTTGATAACCCCCGCATTCCTCTTTTAAGAACATTTGGAAACTCTCATGCCAAACAGTGACCTTAGCAATTCTTTGAAAAGACATTTTGTCTAAACTAATAAGTTTTGGACTATCCCTTGCTCCCATCAACCTTGATTTGAAAACACCAAGAAGTCAATCTTTAAATTTGCAAAGTTTTGGGAACTATTGATCTGTAACTCTAATTTCAAGACTGAAAGTCTTCTATAACTGCCAGTAATGTCTGATCCCTAGTTGGTACAAGAAACAAAATCATTTGAATGCTTTGACAAAGAAATACCTCTTCCTAAAAGTTGAAACCACAAGGAGTGATTTGTGAAATGTGTCAAGAATAATTCTTGATTACACCTAACCCCCAAACTGACATGACTTTTGAAAGAAAACACACAACTAAAAGCAAACACACTTGTAGAAAGGGAAAATATTCTTTTCACTTTTAGGCATCAAAGTAATATTTCAGGAACTGGCCATTGACAGCCACCAATTCCCCTTGTAGGGAACTCAACCTAAAAGTATTTTCTCCCAAAATCTTCGTAATTTGATAAGGGCCAATCCACAATCATTGAAACTTAATGTGACTGCCAAACTTTTCTTTTGCCTTATCCCATAGGACAACAAGGTTGGATATTCTGAAAGATTTTATTGTGGCCCGCTTGTCGAACCACCTTTTGATGATGACCTAATGTTTCACCATATGCTCCAAAGATGTTCTTTTCTCATCCAATTCCAAGAGATTCATTAATTAGATTTGAACTCTATTCATGTCTTCATCATACCCCTTCATAAATATTAATTCTAGAATCCTAAGATTAAGTGGGAACACTTGTTCTTGTCCATAGTCCATAGATGAGTATATAGGGAGATGTCCCCAAAGTATTTTTTATCCTAACTTTGTCTGTCCATAATGCATACTTCAACTAAGTGTGCCAATCTTTTAGATTTTCGAGTAGTAATTTCTTTATCACTGTAATCAAGTTCTTATTGGTGGATTTAGCCACATCATTCCCTTGTGGATAGTAATTAGAAGAGAACTTGATTATGATCTCATTCTAGTGCCCATTGAGTAAGGAAGATCGATGCAGATGATGATCCATTATCGCATAGTAGGAAGAATGACATACCAAACCTTGTGACAATGAGTTCTTCCAAAAAAAATTGTAACCATCTTTACCGTACAATTTTGAAAAGTTTTAGCTTTTGTCCAACACGTGCAATAATCTAAAACTATGAGGGCGAACATATGTCATCTAGATGATGTGGGTTTATCATACCAATAAAGTCCAACCCCCATTTAGCAAAAGAGAGTACCTCAAATATTGGTTGTGGTGGCATAGTTGGATGCCTCTCTCTATTGGCATTTATCTGACAAATATGGCAAGAACGTACATGGTCAAATGTATCCTTAAAGATGGTAGGCCAAAAATAACCTGATCTCAAAATCATATGAGTTGTAGCTTATGTTGATCTGTGTCCCATGCCATATCTATCATGAAACTATTCCAAAAATTCTTTCACTTCTTTGCATCCTAAGCATTTCAAATAAATTCCCTCATAGTTCCTTTTGTAAATTTTTATATCTTGCAGCATGTAGGATTCACATTTCATCTTGAGTCCTCTACGTTGGGAACTATTCATCTAGTTGGGGTATTGATTTTTCAAAAGATAGTAAGCAATAGCTTGATACCAAATATCAACAATTATCCCTTGATCAATATCCACTTGAGATACCATGATCTTTTGTTGATTATTAGTGTTGATTTTGTCACAAAATTTGATTATATTATCATTATTGATTTCATTATCAACTATCATCTTGGTTAATCCTTGTCCTCTTACCAACTTCATTGGTTGAATCTCCAAATCAAACTCTTGCATTATAGCCATCCATTTTCCTTGTCTCTTGCCCAGTTTGTTCTGCATTAGCAATGTCTTATCCACAAGATCAGGCACAATTGCATAGACCTTGCTCCTAAGTATATAATGGCAAAATTTCTTAACTATTTTTATCAATATGAAATATTATTTTTCAAGATTAGAATAATTCAACTCATTATTCTTTAGCTAGAAAATCATGAATGCAATAGGTCTCTCATCCTCTTTGTCTTTCTTTTGAGTAAGAATCCCAGCACATGAATGTTCTGAAGCAGATGAATAGATTTTGAATGGCAACTCATAATTTGGACTTACAAGAAATGGGGCCATAGAGATTGCTACTTTGATGTCTTCAAAAGATTTCTTTATTTTAGGAACCCATTCAGTCTTTTCTCCTTTCTTGAGCAGGTCATTAAGAGGACATACTACCTCAGCAAATCCACTAATGAACATATGTACAAAATTGATTTTTCCAAAGAAAGATTCCAATTCTTTACGACTATGAGGAGGTGGTAAATTAAGAATGGCCTCTATCCTTTTAGGATCAATGGATATCCCAACTTTAGAAATAATATGGCTAAGGAACTTTCCTTTGGTGACCCCAAATGAACACTTTTTGGAATCCAGTGATATGCCATACCTTCCACATCAATTGAACACTTGTTTCAAGACTACAATATGAGTACTCCTATCTTTGGAAAAGATAGTGAGGTCATCCATGTAGATAACTATGCACTTATTTATCATCCCTTTGAATGCTTCTTCCATCGCTCTTTGGAATGTGGCTCCTGCATTGATCAACCCAAAAGGCATCCTTTGGTGTGCAAAGGTTCCCATTTTGTTGTAAATGCAGCCTTTAACCTATCTTCTTCATCTACCATCACTTGGTTATATCTAGAATATCCTTCTAGGAAAGATATCATTTTAGACCCATTCACAATTTGTAACACTTCATCAAGCGAGGGCAATGGATAATTATCCTTCTAGGAATCCAAGTTTAAATTTTGAAAATCCACACAAAGGTGAATTTCTCTAGTCTTTTTCCTTACTGGGACCAAGTTAGCAACCCATGTAGAAAGTCAGATTGGGAAGATAGTTTTAGCATCAAGTAACTTTTGTACTTTTTTCATTATCTAAGGCTCAATTATGGGATTCACTGGTCTTTGTATCTAACAAAAGGGTTTAGCATCAAGTTTCAATAGAATATTGTGAGTGATTATCTTAGGATTGTAGGTCTTGAAGTCTTCATAACTCCATGCTATGACATATTTGTACTCTGTAAGAAATTGAAGCATACTTTCTCATTCTTGAGGGTTACAAGCCTTTATGATTCTCACCATCTTTGGATCTTTCGTGCCTAGATTATATGAATCACATTCTTAAACCCCTTCTTCTTCAGCATTATTTTTACTACACATTGATTCATCTCGATCAAAGGATTTTTCTAACTCTACCATCCCCTTAAAAATAGTATTGGTCTTCAAATTTATAATTTCATCTTCATCCTCTAGCTCATCTTCTTCAGGCTTGTTGTCAGGAGTATCATCGATATCTGGTCCCTTAAAAAGACCATTGCACATGATAAACTTGAGAATATGTTGGTCATCTTGGAAGACTCAAAAGTTCGTGATATTATCTGGAATAGATGGGGCAACAACCAATTCAACTCAAATTTCTTTAGCTTTGTCCTTTCAATGGGTTGCAATGCATTTGCTAAAATGGCAGGGGCATTAGATACCATGTTCTTCTTCCTTGGGATGGACCTTATGTTCAAGGCCTCAAAATCTTCCAAAAAGTCTCAAACTCTTTTCTAGTATGCGAGTAGTCTCCTATCATTACAAGAGTAGATTGATTTCATCTATCTAATGACTACCTGAGAGTCTCCTTCAATTACGAGAGCTTTGATGTCTTTCTCCAACACGAAGAGGAGTCCATGAATCAAGGCTTCATACTCTACAACATTGTTAATACATCTAAATTGTAAGTGATATGTTGCATAAAAAGACCTACCTTTGGGATTAATTAGCTTAATACCTGTGCCAACTCCTAATTTTCATGTAGATCTATCAAACCTAAGTGTCTAGATTGGTTGTTCTTTTGGATTTTTGGTCTTGTGCTTATTTGTATGTAGCTTTTCCTTCACTTGAGTTTTGAAATATTGTTTCTTTGGGACCCATTGCAATCTTTTATGTGGTGTGCTTGGTGAGTTGCCACAGTTTATCTTATCAATCTAGGGTTTTAGATGAACAACCACTAAGGTCCAAAGTTGGCCTTTTATAAAATGTCTTCTCCTCTAGAATTTGATCATCCCAAGTGGAGGATTAGATAAACCCCCACCATCTAAAGAAGTGTCACTATATGATGCATTAGAATCTTCTTTTTCTTCTCCTTCAACCCTCACAAATTCATATATGCATGTAGAACTTGAACTTTCTTTTTGTACCTCATTTGGTATTTGGTCTTCTTCTTTTTTGCATTATTTGAGTGAGTACCCTAGCAACTGCTTCCTAAAATTGTGAGCATTCAAATTCTGAGTGACTAACTTTGTGTAATGTACAAAATCTTGAAAGAAGCAAAATATTTGGATTGGCTTCCTCACCGAAGCATTGTAAGTTTGCCATCATAGTGTCTACAAACTGAGCTACAAGTTCTTGTGGAGTAGGAATCATAGATTCTTTATTCAGATGGTTGGGTTTCTTGTATGCATTTATGTCAAGAGACATCACTTTATAGGAGCCTACCTTAGCTTGAAAAAGTTGGTGCATTTTATTGTGTGATCATTATCTTCAACTTTGGCTTAGCATCAATCTTGATCTGATTATTCAGTCCCTTCCAAGGTAGCCATAATTGAGTAAAATCGGTTGAAAACTATCCTCTCAAGAACTTTGTCCATTCTCTTAGCAATAATCTATAAGTTTTAGATAATGTCTTGAATTTGGGGGTCTACCATTAATTGTATTCTAACATCTTTCAATGCCCCAATAACTTTTACTTCTGTCTTGTTGAGTTGTATTACTATCTAATTTGAGGGTTAAGGAGTGACTCCCAACCTTTGACCTATCAAAAGTGGCATGACATTGCAAGAAGCTCTTGAATCTATAAGACAATTGTGCAAGTTATTTCCAAAAATTCTAAGACTAAGCAAGAAAGGAGGCACTTCAACCTTGTCTTATAGATGGTAGGCATTGCCTCAGAGGTATTGAATTGTTGTGATGTTTTTGAGGGATTGTGTTTGCATTTGACATTGCCTTTTCATGATCAAGATTCCTTACCATTGTTTCCCTTTGATTAGGACAATTTTGTAGCATATTAAAAATGGACATATTAGCCTTGGTTCTCTTTAGATCTTCCATTACATTATATTTTTCAATTTCCCATATAGGATTCTTCAGGATTATAGGCATGTTCCCTTGATTTTGATTGTGTTACCCAACTAGGGTGCTCTATTAGGTGATGTCACTTAAGACTATACTAGCTCCTCTAATATCATTAACCAATTCCTTGATTTAGTTATTGTATTGTACAATGTTTTACCTTCTTTCATCTTTATGTCATCAAACTTACCTCTTTAACTCTTAGCCTTTTCTCTTGGTACATTCTAATCTCCTCCATGAACTAGTATTGATATGTCCCACATCTTCTTAGCAGTAGCACAATCTTTGATATCATCAAATTCAACATATGTCAGGGAAGAAAAAATCTCTATCATTTGTGAGTCGTGTTCTTGTTTTTCTCACATACACAATAGTCATAATACCTTGGGGTGGTAATGTGTATTGTAATACACCTCTTTTACTATCATTGTAGACTTAATTGTTAAAGTTCTATATGAATCTTCTATAGATGTGTTAGCCCTTATTTGATATTTCAAATGCAATACTTTGATAAGTTGAGTAATTGATTGCATCAAGTTGTAACAATTTCCTACTAGTAGTGATGATACTTT
This sequence comes from Cupressus sempervirens, assembly GCA_028749045.1. Classification (NCBI taxonomy): domain Eukaryota; kingdom Viridiplantae; phylum Streptophyta; class Pinopsida; order Cupressales; family Cupressaceae; genus Cupressus; species Cupressus sempervirens. The sequence continues at coordinate 563,337,238 of CM053785.1, read as the reverse complement.
AATTTATGTTAGTAAGTTAATGAAATTACTCTTGTAATGATGCCATATGATGTGTCTTAGAAAGATGTTTAGTATGTCCTCACGATGATGAGATATTCGTGTTAAAATATGATGTTATTTATATTTAGGATTTACTATTATACTTACCCCATACTTGCATGTGTGTGTGTGTGTGTGTGTGTGTGTGTGTGTGTGTGTGTGTGTGTGTGTGTGTCTATTTTACATTTATGTTTGACATCCCTGATATGGTTGAGGGAGGGAATCAAAGTCACCTGCTAGTTGAGATCTACATGATGTACAACTCCCTATCATTGTTTTTTTAGCTTATATATATGCACATGTACATGCTTGTATTTTATACAAATTTGCAGGTATCGGGCATTGACTTCTCCGAATTGTCAAGATGAGTGTGCCCTATTACAAAAACTCAATGGTAAGAACGAAGACATAATGTTCAGGTCCAATCTCAACTATAGCCTAATTACTTGTCCTAAGAAGGAGGACATGTATATGACTTTCCACCTTTTTTAAACCCATGAGTTTATCATTGTTTGTGTTGTTTACTTTTGAGTTTTGGTTAGTTTTGGTAATGTTTTTTTGTGGATTTGACTATGTGATTTATTTGGGAAATGATTTAATTATAATATTTGGGTTAATCATATAATATTGAGAATTATTTAATATTATTTGATTAAAAAATATATTAAACAATGAGAATATTTAATTAGTTAAAAATTAATTAAATATATGCTTTAATTTAAAAGACTTAATTTAGAAGTCTAACTTAGAAATTTGTTAAAGAGAAATTAGAATATGATGATATTTAATTAATTAGAAATTAACTAAATATGTGCTTCACTTTAAAAGATTTAATTTAAAAATCTAATTTAAGAAGTTGGATAAAAATAGAATTAAAAGATTAAAAGATTCAAGCTTTAATATTGCTTTATTATAAATATTTAATTAATAATAATTAAATTAGAGTTACATTTTAATAATGAGCTTTAATTATTATTATTAATTCAAATAAAAAACTATACTTTAAATAGTGCTTACCGATTAATAAAGTAGAGGAAAAGAAAATAAAAGAATGTTTCAATCAACAAGTTATTAAAGTGTGCATAAAAGGATTAAATAATAAAATTTCATTTTAAGGAGAGGCATTTGCACATTCATAAACCGAAAATCCTAGGTAGAGTTAAACTCTTTATTAAGATATTCAGGCTCATTTCTACACACAGGTTTTGGGGAGCAAAATTTGAAATTGGATCAAAAGAATTGTTGAAAGTTTCGGAGGGTTTGGATTTGCATTCATTCACAGATTGTCACTGATTTTAGCTGTGGTTTTGAGATATGGTTTGAAAACTCATTATAAAATTTTATTGAAAGATCTGTCTACTTCATGTCTTCCTAAGTGCTTGCATAATGCTTATTAATTTAGTGTATTAATTTTTAGATAAAGAATTATGTTGTAGATTTTGAAAAAGTAAAACTTATTAATTAAGAAAAGTTGACTGAGGAAAATTGTAAAAAAAATAGAAAATTAATATGATTGTATTATTTTAAAATTCTTTTTAATATAAGAAAAATTCGATTATAGAAATTTGAAAGAAAACAACAAATTGAATAGCTAAGGTTTCAACTTTAAATTTGTCATTAGAACCATGTGATTATCATGAATTTTCTAAATAAAGATAATTATTCTTCTTATATCTAAAATAATTTGGTTGCAAAATTTATTGAAAAACAAAAGATTAATTGAGTGGAAAACATGTTGTACTAAACTGATGCATGCATGTGAAAACAAATATATTAAAGATAGAAAACTAAGTATAGTATGGTTGCATAATGAGAAATCAAAGACATATGAAAATATTAATTATATATTTATTTTTATTTTATAAAAATATAATATAATTTTCAGATTTATCTATTTATTAAAAATATATATAATTAATTATTAATTTCAAAATTTTAAAATAAGATAATAAAATATTTATATATATTATTTATTTATTTTAAAAATTAATTAAATAAATACTATTTATTTTCTTATAAGTAGGTTTTTAATATCAAATATTTTTAAAATTCTCAGTGGGATATAATTTATTATATATTTATTAATGTAAGTGGAGTTACAAATTAATAAATATATAATTGTGATTTATTTATATTTTAAGAGAAGTTATGGTGGAGTTCACTATATAATCATCTACTTATGAATATTTAATATTATAAGAGAAATTCAACAAAAATTGAAAATTAGTAATTGGGGTATGCCTCTTTTAATAATGTAATAATAAATGACTATGGTCCCATGTAAGATTGGAGGTTTTCTTCTTCATTTTTTCCTACTAGTGCTCATTTGAGCGGAGAAACTCTAATGTATTTTTATTAAATTAATATAACCAAAGGTTTCGGCAATTTACCAATTTAATATATATATATATATAGATATAGATAGAGAGAGAGAGAGAGAGAGAGATTGTGGATAACTTAATAATAATTATAATTTCAAATTTGAGATATCTTTAGTTGCATTATGAATTAAAGGAAAAGTAAATATTAATATTGAACTTAAATAGAAGTCAAATTAACATTTTAGAAATGAAATTGATATTAATATTTAATCTAATAATATATATTTATGTTATTAATTAAATTATTCGCGATTTAAGATTATTTAAATTAATAACATGATAATATTACATGATATTTTATATACACAAAGAGATTTGACATTTAAATACTTACTAACTTAAATAAGTATATAAGCATAACAATTTATATTAACACATATATTCTTACTTTATTTTTAAACACATATTTATGGCTCAAACTAGACAAGATAAAATGATGGAATTAAGTCATATAGCTAAAAACTATGTGTTTTCGTATATTCTATTTATAGTCTTGTGATGTTTATTTTCGTGATGGTTTTCTTTGTGGGTTGTTTGGTTGGTCAAGTTAAGATGTGCACCATAGGCATTTTTGAGATTTATTTTATGATTATTGAGCTAGATGTCATGATGTACTTTATGATTTAAATTGAGATTTCTTTTATGAGATATCTTTTGATGGGCATTTATGAGAACTTGGTTTTGAAAACCAATGTTATTTTTGGGTTGCCTATTAAGGAACCAAATTCGATCAATATTACTTTTGTGGTATGGAACACAATTGTGGTTTGCAAGTTTTGAAAATGTAGTCTAGGTGTATGTCTATGGAAGTGGCTTGTAATGGGGATCAAGACACAAAATGGCTACTAGGGTAACTCATTGTAAGTTGTGTAACAAGTGATAATATAATACTTAAAATATTGTACTCCTCCATGCAGTAAGATAAATTAAAAAGATAAGTTAGATATTTTTCCTCATTTATGCCTCAAATGCTTGTATAGGCTAAGGATGAGAATGAGATGATACCTTAAGAGGTATGACTAGTTTCCTCACCTTTATGAGAGGGAATTATGGTTTTGCATAGTCACTAGGGGGTCGAGGTCTTGAGGGACTCTAGGGTAATCTTAGAGTTGGCTAATGTGATGAAACTCCATAGTATATAGCTTGAGTATCCTTCATATTTTCTTTATATTTGCCTTTGGTGGAGTACTTGTTGGATATTACTTTTGATGATGTATTTATTGGGAGTTATTATTTATGGATTGAATGTCAGTTATTGTTGATAGTTAAGTTTTATTTATGAATGTCAGTTATTCATTGATGGTGTTTTTATTGTTGAGGTTAATGATTGGTGGTTTAATTTTATTGATGATAGTTGTTATCTATTAGTTATTGTGCTTATGACACTTTACATTGATTTGGAGGTGGTTGTATCTTTTTGGTTTTGATATTTGATTTGTACATGGTATCTGTTGTTGATTTTTGGTATGTGATATTGGTTTGGATGAGTGTCTTTTCAACTTTGGTTTTTTTTTTTTTTATCAGTAGTTTGTGTTACCCTTGAGGTAGATTGGGCTATAAAGATTCCTTATCTAGGATTATTTTATGATTTAATTATCACTAATACATTTGGTACTGAATTGTAACGGCAGTGCCATTGCAGTTTTTTCGTCACAACCTTGTCATCGTTGCAATTGTGACCGTAGACCGTCGCAATTGCGATGATGACAAGGTTGTGACGGAAAAACTGCAACAACACTGCCGTTGCAATTTGGTACCAAATGTATTAGTGTATGTTTGTGTGGATTGTAAATTATCTCTACTACATGGTGGGAGTGGAAGCCTAATTAGGAAACTACGTGGTCAGGAGGTAGTATCTTCTTACTATTTGAGTCTCCCTCAGATTGATAGATATTGGATGCTCAATGATAAAATTGTACTATTATCATTCTTAATTTTTATCTTGGAGACTTCTATTCATTTGATATATCTATGTATCATGTGTTTTGAGATCCCATGGGATATTATATTGTATATTGATGTGCTTGTGTATATTATTGCATATCCTATGACATGAGTAGTAGATGGTGTTATCTGAATATACTCTATCATATAAGTTATTTTATGTATGTGTATATGAGATTATGTATGTGTTTATTCATTTTATGATTATGGACATTGTAATTGAGACTTAAACTTATTAATAAAACTTTCTTAAACGTGACTCAATGTGAAGGAACCATTCAAGAATAAAATTTGTATTGTAATTACATCTGTTTAAATGTTGTGTATGTGTATATTGCTTCTACATTGTTATTTTGATGTTTTTTAGACTTAAAAAAAATAGTTTCATAAACTTTGTAACATATTACACCTATTTCTTTTGGGTTCCCGAGTGGGGTGTTACATGATTGTCTAGGTAGTACAATGTAGAGTCTCTAATAATAGTTAGATACAACCTCATTCTTCTTTGTCATGATGAAAAGTTCTCCTTGTTTAGCTTTAGTACCTCTCTCTTATACATCTTTAGATCTTCAGCTTAAGTCTTTCAAACTAGTCCCTTTAATCACCAATGCTCTGATACCAATTGTTAAATAATTGAGAGGAATGTGAATCAGTTATCCTTAGGCCCTTTCAAACAATTCACCACACTAATAACAACTTTAACTTATTAGTAAAAAACTTGGTAAACTCAGTAACTTAATCAACTTTATGCATCAAACAAATTTCATTTCCTATTCTGAATCTTAGCTTCATAAACTGACTTACATAAATGATAACATTTTTAACATGTAAAAGAAATAACATGTAAAAAATTCATAAACACATTAACACTAGAGTTTTTAACATAGAAACCCAATTAGGATAAAAACCCTAGGGACTAGTAACCCAAAATATTTTCACTCTTTTGAAGTGAGCTTAGTTAAGAGCTAGCTCTATTAAAGGTTACAAACACAGTTTTTAGGTGTGACCTTATTAGGTTGTTTTCTCCAAAGATCATCTAGACCTTATCACCCTTCTATACATGGCCTCTTCAAAGGACTTACAAACACTCAATGGAATGCCACCTAAATAAAAAATTTACAAATAAAAAGACTATTAAGTCCACTAAGGTTAAGATATTTTTTGTTACAATGGTTAGAGAAAAACAATAAGATGAACCGATAAACATGCAACTCACTTTTCTTGTTCAGATCTCCATTTTTCCCAATATCTCTGCTCACTAACTAGCCAATACATCAACATTTCACTCCACTTGAACTTTGCACTCTGATATGCTTGGTACAATCTCCTTGAACAAATTTCCATCCACTTTCCTATCAACTAGACCAACAAAATTTACCTTCTTGTATCTTCCTTAACCAACCACTTCATCTCATGTATCAAGGTTTCCATGAAATCCTCTCATCCACATCATCCCAAGTTTATTTAATCTGACACCAGGTTCTTCCTTAACTCCACCTTGGAACTTGCACCTTTTCTTGGATCTCAAAACACATCTTAAATCTTCACCATCAGATCTTGTCTTAATTACTCCATTATTGAACTTGTTAACAAACTTCATCCTTATCTTATAATATTCTAAAATAGTCTAGATCTTCAATCTTTCACAAGCAATTCTTTATTTACCGAATTGTGTTCTTCCTTCACTAAAAACCTTCATACTTGGTTAATATTACACTTGGTTAACACTAGACTTGCTCAATTAACACTTGACTTACTCAGTCAAATATGTTTTGATTAACTTCACCTTTCATCCTCTTCATTTACTGATCACTCTCTCTAGTTCAGTGTACCTTCTCTTTTCACTTTTCGACTTCATTCCTTCTTTTATTGGCCGAACTAACTTGCTTATACATCATATCACCAATTTATGAGATCATGTAAAACAGTCAAACTAATATTATACTATCATAGACCGATTCATTAGTTGGCCAATTAGGTTTACATACTTAACATCCCTTCTTGATCTCATCTTCATACTTTGTCTTCTACTTCTTTATCCAATACCACATCCTTCAAATGATTCTAACTTACATGAATTAGTAATATATCTTTCTTGATTGACTATACTATTTTATATCTTATTCTATTAGGCCTGACATCAATGACAATATAACAACTAATCTTACTCTTCTACATATACTTTGCAGCTAGATTTTGACTTTTTTCATCATCAATATCACTTCTATACAAAAATCTTTCATCAACATCAATTATGACCAACATCATCCCCTCTTAGTTATTCAACCTATTTAACATAACTATGTGGACATCTTAGAAGTAGATAGTTTAAATACCTTATTTGAAGAAACCCAACTATATAGAACAATAAACATAGTGATCAAAATTCATAGTTGAAGAGAAGATTTAAAAGGAAGTTATAAATTAGTTAAGGTTCTCACACCTTATTTAGGGTTGTGTTTTATTTAGGACATCCCATAGGTTTCTCTGACCTTATAGATGTTATAAAAATCTTTCATTAACCTCTCCATTCATTCTACATACATGTGTAACTATATAGTGCTCATTTGTAGTTTTTTATTAGCTCATATTGCCAAACTCTTTTAGGCCAATTCTCATGCATGTGTTGGTTTTTAGAGTTGCTTGATTTTATATTTGTAAGACACTTCTTTATGTTTGGATTATATATTAGGAGAGGTTGTGTAGTGTAGATATTATGTGTGTTTATTTGATGATTGTGATTACTTTTGTAATGTTGATATTGTATTTTCCCTTAGTGATTATAGTTACTTTCATGATTATGCCATATCATGTGTCTTTAGATGATTATTACAGTTATCTTTATGATGATGAGATTTATATGTTAGGACATCATGTTATTTATATTCACAATTTACTAGTTATACTCACTTCATGCTTGCATGTGTATGGTATGTGTGTCTATTTTAAATTTCTTTTTGATGTGCTTGATATGGTTGAGGGAGGGAGTTGTAGTTACCTATGAGTCAAAATTTACATGATGTACCACCCCCCACCATTATTTCTTATATATATACATTATACGTGCTCATCTTTTTTGCAAGTTTGTAGGTGTCAAATATTAACTTCCACGAATTGCCAAGATGAGTGTACCCTATTGCAATGTGTCAATGGTAAGAGAGGAGAGATAACATTTAGGCCTAAATCCCAACCTATGCCTAATTATTGTCCTAAGAAGGAGAAGTATCTGACTGACTACTCATCCAAATCTGTGAAGATTTGATCTATTTTTCTTGTGTTGCAGTCATGTGTGCTTTGTGGTGTGTTTTATTGAGTAAATAATTTATTTATGACATTCAAATAACTTTATGATAATTGAATTATTAAAATTAGTTTGATTAAAAAGGAATATTAAAATATAATAGTATTTATTAATTGAAAAATAATTCAATATATTTAATTTATTTGAAGTCTTAAATTAAAAAGTGAAATATATATATATATATATATATATATATATATATATATATATATATATATATATATATATATATATATATATATATATATATATATATATATATATATATATATATATATATATATATATATATAATTAAAGATGAGCATTATTATAATAATTGATTAAGAGTTGCATTTAATTACTATGTTATAAATATTAATCATTAATTAAAATAAGAACTGTGCTATTTTAAAATGTATTTCATGAATAAAGTAAGAACAAAAATAAAATAATGATTTAATTAAAAATTATTTAAAGTGTGCATGAGGAAATTAATAAATTAAATTATTTAATTTTTAATTTAAGTTGAGTTATTTTTAATAAAGTTATAAATTAGAAACCCTATGCAAGGTTAGGCTTCTTAGATTTTAGGGTTATAAGAGCACACACAAGTTTGGAACGCAAAATTGGTGGATTGAAGTTAAAGAGTATTTTAAAAGCTTGAGAGTATTTTGGATCGTGTGATTCAACCAGGTTATTTCTAGAATTCAGTTGGCAATCTTGTGAGGTAGCATTTGAGAATCTTTTGTAAATTTCTCTTTTAAAGATTGTCTACCTAGTGTCTACCAAGTTGGCTGAAAACTATTTGTTTGAGTATGGTTGAAACAAATTCTGGATTGATGAGTGTGTTTCAACAAATTTGAGAGATAAACTAGTTTGAACTTTATTGTAGAAAATTTGATTAAAAGACCAAGAATACTATATAGGAAATTAGAGAACGATTAATTTTATATGAACTTAAAATTCCTCTTGATAGTAAATATTCAATAAGGAAGTTTTAAAAATGTAAGAATTAAACTAGCTAGGATTTTAACTGGTAAAGATTTTACAATCGAAACATGAAATTTAATATGAGGATTTCTCATATTAAATTGTGTATATATATATATATTCCTTTTATCAATAAATTTAACTGTCAAAAGATCTATTAGAGATTTTTTTTTAAAGGAAAAAAAGAAGCTAAAATTATGGTTGTTGGAATATATTTTCCCTATCAAGTTAGTGGGAAAAGAAACCAATAAAAAAATATTTTTAATATATTATATTAAATAAATAATTGTATAAATGTATTTATTTTTGTTGAGATGGAGTTTACTATCCCAGTTGATGACCAAAGTTTTTGCTGCTACTGGCAGTGTGACAAGGTAGATGTGATGACATTGATAGCACATGGCTTGCCAAAAGACAACTGGAGACCCCCTTGTGGGGATTAATTTTTTTTAAATAAAATAAAAATATATAATACAAAAAATAAATAAATTTATTTTATTTTATTGAGAATCAGAATTTGTTTTATTTGTAACTTAATTAATGTCAAAATCAAGGTCAAGTAATATTTTTTTAGTATTTAACAAGTTATTAGTAAAATATAGTTTTAGTTTTAATTGTTATTATTTAATAAATATTGATGGAATATTAATATTTGTTAATTTAATAAATAATTTTTTTAGTATTGAACAAGTTATTAATAAAATATAGTTTTAGTTTAAATTGTTATTATTTAATAAATATTGATGGAATATTAATATTTGTTAATTTAATAAAAATCTTTTTTTTTGCCCATATAAAAAATATGGATTGAATTTATCATTTATTGTTACTTATATATATATATGATGTGATTGAATATTTGTGTTTATAAATGGTCGTCGATATTATGTAGTGTTTTGCCTTAGTATAACATTTAAGAAACTCAATTGACTTTTTAGGAATGTTTACTAGAGACTTGTGAAGTGTATAGTGGTTTATTATTATTACTTATGTCATTTATTAAATTTGAAGCTCATGTTTATGATGTTTGTTTTCAAGAGCATTTGTGACATTTTGGTTTGAGGTCCAGTGCGAGTTCTAGTTGGCTATTATGGAACCAAATTTAATTATTGATTATTATGTGGTTTTTGGGATTTATTATGTTTTGTGAGCTTAGAGGAGGTTGTCTTAGTACATCATTTAGGGTAATCTATTGTAAGTTTTAATAAATGATAACATAGTAATTAAAATAGTTAGAAACACATAAAAAAGATAATTAGAAATGTTTCCTTGCCCATGTCTTGACTGCTTGTATAGGCCAATGATGAGAATGAGATGATACATAGTGAGAGGCATGACCAATATTCCTTGTTTTTATCAAAGTGTATTCTAATTCCACACAGGTCACATTGAGGGTCCAAAGTGACCAGTATGGAGTAACTCAACACTTGAGGGTCTAGGGTCTAGTGAGAGACTAGTCAAGAGTAACTCAAGTAGTTTGACCATATGATGACACTCCCTAATATGTAGCTTAAGTCTCCTATGTAGATTTTGTATTTGCCTCTAGTGGGTGTTATTTATTGTTGGTGGTTGATACTTATTGGTGGTTGTTATTTATTCATTGATTTTTATTCTTTTGGTGGTTGGTATTTGATTTGAAGTTAGTATTCATGTGATGGATGTTCTTCATTAGTATTTGTACTTATTTTAGGGATTGATAATCTAGTTGTCGATTTGGTATGTGGTGTTGGTAATGGTTGATTATTGTTATTTTAACATTTGTTATCATTTCTTTATTAGTAGTTGTGGTACCCTTGAGGTAGAGAACTTCCATGATTCCTAACCTAGAAATTGATTTTGTGGTTTGATATCCATGATTCCTAACTTACATGCTATCTCCCCATCATAGTGAGAGTGGACTTAATTAGGTTACCATGAGGTTGGGAGGTAGTGACTCTCTTACCATTGAGGTCCCTATAGATTTTCATTGATGTTGGATGTCCTATTGTTATAGTTGTACCATTTTCATTCATATCTCTTGGAGATGTTCTCTACATTTATTTGATGTACCTATGTATTGATATATTATGTATTTATATCTCGAGGTCTTTATGGGATAATGTATTGTATTTCATTTATCATTACATACCCTACAACATGTGTAGTTGATGTACTTCATTGTATCAGTTGTATTTATATATTCATTATGAGATCATGTAATTGATATTTCATTATGGTTATGGACATTGTACTTCTGGTTAAACCTAATTAATAATATTATTAGAAATGTGATTCAACATTTAGGAACCCTTGAAAAATGTAATATGTATTTTTCATGCAGTTATGCATATGTGATGTGTATTCGATATATTACTTCCACATTGTTTTTGAATTAAAAGCAACCAAAACTAGGGGGATGGCCCTTAAACAATCAAACTAGTCAACAACCAATAGATAACCATCAACAATCAAAGGATGGCATAAAGCCAACTTCGACGAAGCTTCCAAGGGAAATCTTGGCTCCTCGAGAAGTGGAGGCATAATAAGGAATGAAAATGGCGATGGTATTGCGGCTTTTTCCCTCCCACTGGGATTTCAAACCAACCACTTTGCGGAAGTGAATATTGTGTGTAATGCTGTCAAATTGGCTTTTGAAATCAGAGTTACTAACCTTTGGCTTAAAGGGGATTCAAACAACATTATAAAATTTACTAAAGGCAACTCTCAGCCATCATGGTCGATTGCAAATCTTATTGATGAGACACGTGAGACTCTTGCCAAATTTAGTAGAGTCCATGTCACTCATATATTTTGAGAAGCTAACCTGGTAGCCGACAGGTTTGCTAATATAGGGGTCAACGCAAACCAACTAATGACATGGCATCCCGAAAATAGTTTGTCAGTGGATGTCAAAAGCATGATCAAACTGGACAAGATCCAAGGAAGTATGAAGAAGATCAATGTGTAATTATGAGTATGAATGGGTTAAGGAGAAAGGGTACTTCCCAAAAAGGTAGCATGGGAAATCGTAATTGCTATAATTTATTACAGACTATTCGACACACTTTGTGGGTCATCTTTTGCATTTGCAATAGGAGCAACATAAAGGTTAATTCTTTCTGCATTTTGCTCATACATAGAGGTTCCTATTAGTTACAATGCGAGGTGCATATGAGAATTGAGGGTGTGCAGAGTGCAGATATGGTAGGCGAAAGGTGTAGAAAGGAGCCAATGGGTGAAATAGAGAAATGGAAGAGCAAGGAAAAAGTTTAGGAGCAGTTGGATCAGGGCGGGATTACTAGATACATTACGAAACTGCATGGATTTGATCAAGAGGTGACCAACAGTATGGTTGGATCATGGAAGGACTGCAGAGTTAAGGTGAACGGGGTTTCTTTCATGATCACTGAGGAGGTGATATCGATCATTTCTGAAATCTCGATTGAGGGTTTTAAGTTCTTCAGGGACAAGAAGCTCTCAACTAACACTGTGCGAGATTTTATGAAGGATGCAGAGGAACTGAAAGCCCTGAAGAAGATTGACACGTACTATGTTCTTGATACCATGAAGAAACTGTGGAGGTGTGTTCTGAGTGTTGTAATCGAGTATATTACTCTGGACCCTAGGTTTGATCAGGCTCGTACCCACCACTTTATTCTTTGGAATCATTTTTGGTACAGCTGTAAAATTTCTTTTCCTTTTTACTTGTTAACTTCCATGAGCAAGGCGGTGGATAGCTTCAAAAAGAAGCCCACTAATAACCCCATTCTGCATGAGGGGCTCTTTCTAGTTATTTATGAGCACTTTAAGGCTCAGACAATAAGCAATGCCCCCCCTCAGACTGATAATGTGACCTCTAGAAGTTCCAGCTTCTCTTTAGACTCAGATGATATTCAGAGCTTAAGCTCTGAGGATGGCGAGATTTCTTTCGCTAGTAAAAAAGTCACCCATCAAGTCAAGAATTTGCCTTCTTCCATAACCCCTAGTAGAAAAAGCCCTAGGGTTCATGGGCAGAAGCAAATTGTGAAGGATGAGAAGGTTAACAGTGATGATGAGGAGGATGTGGAGATGAAAGAGGAGGAAAAACAGATGCAGGAGGATAATAAGGAAGACTGGGGAGGGAAGAAATGCAAGAGGGAGGGTTTGGAGGATGAGAGAATGCAGCAAGATCTGGATATGTCTTCACTGCCTCTTTCTCCTATCCATATTCAAGCTCAACCTGAGGAGCAAAAAATGGATTCTAAGATTGAGGGGGAGGAGGTGCAGGTTAAAGACGGGAGGAAAGCTTGGAAAAACTTTAATGTTAGGACCTCGAAAATGGGAATTTTTAGAGAGGCCATGAACCCACAGGTCCTCGTGGAAAACTAAGAAGGGTCGTGGCTTGAAGAACTCATAGACCCAGCGATTGTGGCTATTTTAGATAAAGCAAGGGAAACTGGGATGAACTTCTTGAACAATGCCTGTAATAGTATGATTGATAACTTTAGATCAATCAAGTGGTTTTTCCATGAGCTGGAGGAGGTCAAAGAGTAGGTGGGTCATATGGAGGAAAATAGGAATGGAGCATATTCTGATAATAGAGATGACCATGGTGAGAGGCTCAATCTAGCGGAGAGAAGGATTAACAACCTCAAGATCTACAATCACAATCTCTCAAACCAGATGATTTCGCTACTAAGCTTCATTAACAACAACATCATATCTTTAACTGGCTGGATCAAAGACAGAGTTATGAAGGAAGATAAGGAAGGAAAAGATAGGGAAAAAGCTAGACTGGTGGTCGACCCTACAAACGACAACATCAACAATGGTCAGGACCAAGAGGATCAAAGGGCACACCAGTAGGAGACTGAGGAGAACTAGATGGCCTATGAGGCTGCTTAGGTCATGCAAGTGCTGGAGAGAAAGAACGAGGACTAATCCACTGCCTATTCTTTTGTTTCTATCTGTGCCTTTTTTTTGGCTTTTTGTTAGGGCATTTACCTTTGTCGGTTCTTGTTGTTTCTGTTCTTGGTCTTTTCTATGTTCTTTGTTTTTCGATTGGGCCTTGTGCTTATTATCATGCCTTTGAACTTGAACTCTTTTGGTTGGGCTTTTCTTGCTTATTTTCAGCCTTGTTATTCTTTTAACTCATGGGTTTTAGGGTCCTTGTAAAACCTATATATCTAATTAAAAATATATAACCATTAACCAAAACTACCCCATACCACTTAATAAAACAAAGACAAGGTTTGCAACCATAATTAAAATAGTATCAATTGACATACATACTACCTGTATTAAAACTAGTAAAGCTACAAAAATATATAAACAAAGGTATGACAATCTTGAACCCCTTCAAGTTCAACAACTAGCAGATTAATAGCATAAAAACAAAAAAAAGAGAACCATTAAGGCCTCTTAGCCTCCTTCCTCCCCATGAGGATGTTTTCCTAGTCTTCCACAACGAAGTCAAACAAAATTTTTGTATCCTCCTTTGGTAGGTCTCCCTCTATGTCCTTAAGAAAGTTCAGTGTGGTGGTAGTTGCATGCGTCACTTTGACAGTGAACTTTATCAGTAGGTGCATTCTATCATCTAGTGCATGAATTCTTTCTCACACCTCATTGCCAGCCTTCTTTGTGATTCCACATTGACCTCTTGCATGTCACCAAGAAAACCATATGTCTACATCATATTAACTTCTTGCACAATTGGGGGGTTAGCATTATCCTTGGAAAAAGCCTTAATAGGGAAGGAAATTGTTATGTGGGAGGGCATTCTATCCACCGTATTAGGGAACTGGTTCCTCATTATGACTACACACCCCAACCCAATGGTTGCCGAAACATGTGACACCTCCTTTCTCTCCTTCAACCCCTCACCCGAGCCAGACCAAGAAGAGTTTGAGACCTCCTCTTCCTCCATTCTCCCCTCCCTAAAATTTAATGCCTTCTCTTTCATCTTCCGTTTGGGATGACTCGTGTCTTCAGAATCTATCTCCTCCTCTTGCAAGGCCCTTGCTCTTAGTTTCCTCTCAGCATTAGACTTAGTTAACCTCCCCAACCTCCTCCTACCCCCCTCCCCTCCTCCTCTGACTCCTTTAGTTCCCTCTCTTTCCCTTTGTCATGTCTCCCTTTTTTCCCCAAAGGGGTGGGCTTTATATCCATAGGGGACTCGCTAGGTGAAGGTTGTGGGGTAGGGGCTCTAGGACTTGTGATCCTAAGGGGAACCAATTGGGGTTAGGGGTTGGGATGAGTTAGAATATCAACCACCACAATCCTAGGGGGGACCAAGGATAGGTGGAACTGATACAACCGGAACATTAACCCTTGATGTAAAATGGTAAAATTAACACCCTTTCTCATTTTTCTTTTACATCAATAACCATGTCCTCTAAAGCATGCAATAGAAAGAATGGAATGGAAATTAAATCACAATGGAAAAAATGATTTAGGAGAGGAAAGTGGTAGTAATAACAGACATCATACCTCCCTTCCAGAGTTAGGTACTTCATCAACATCAAACAGACCTCATTCCATGGCTCAGGGAGCTTCTCTTGCATAAAACCACCTCCATGTCAAATAGGTTCCTCCCCATCCAAGAAGAAGTGTTGTAGACTCACTTCATCAGCCACCCTTGTCACCTTCTACCACTTCCTACCCTTCATGGCCAAATCTATTGCCAGAGAAATGACTTCCTCATAGATATGGAATGAAATGCCATTTATTGTTACTCTACAGTCCTTCTAGGAATTAACAAATTGCATGGAACAATTTTCATTGTGCTCGTTAAGCACCTCCATAAATAGAGCAAAACTACCTTCCTTTAGCATATACCACACTAGTAGCTTCCTCACATCCTCCTCAATCATGGATGGCTCAATACACATAAGGTTGCCACACATCTCTACAAATTTCCCTAAACCTCTCTTCTCCTTTAGAACCTAGAAACACTTGCTAAGAATGACTTCACACTTAAACTGAAAATCCCTTAGGAAAAAATAATGGCCATTATTTCTAGTAATTATAGTAGAGTGCTTAGTAGAAATTAATGTCACCTATTGAACGCTTCTATCTTCCTCCCAATCTTTTCCATCATTCCCAATACACACTAACCATTTAAAATTTGAACATTTTATCTGCTTGACGTACAAGAACACACATAGGAAAATCATTAAAAAACCTTTCTTCTCAAACTTCAAAAATCTTTCTTTTTCGAGTCACACAAATTTATCATTACCAATACTATCTCCATCACTCCTAGCCATCTGTCCTTCATGGCTCTGTCCTTTTTGCCAACTCAACAGCATGCTACAAAAAAAAAAATCTCTCTAGCTAGGATTCATTGTTCTTAATTTCTTGACTCACTAAATCTCTCACAAAATTTGGCAAGGCATTAAATTCCCTCCAACATCTTAGTCCCTTCGCCTTTAGGCCTAACACCGCCATACCATTTGCCACACTATTTCCCTACCGAAATATATGATTCAAATCAAACCTATTAAAATTTTCTAATAGGTGTTTGATGTCTTCTATCACATGTTTGATGGCCCATCCTTCTCTCATGTTATCTTTAACAATTTCTACGATAATTTTTGAATCACCTTTAATTTCCACATTTCTCCATCCTACACTCATCACCAATTTTAAACCCCAATATAGAGTCATCACCTCCACAGTATTGTTAGACACCTTCCCTAGCTATCCGAAATATGCAAAAAATATCCTTCCCTTGCTATCCCTGACCATTCCTCCTCTCGCCTAGCCTTCCTTTCTGGCAGCACCATCAAAATTGAGCTTAACCAAATTTGCAGGAAGGGGTTCCCATCTAGTCCTTTTCCTAGCCAATAGATTGAAGTTATCAATCTTCATTATCTCCTCCTCCAATTTCTAGCCCTTGGCCACTCCAACCTCTAGCAAACCCAGGGGGAATGCTAGTTTTCTCCACTTACTACAACTCATATTCTCAACCATAAGTTTATATATCTTTTCCATCACAACTTCCTCCTATCTCTCTTCATTCCTGAACACACTGTTATTTCTCTCCTTCCAAATACCCCAATAAACACGGGGGGGTAACCTTCCACAACCTAACAAGGAGGGGGTGAGTAAAGGGGCCTTGCCAATTCTCCACAAATTGCACTGGGTCCTTATTAAACACCTAGTTCACCTCCAACTTCTACAAAAGCCTCCTCCAAACATTAGAAGCATACCCCTGATTAGGTTTTATAATTTTATCAAACATTAATTTATAGGAAAACTTAATAAAGAACTCCCCTATCAAAGTGGCCTTCCAAATGAATTCATCATTCTGATCCCTTCTCGGGATTTTGTACCCCTCTACCAGAACATTTAGCTCTTCTATCAAGTCCCCTCCAACCATAGCATTCTGTTGCAGCTCAACCTTCTTCCACTTCCTCCCAAGGCAAATAAAATCAACAACCATTCCTCCCCCCTGCTCCTGAAGGTGGTTCTAAAGAGGCCCAAACTTTTTTTTTGTTAACAGTTTATCAGTAAGCCACGAATCCTCCCAGAAGTTAATATAATTTCCATTTCCCACCACCCACCTTACACCTTCTTTCAAAAGGGTTCTGTTCTTCACAATATTTCCCCAAATCTTAGATCCCTTAGGGAGATCATTTCTCCAGGTGTAGTGAGAGAACTTCAGATTTCCAAGATACTTAGCCTTCATAATATTGCACCAATTGGATTCCTCCTTCATCAGGTTCCACCCCATCCTGGTGAGAAGCCCATTATTCAGATCAGCTATCTTCCTTACTCCCAAACCTCCTCTACTTTTTGGTTTACAAATCGTATCCTAGTTAACCAAACTTAGCCTTACCTTCTCACTTCCTCCTGACCAAAGGAAGTTATGTTGTATTTTCTCCAATATATTGGCCATACACTGAATGGTTTTTAAAAACAACAGGAAGTACACAGGTAACCCCTAGAGGGAGGAAATCAGAAGTTGAAGCTTTCCCATACTACTTATAGTTTTACCTTTCCATCCAATCAAATTTTTTTCCATCCTCTCCATAATGCAATTCCAAGTTGTTACTTACATCCTTCACCATCAACAGGAGGCCCAAATATGTATCAAGTAACTTAGCAGTATTACACCCTAAAATATTTACAATCTTATGTTGTATATCAGGGGGGTGTTAAAAAAGAACACTTTACTTTTATCCAATTTAATTTTTTGTCCCGCATTAGCTACATATATCTCCAACACTGACTTCCAAGCTTTGGCTTCACCCACCGAGGACTCCCCACTTAGGAAGGTGTCGTTAACAAACTATTGTATCACCTTGGGTGAAAGCATGGATGCAGGTCTAATGCCTTTAATCACTCCCTTCCATCTTTCTCAAGAACGCCCTTCCCAGAACTTCAGCAACCACGATAAACAAATAGGGAGAGATAGGGTCACCCTATCTTAGTCCCCTTTCCCCACCAAAATTCCCCCAAGATGAACCATTCACCATCACTAAGTAGTTGACAGTTTCCACCATTGATTTCACTATCCCTATAATTTTTTTGACTAAAACCAATTTTACCCATAACTTCATACAGGAAAATCCAATTAACCTTATCATAAGGTTTAGAGATGTTGAGTTTCAAAGCCATACCCAGATTACCACTTTTCTCCATTGAGTGCAAAACTTCATGAGTCGATATGGCAGCATCAAGGATTTGGCATCCCAAAATAAACCCATTTTGAGTTTTTCCAATGAATTTATGCAGCATCGGTTTTAATCAGTTCACCAAGGTTTTAGAGAAAATCTTATGAGTAGTGTTAGAAAGGCTAATTGGCCTAAAATCAAACAGGACCTCTGGGTCTTTAACCTTCAAGATCAGGGCAATAAACATTTTGTTAAGTTGTTTGAGAAGTTTCCCAGTTTTGAAGAGGTCACGAGCCACTCGGAGGAGACCCAATTTAATAACATCTGAAAAGTGTTGGAAGAATGCTCGAGAGAAACTGTCAGATCTTGGGAACTTATAAGCTTTCATAGAGAAGATATATTTGCGAACTTCCTCCTCAGTGACCACTTGTGAAAATTACTTATGCTCTTTAGCTAAGATCACCGTGGGTGTGGAATTAATCAACCATCACCTATCCTCTTCCCTAATATTTCTTTGCTCTTCCAAATAAGAGTTCTTGAAATAAACATTCACCCAGTTTCCTATTTCTTCAGTTTTTGTAAGCTCACATTATTTTCATCTTTGACATTATCAATAGTATTTCTCCTTTTATGAATTGAGGATGATCTATGAAAAAAATAGTATTCCTATCTCCTACCTTGAGCCATAATACCCTGCTTCTAGAAGATCTCCTCTTTGATCATTATATCCTTCCAGATCTTTCTACATTTGTCCTCTTCCTGAATCATATTTTCTATGGTGAGGCCCTCCCCCATTTCTTTTTGAAGCTCTTCTAACTTTTCTTCCACCTCCTCCTTAGTCATAAAGATATCACCAAAATATCTCTTCTTCCAAGCCTGCACATTCCTTCTAACATTCTCCAACTTAGCACAAAGTCTATACATAACAGTCCCTTCCACACAAATCTCCCACCACTCCGCCACCCTAAAGCTAAAATCAGGATGGGATTGCCACATAATTTCATATCTAAAAGGTTTTGGGCCCCCCTGTGACTCTTCTTTCCAATTAAAGAAGATGGAAGCATGAATTCGAGATAGTCTTGGGTAATCCTGTGAGAGAGGAGGAAGTTAAGCCCTCCAAACTAGCCAGAACCAAAAGTCTATCCAATTTGACTTGGATAAGGTTAGCTCCCTTCCTATTGTTCGACCATGTGAACTTCACTCCACACATCTCCATATCCATTAAATCATTTTTATTAATGAATATAGCCAAATCCTTCATGTTGTCATTAAAGTCTACCATTCCTCCAACCTTCTCTGATGGGTATAGGGGCATGTTGAAATCTCCCACATAAAAAGTATTTTTATTGTGAGAGAGAAATACAAATAGCTCCTCCCAAAGACACAATCTTCCTTGCTTAGTATTAGGAGTGTACACATTAATGATATTCCATATCTTATCACCCTTCTTATGTTCAGTAATAAGATAGTATCTATAACAGTGAATTAAACTTCCTTTACCAGCACTTGGGTTCCAAAAAGTAGCCATACCTCTTGACGCCCCCTCCACTTCAGTATAACAGAAATTAGCCCCTGGCCAAAGATAACTAGCAATACTTTTCAAATTAGACATAGTCATTTTAACTTCCTCGATCAAAAGGATTTCAATATTCACATTAGACTGTTGTTGCTTGAGAGCAAACTAATTTTGAGGGCTATTCAACCCCCTCATATTCCATGACAGAACAATCATTTTCTACCCTTTGTCAGGGACTCCAAGGTGGGTTGATTTCCACTTGCCACCTCCCTTGCCATCTACTTTGTTCTTCTACTCTATTTCCTAGACTTCCCTACATCCATCTTTAACTCCACTACCACCTCAAACTTCTTTGAAACTCTAGTCTATCTTCTTTGAGTTTGCCACTTCCATTCCCCATCCTCCAACAAAGCCAAACAATCCACCCTCTTGGGAATTGGTGGTTCCCATCTAGTCCTTTTCCTAGCCAACAAATTAAAGTTATCAATCTAGTCCTTTTCCTAGCCAAAAAATTAAAGTTATCAATCTCCATTATCTCCTCCTCCAATTTCTAGCCCTTGGCCACTCTAACCTCTAGCACACCTGGGGGGAATGCCGGTTTTGTCCACTTGCTGCAACTCATATTATAAACCATAAGTTTATATATCTTTTCCATCACAACTTCCTCCTCTCTCTCTTCATTCCTAAACACCCTATTATTTCTCTCCTTCCAGATACCCCAATAGACATGGGCGGGTAACCTTCCACAACCCAACAAGGAGGGGGTGAGTAAAGGGGCCTTGCCAATTCTCCACAAATTGCACTAGATCCTTATTAAACACCTAGTTCACCTCCAAGTCCTGTAAAAGCCTCCTCCAAACATTAGAAGCATACTTATAGTGCAAGGACAAGTGGGGAATATTCTCCTCCTCCTTCTTGGACAAGTAGCATCTATTTGATAATAGGAAACCCTATTTCATAAGGTTATCTGTAGTGAGAATTTTCCCATGGATGGTGGTCCATCAAAATATATTAATCTTAGGTATTATATGATTAAACCATATATTCCCCCAATGATTAGGTTGCATAATTTTATCAAACATTAATTTATAGGCAGACTTAATAAAGAACTCCCTTGTCAAAGTGGCCTTCCAAATGAATTCATTGTTTTGATCCCTTCTCGAGATTTTGTACCCCTCTAGTAGAACATTTAGCTCTTCTATTAGGTCCCCTCCAACCATAGCATTCTATTGTAGCTCGACCTTCTTCCACTTCCTCCCAAGGCAAATAAAATAAGCATCCATTCCTCCCTCTTGCTCCTGAAGGTGGTTCTAAAGAGGCCCAAACTTTTTTTTTGTTAACAACTTATCAGTAAGCCATGGATCCTCCCAGAAGTGAATCTGATTTCCATTTCCCACCAGCCACCTTACACTTTCTTTCAAAAGGGTTATGTTCTTCACAATGTTTCCCAAAATCTTAGATCCCTTAGGGAGATCATTTCTCCAGGTGTAGTGAGAGAACTTCAGATTCCCAATATACTCAGCCTTCATAATATTGCACCACTTGCATTCCTCCTTCATCAGGTTCCACCCCATCTTGGTGAGGAGCCCATTATTCAAATCAACTATCTTCCTTACTCCCAAACCTCCTTTACTTTTCAGTTTACAAATTGTATCCTAGTTAACCAAACTTAGCCTTACCTTCTCACTTCCTCCCGACCAAAGGAAGTTATGTTGTATTTTCTCTAATTTACCAGCCATACATTGAGTAATTTTTAACAATGACAGGGAGTACACAAGTAACCCCTGGAGGGAGCAAATCGGAAGTTGAAGCTTTCCCACACTACTTAGAGTTTTACCTTTCCATCCAATCAATTTGTTTTTCCATCCTCTTCATAATGCAATTCCAAAAGTTGTTACTTACATCCTTCATCGTCAAGGGGAGGCCTAAATACGTATCAAGTAACTCATCAGTATTACACCCTAAAATATTTACAATCCTATGTTGTATATAAGGGGGGTGTTAAAAAAGAACACTTTACTTTTATCCAAGTTAATTTTTTGTGCCGCATTAGCTGCATATATCTCCAACACCAACTTCCAAGCTTGGCTTCGCCCACCGAGGACTCCCCACTTAGGAAGGTGTTGTCCACAAACTGTTGTATCACCTCAGGTGAAAGCATGGATGCAGGTCTAATGCCTTTAATCACCCCCTTCCATCTTTCTCAAGAATGCCCTTTCTAGAACTTCAGCAACCATGATAAACAAATAGGGAGAGATAGGGTCACCCTGTCTTAGTCCCCTTTCCCCACCAAAATTCCCTTGAGATGAACCATCCACCATCACTGAGTAGTTGATAGTTTCCACAATTGATTTCACCATTCTTATAATTTTTTGACTAAAACCAGTTTTACCCATAACTTCATACAAGAAAATCCAATTAATCCTATCATAAGCTTTAGAGATGTCAAGTTTTAGAGCCATACCCAGATTACCACTTTTCTCCATTGAGTGCAAAACTTCAAGAGTCGATATGGTAACATCAAGGATTTGGCATCCTAGAACAAATCCATTCTGGGTTTGCCCAATGAATTTATGTAGCATTAGTTTTAATCTGTTCACCAAAATTTTAGAGAGAATCTTATGAGTAGTGTTAGAAAGGCTAATCGGCCTAAAATCAAACAAGACCTTTGGGTCTTTAACCTTCAGGATCAGGGCAATAAACATTTTGTTAAACTATTTGAGAAGTTTCCTAGTTTTGAAGAAGTCACGAGCCATCCAGAGGAGATCCAATTTAATAACATCCCAAAAGTGTTGGAAGAATGCTGGGAGGAAACCATCAGGTCCTGAGGACTTATAAGCTTTCATAGAGAAGATAGCTCTGCGAACTTCCTCCTCAGTGACCACTTGTGCAAATTCCTTATTCTCTTTAGCTAAGATAACCGTGGGCATGGATTTAATCAACCATCACCTATCCTCTTCCCTAATATTTCTCTGCTCTTCCAAATAAGAGTTCTTGAAATAAATAGTTGCCCAGTTTCCTATTTCTTCAGTTTTTGTAAGCTTGTGTTATTTTCATCTTTGACATTATCAATAGTATTTCTCTTTTTATGAATTGAGGCCAATCTATGAAAAAACACAATATTCCTATCTCCCACCTTGAGCCATAATACCCTGCTTCCAGAAGATCTCCTCTCTGATCATCATATCCTTCCAAATCTTTCTACATTTGTCCTCTTCCTGAATCATATTTTCTGTGGCGAGGCCCTCCCCCATTTCTTCTTGAAGCTCTGCTAACTTTTCTTCCACCTCCACCTTAGTCTTAAAGATATTACCAAAATATCTCTTCTTCCAGGGTTGCGCATTCCTTCTAACTTTCTCTAACTTAGTAGAAAGTCTATACATAACAGTCCCTTCCACACAAATCTGTCACCACTCCGCCACCCTATAGCTAAAATCAGGATGTGATTGCCACATAATTTCATATCTAAAAGGTCTTGGGCCCCCTTGGGACTCTTCTTTCCAATTAAAGAAGATAAGAGTGTGAATTCGAAACAGTCTTGAGTAATCTCGTGAGAGAGTAGGAAGTTAGGCCCTCCAAACCAACTGAAACCAAAAGTCTATCCAGTTTGACTTGGATAAGGTTAGCTCCCTTCCTATTGTTTGACCATGTGAACTTCACTCCACACATCTCCATATCCATTAAATCATCTTTATTAAAGAAATTTAGCCAAATCCTTCATGCTATCATTAAGTCTACCATTCCTCCAACCTTCTTCGATGGGTATAGGGGCATGTTGAAATCTCCCATACAAAAGGTATTTTTATTGTGAGAGAGAAATACAGATAGCTCCTCCCAAAGACACAATCTTCCTTGCTTAGTACTAGGAGTCTACACATTAACGATATTCCATATCTTATCACCCTTCTTATGTTCAGTAATAAGATAGTGTCTATAACAATGAATTAAACTTCCTTTACCATCACTTGGGTTCCAGAAAGTAGTCACACCTCCTGACACCCCCTCCACTTAACTATAATAGAAATTAGCCCCTGGCCAAAGATACTTTTCAAATTAGACATGGTCATTTTAACTTCCTAGATCAAAAAGATGTCAATATTCACGTTAGACAGTTGTTGCTTGAGAGCAAACTACTTTTGAGGGCTATTCAACCCCCTCATATTATATGATAGAACAATCATTTTCTACCCTTTATTAGGGACTCCAAGGTGGGTTGTTTGCCACTTGCCACCTCCCTTGCCATCTACTTCGTTCTTCTACTCTGTTTCCCAGACTTCCCTACATCCATCTTTAACTCCACTACCACCTCAAATTTCTTTGAAACTCTAGTCTATCTTCTCAGAGTTTGCCACTTCCCTTCCCCATCCTCCAACAAAGCCAAATAATCCACCCTCTTGGGAATTTTTGGTTCCTATTCACTCTAGCAGAGAACTCTTGCCACCCCCCCGCTCTTCGCCAAGTCTTTTGCCTTTCCTTTATCAGTCTCCTCCTTAGGGTCTCTTCTTCAAAGGAAATTTCCCCTTCCTCTAACCTACCCAACTACCCTTCCAATTCACAGGGCTTCTTAGAGACCTTTATCCTACCAGACTCCTCCTCACTCTAGTGGGGCTCCAAAGCTTTTTTCGTAACCCTTGCCATCTCTACTTGAGGGTTAACATTCTTATCTTCTAGCACATTCCTGGGTAACGAAGTCTCCCCCTTCTCTTCCAACTCTCTATTTCCTTTAACTAGAAGCACATCTCCCTCTTCCTCTATGTCCAGAGGAGCAGCCTCCACTTCCTTTTGCTCTTCTATCTCCTCCTTAGCTACCTTATTGATCTTTTTGTAGTCCACAATCAAATGCCAAAATGAGGAGCATTTTTGGCAAAACAACCCCGCATTTTTGTAAATGATGGGTTGCACTTTTTTGCCCCACTTTGGGCTCAGAGTAATAGACTCAGGTAAGGGAGTACCTACAACCACATTCACACTAAATCTCACATACACCAACCTAGACCTCTATTTAGTAACCATATCTACAACAAAAAATGTTTGAAGGAGTTACCAATAGATTTAAGGATCCTCTCATCCCAAAACCCAAGTGGGAGTCCCTAAAGCCTGACCCAGACCTGTGCCATCCTGCTCAGTTCTTTCGCCAGATCTAATGTTGGGTGCCACTTAGCCACCACTAGGCTATATTTTCCATATGACCAAGACCTAACCATTACCATTGTCTATATCTTTAGCAACTTTGAATTTAAAGCAGAACAAACCCCTTGACATGGCTGAAACTATCACACTCCTCTTCAACTTCCATCTCTGACTTACCCACTTCTTAACCATCTCAATCGATGGGTGATAGGCAACAAAATTGCCAATCAGGCAGAGCTTCAGGTTGGCACACACATTGCCAACCAAGCTGTCTAGAACAACAATTTCCACATCCTCATGATTGCTAATCACCTTGGGTGCTTCCAATGGGGAATGAGTCACCTTCTCTCCAAGGACCACTTCCTTCCATCCTAGAGCCATTGTATGACTCGCTAAATCCTTTTGGCCCACCATTGGTACCACCGTTGACTTTGTCGACAACCCACCATCAGGGCGAACGACATCCACACTTCCCTAGGTCACCACATACATAGTCAGTGTAATGTCCCATTTTTTGGAGGAGTTAATTATAAAGTTATCAATTAAAAAATATATATTACAAGGTAACTTTATAAATTAAATTAAAAAAATCTTCTAGAGGTTGCTGGAAGAAGTGGAGAAAAAATTAAAAAGGAGGTCAACCTATCAAGGAAAAAAGAATAAATAGGCATTGAGGGCTCATTGCCTATCATTGAGTTTTATTATTGATTTTTTGCTTATGTGCATTGTGGAGCCTAGGGTTTCTGCAAGAAGTCACAATTGGCCATTGAGAACGAAAAATCTCAATTGGTACGCAATTTTGAGGGTGTGAAGTTCACCTGAATTATTGCAGCTGTGGGAAGGATATTTCAATCCTTTCACTTGTGCTTAATTGTTGGTTTGGAGTTTCAATTGGAGTTGCACTTTCATCATATCATCTTCAGCATTTAGTCTCCACCATTTGATCAATCCAGGTTCTTCATTTCAATCTGTAGTTGCGACAAGTTCTCAATTGTATATAGCCAGTTAAGGTTTCTCTGTAATGTGCCATGTCATAATGTTTTGGTGCTGAAAATTGCCATATCATTTGTAAAAACATTTGGTTTTTCATTGAATGAATACATTGGCACTATTATTTCCTTATTTCAGCAATATACTTTAGCCGTGTATTAAATTTAGGGTTTTGTTTAGTGGCCTATTGGAAAGGGTCATTACAGTGGTATCAGAGCGGTTTCCTGCCAGCTTGATAGGGTTACCCAACCACCATTTAATTTAGTTTACAAAAGAACCAACATAACTGAGAATATGGCTGAGAGACATTCTCAAAGCCCATCCAGAAGTGTGCGAGATGATGAGACTTTACAGCAATAGGAGAGGCTGCTACAATCAATAGAGGCAAGTACACAAGCAATGATGGTTATGATGCAATATTTGATTAGGAAAAATAGGAGGAATAATCATAATAATGACCAGGATGATAGGAACATAGCAGGATCACAACATAGGACACGGTTTGGAACAGCTGACAGACCCACACGTCCTACATTCAGAGAAGAAACTCTAGCATGCACACCTGATGCTATGGTAACAGATATTGTAGATGAACTTTGACAAGCGAGGAATGAGTGGGATTCATTACCAGAATATGTATAGGATGGATGGATATTTGACAGGTACCTGAACTATAGAGCTGCCAGGAAGAAGCAAGTAGATAAACATAGTGAGTTGCAACAAGTCACCAACAAGTTGGTATTACCCACATTTGATGGCAATGGAAAAATGACTGCTCGTGCTTGGATTCATAAGGTGGATACTTTCCTATCTCTAAAGACTAACATAATTTGAAGCACTCAAGTATGCCACTTTACACTTAGATGGGGCAACACATGATTGGTGGACACATGGCATGATCACATTGCAACACAATCAAGTAACCACTTATCAGGAGTTTGCAGATAGATTGATAGAAAGGTTTGATAAAATAAATCTTGAAGTTTATTTTTGGGAGTTAGCCCAGTTGAGACAGTAAGGAGGCTTAGAACAATTTATCAACGACTTCCCACTCAAGGGGTGGGTAAAGGCCTTTGATCCTCCTACATTACATGAAGCCATAAAGAAAGCCCGCAGTATGGAACTTGCAGCTCCAGCAAATCGGTTTAGTTCAAAGGGTTCTTCATCATTTAGAGATAACAAAGGGGAATTCAGCAAGGGTAAAGAGAAGGTTAGTGACTCAAAAGGCAAGCTAGCTGTACCTTGGGATAAGGAAACACTTAATGACCTGCGTAGGAAAAAGCTATGCTTCTTTTGCAAAGGTCCCTATGAGTTTGGTCATGATTGTCCTATGAGGCCTAAGGGGAAGGCTAACTGAGCGATGTGGGCTTATTACAAGGGTTCAGATTCAGACAGCTCAGAGCACCATGATGAGGCAGAGGGCGAACAAGAGGTAGATAGTGTTGAGAAAAAAGAGGCTCCATAGATACATTTATAGGAGGCATGTCTGTCTAGTATTCAAAGAGAGGGATCTTTCAGATTTCGGGGAGTCTTGGCAGGATAGAAGGTTATTACTCTATTGGATACAAGTGCCACGCATAATTTCATTGATGCACGATTTGTGGAGAGGTGTGGACTCATTACTGAGGAGTTTGAGGGATTGAGAGTTAAGGTAGCCAATGGATATACTCTTCGTTGTGATAGGATGGTGCGAGATCTACCTTTGCACATGAACAACTATGAGTTTAAGGCGGACTATCATGTGGTCAACATGGGTGACATGGACATAGTACTTGGGATGCAATGGCTACATTCTTTGAAGGAGGTTACCCTGATATTGGAGGATATGGAAATATGATTCATGGTGGATGGCAAGACTCATGTGCTAAAGGCTATCCGTAATGGTGATGTCAGGACTATCTCATTTAGGCGGTTTGAGAGATTAGCCAAGCATAATAATATAGAGTGGGTGACAATATGCGCCTTGATGCCTACCCAGGGGGAGCAACATAAGATTGAATATCATCCAAATATTTAGAAATTGAGAATCAAGCATGGGAAGGTATTCAGTGAGATTCCACCAGGCAGGCCACCAGACAGAGGTATTGAGCACATTATTGAGCTAGAGGAAGGTGCTAAGCCTGTCATGATCACACCATACCAGCACCCAAAATGACTCAAAGATGAGATTGAGAGGACCATCAAGGAGTTGCTAGCGATGGGACACATCAGACCAAGTAAGTCACCTTTTGCATCTTCTATTGTTTTGGTATAAAAGAAGGATGGAACTCTACGAATGTGTATTGATTACATGGTGTTGAATAAGAGAACTATAAAGAACAAGTATCCCATCCCACACATTGATCAGCTGATAGATGAATCGCATGGGGCTTGTTATTTCACAAAAATTAATTTGAGATCAGGCTATCACCAGATCAGAGTTTGAGAGCAAGATATTGAAAAAACTACTTTCAGATGTCATTATGGTCATTTTGAGTTCGTAGTCATGCCTTTTGGTTTGACTAATGCACTTGCCACTTTTAAGTCCACTATGAACAAGGTCTTCCACCATCAGTTGAGGAAATTTGTGCTAGTGTTCTTTGATGATATTTTGATCTATAGTAGGACATGGCAGGAACATTTCGAGCACTTGGAGACAGTATTGAGCATTTTACAGAACGAGTCCTTGTATGCCAAGGAGTCTAAATGTGATTTGGGGATGACATAATTATTGTATCTTGGACACATCATTAGTGTAGAAGGAGTGCGAATGGATCCTGAAAAGATTTGTGCTATTGTTGATTGGCCACCACCAGAGAACCTTACACAGTTAAGAGGGTTCCTTGGTCTATGTGGATTCTATTGCAGGTTTGTTAGTGGCTACTCATGACATGCAGCGCCCATGACAGATTTGCTGAAGAAAGGGGCATTTGTGTGGACTGGGGAGGCACAAGAGTGTTTTATGTGGTTCAAGGAAATAATAACTACATGCCTAGTATTAGCATTGTCTGATTTCACAAAGCCATTTGAGCTTCAATGTGATGCTTCCGGAGAGGGAGTTAGTGCTGTACTCATGCAGGACAAGCATCCTATAGCTTATGAGAGCAGGAAACTCAGAGGACCTGAGAGATCATTCAACATATATGATAAGGAGATGTTGGCCATCATGCATGCCTTGGTCAAATTCAAACAGTATCTTGTGGGCAACAATTTTTTTATTAAAACTAATCATAATAGTTTGAGGCACTTTTTGGGACAGCGAGACCTGAATGATCGTCAACAGAAGTGGGTGAGTAAGTTACATGCATATGATTTTGATATCACATATGTTAAGGGGACACATAATATTGTTGTAGATGCTTTATCCTGTAGGCCACACCTCACTTCTATGATTCATATATTAGAGGATTGGTGACACTTGATTGTAGCAGAATATGCCAAAGACACGTGGGCCTCTGCTATAGTGGAGGGACCAACAATTGACACCAGATACACTCTCATAGATAATTTGATCATTTACAAGAACAGGATTTACTTAGTCCCAAGATCAAAAGTGAAGCAGTTGATTTTGAGAGCATTCCATAATTCACCTACAGCAGGCCATCCTGGGTATTTCAAGACTTATAGGTTAGTACGGGAACGATTCATTTGGAAGGGACTCAAGGTTGATGTTTTGCAGTATGTGCATGAGTGTCATGTTTGCCAGCAGAATAAACAAGAGCACACTTATCCAGTAGGGCTCCTACAACCACTTCTTATTCCTGATAGGAAGTGGGAGTGCATCTCTATGGATTTTATCATGGGCTTGCCCAGGGCCCAGGGGTGCGATTGTATTTATGTGGTGGTGGATAGGCTAACAAAATATGCTCACTTCTTCCCTATCGCTACTACATACTCAACAACTCAAGTGGCAGAGGTCTTCTTTAGGGAGGTTTTTAGATTACATGGTTTGCCTTAGAGCATTGTGAGTGACAGGGATAGTCACTTCATGAGTCACTTTTGGCAGGAGATATTTCAGTTGTGTGGCACTGAGCTTACACCTAGCACCAGTTATCATCCACAGATCGATGGTCAAACGAAGATTGTAAAAAAATGGGTGGAAGGGTATTTGAGAAATTATGTGGCAGATCAACAGGGAGTTCGGGTCAGATGGATATATCTTTGTGAGTATTGTTATAATACTACATATCATATGACTATACAAATGACACCCTTCATGACACTTTATGGTTATGAGGCACCTAGTTTCTTAGATTTGTTGTTGGGAGACAGTCGAGTACCCCATGCAAGTGAACTATTACAGGAAAGTAAGGATATAGTTGCTACTCTCAGAGACAACATTGCTAGAGCTCAGAACCAACAAAAGCAGTACGCAGACAAGAAGAGGACTGAGCGTAGTTTTGAGGTAAATGATATGGTTTACCTCATGTTGCAGCCATATAAGTAGTCCACTCTTAAGAAGAGTGGTGCAAAGAAACTCAAGCCACGCTATTATGGACCATTCAGGATCATCGGGCGAGTGGGTGAGGTGGCTTATGAGTTGGAGCTTCCCACAGATAGTAGAGTGCACAATGTGTTTCATGTATCACACCTCAAAAAGGCGTTGGGTTAGAATGTGATTCCTTCTACAGTATTACCTCCCTTGGATGATGAGGGAAAATTGATCTTAGTGCCAGAATCCATTCTGGATAGTAGAGCGAAGCAGTTTCGCAGGAGAGTAATCAGAGAGTATCTAGTTAAGTGGAAAGATTTACCTGTTGAAGATGCTACTTGGGAGGGAGAAGTGATTTTGCAGCATCCATAATTAAGAATGCTTGAGGCCAAGCAATTTTAGGAGGGGCGGACCTATAATGTCCCATTTTTTGGAGGAGTTAATTATAAAGTTATCAATTAAAAAATATATATTACAAGGTATCTTTATAAATTAAATAAAAAAAATCTTCTAGAGGTTGCTGGAAGAAGCAGAGAAAAAATTAAAAAGGAGGCCGACCTATCAAGGCAAAAAGAATAAATAGGCATTGAGGGCTCATTGCCTATCATCGAGTTTTATTATTGATTTTTTGCTTATGTGCATTGTGGAGCCTAGGGTTTTTGCAAGAAGTCACAATTGGCCATTGAGAATGAAAACTCTCAATTGGTACACAATTTTGAGGGTGTGAAAGATCACCTGAATTATTGCAGCTGTGGGAAGGATATTTCAATCCTTTCACTTGTGCTTAATTGTTGGTTTGGAGTTTCAGTTGGAGTTGCACTTTCATCATATCATCTTCAGCATTCAGTCTCCACCATTTGATCAATCCAGGTTCTTCATTTCAATCTGTAGTTGCGACAAGTTCTCAATTGTATACAGCTAGTTAGGGTTTCTCTGTAATGTGCCATGTCATAATGTTTTGGTGCTGGAAATTGCCATATCATTTGTAAAAACATTTGGTTTTTCATTGAATGAATACATTGGCACTATTATTTCCTTATTTTAGCAATATACTTTAGCCGTGTATTAAATTTAGGGTTTTGTTTAGTGGCCTATTGGAAAGGGTCATTACAGTCAGAACAAGTTGTAGGTCTGCACTTTCAATTGTTATCTTGATGTTGTATAAACTTTTAAGGTAAAAATTGTTAAGTAAGCGTAGTGTTATATATTTAGATTAATTTCTCTTGGACTCCCTAACGGAACATTACAAACTATTTATATTTTTCTCTTTTATAGTTATAAGTCCCTTCCCCCCTCCTAAATGTGCAAACATATGACGAGACTATTGGTAATGGTGCTCTATAATCTCCTGAATCTAAAACTTTATTTTAGTCATGTTTAAGTCTCATAAATAATGCATAATTCATTTGAAGTTATCAATTGACTTCAACAACATCATTTTATTAATAACTTACGGATTGACTTTATGTAGTTCATATATATAAGCAATAAATAACTAATGAACTTTTATACCACTTTGAATACACTAGAATACTACCAGTATTTAATATACATGAATTACTTACTGTAAAGGGATGATAGTTTACACCCCTTTGAATACACTTCAACACTACTCTAGGCCAATTGCAGATCTATTTAATCTACCTACCTATGTTAAATAAATTGAATCCCCTGAGAATTGGGGTAGGCGGGGGTCACTATGGTAATGGCGGATCTTCAATTCCGTAGATTGTAAGGATGTTCGTGGGGGTGTTGACTTACCTTTGACTCTCTGCAGAAAAGGAACTCTAGTTGTGTGTGATCTCATATGATGTGATTGATTCATCAACTTTGGGATCGCGAAGAGAACGAATTTGCTTTCGTGGGGCGGCGCACGAGCTACTCACAACTAATAACTGTAAGCAGTGCACAACACATAAATGCAGACTAATAAAATCCACACCTATATATGCCAGCTCCTAAAGAACAATGGACAATTGGCATGTATGATAGTGGCTGGCACGTGTCGTCTTCATGGCGATATAACCCGAGGCGTTGAGTGAGCCGCTGAGATTGGTGAACCAACTTAATTGAGTAGCGGACGTTGTTACGAGGGCATCTTGTAATTGGCGAAGAACACAACATTTGCGTGCTGGCCGAAGTCCTCCTGACGACGATCTCCATGGCGCCTCTCCTCGACATATGACAATGTGAGCTGTGAAGGCATTCTGCATTTGCACAAGGCATTCTATCTGTCCATCAGAGAGATGGCTCCACTACTCGAGGGCCCTCCGCCGCCTCCTCCTCCGTCCAAAATTCTGATGCGAGAATCCATTCGCCTCAGTGCGAACTTGGCGTCGCCGCTCAAGGTGCGAAGGGCGCAAGGGCAAGCACAAGCCGATGACGAGCGGGAGCGCGTCTTGTGTTGTGAGCTCTGGGAAGGCAAACGTTATAAGTATGTCACCGTGGGAAATGGAAAGGGCAAGGGCAAGGGCTTGGCAATCGGCGCTGCACAGGCTGTTCCGCTCCACTCCTCTCACAATCCCTTCGAGGTATGTCACACTTTTCATCTGCAATTTCAATCTTTCTGCCCAACTGCATTATGCTTTATTTGCCTCTATACGAATCTCTACAGAATGCCTCAGGTAAGCTCGATTCACGTCCTGGCTCCAATTTTCATCTCAAGCCTCTTTCAGTAACTGATGAAAGGTTATCAGTTATCGCCCTAGTGATTTGTCTTCTGCTTTTGTTTGAAAGTAACTATTGATCTATCTTCTGCCTTCTCTTAAATTATCCGCAGAGTGACGACTTGAAGTTTTATCAGATCTTTCCACTCATAAAGGAATTTAAATGTAGCTAAAGATTTAGAAGATTTAAAAAGCAGCTCAAGCTTGAAGAAATTTAGGAACAACGGATACCAAAAAATGTATAATTGTATTACTTGAATATTTAGCATATGAAATAACGTTGAGCATTAAAATATGATTTAAAAAAATTATTTTGCTTATTGAATATTAAAAAATGTAGACTTTTATCGTACGATCTATAATAATTAGTAGTGGCAGTGTTGAGGATTGATCTTTACAAGCAATGCCCTATTTATTTCTATTTTGAAAAGCACTGACTAATTATTAGGATTGTGTACCTTGAAATTTGAACTACAATTAATGGAAGGTTGGCATACAGACCTTTGAATTAAAAATTGGGAACTAGTTTACT
Organism: Cupressus sempervirens; assembly: GCA_028749045.1. Classification (NCBI taxonomy): domain Eukaryota; kingdom Viridiplantae; phylum Streptophyta; class Pinopsida; order Cupressales; family Cupressaceae; genus Cupressus; species Cupressus sempervirens. The sequence continues at coordinate 563,303,778 of CM053785.1, read as the reverse complement.
GAAATCTTAGAAGATGCGAGACTACCATACACATGGTACTTAAAATGTTAGTTATGAAAAGATGTATAAGGCTATAGAGAGCATGGTACTTAAAATGTTAGTTATGAAAAGATGTATAAGGCTATAGAGAGCATGGTACTTAAAATGTTAGTTATGAAAAGATGTATAAGGCTATAGAGATGTGAAATAGGAAATTACTAAATACTTGAACATTTAACAATGAACATTGAAGTTTGCAATATTGAATTACTAATTAGAAATTAGAATACTTGATACTACACAATGATAATATTTCAACTTTCAAATCAACAAATGGAAGAATTCTATTATATCATATGATTTCAAGAGTATATGATAAAAAATATGATTACAATGAGTAGATTGATATGAAAACAAGTACGGAATCAAAATGTCAAAATGGAAAAATCTAGTGAAGGAGGCCTCTAATCATCCCTTGGGAGGTCGAAAAACTCCTCATCACTGAAACTATTGGATTGACAATGTTAGGATTGTCCAAAGAAACACCAACCCTACATCTAAAGCATCCTAATCCTCATCACTCTGAGATGGTTTCTTTGGCTTTACATCCTATTGCGTTGTTGCACTCTCCTAGTACACACATACAAGGCACTATGTACTAATGGGTGGGCAGAGGCACACAAAAATAAAATACGAACGCAAGGTGCTGTGACACAATAAAAATTAATTGCATTTGATTACTTTTTTTTGATTGTCTAAATGGATACATAGCACTCCCTTTTATAGGCAAGTTTACAATACTCTAGAAATATCTGACATTTGCTGACAAGACAATTATCTACAGAGTTTTGGAAACCACTACAGTCGACACAACTTAAACCTAAATCTAAACCTAAAATGCTAGAAACATCTAATGACAGATATGATTAAATAAGTTTTAGGAGTAGAAATTAATATTTCTAACACTCCTCCCTAATTTCTACTATCTACATCATGAATATTTACAATTCCCAATGTTTCCCTCAAAATCTCAAATTGTTCTTGTGCTAAAGCCTTGGTGAAGATATTTGCAAGCTGCTCTTCTGCTTTGCAATGCTGTGGAATAATTTCTCTATTATTAACCAACTCTCTAATGAAGTGATACCTTGTGTCAATGCGCTCTGACCTTCTGTGAAACACATGGTTCTTTGAAAGTGCAATAGTAGACTTGTTATCACAATAGATTGTAGTAGGTCTATTTTGAGCTTACATTAAGTCTTTCAAAATCCTTCGCATCCATACTACTTGACATGCTGCTGTTGTTCCTACTACATACTCTACTTCAGCTGATGAGAGAGTTACTACAGGTTGCTTCTTTGATGCCCAGGCAACAACACCTGTCCCAAGATGAAATGCATATCTAGATGTGCTCCTTCCATCCTTTGTATTCCCTGCAAAATCACTATCTGTATATCCAACTAATTGAAAATCATCTAAAGTAGAATACAAAATGCCATGATTCATAGTTCCTGCAATATATCTCAAAATCCTTTTTCCTACCTGCCAATGTGAGTTCTTAGGTGATTCCATGAATCTAGAGATTAAACTCACTCTATACATAATATTTGGTCTAGTAGTATTGAGATACATCAAACTACCAACCAATCTTTTGAATATAGTTGAGTCAAAACCTTTCTCAGTGTCTTCTCTGTTTAATTTGGTGCTTACTACCATAGGTGTAGAAACTAGACTGCAATTTATCAATCTAAACTTCTTTAGAACATCTTTTGCATATTTACTTTGACAAATGAAGATTCCCTTGTTATTTTGAGTAACTTCAATGCAAAGAAAATATTTCATCAATCCTAGATCTGTCATTTTAAATTTCCTTTTCATTGCCGATTTAAACATGTCAATAGATAAATTGTCTGTGAAGATCAAATCATCAACATATAAACGAACAATCAAAATTTGACTTTGTTCATTGATCTTGGTATATAATGTAGGTTCACTAGTGCTTCTCTTGAATCCATTCTCCATCATGTATGAATCTATTCTGTTTTACCAGGCTCTTGGAGCTTGCTTTAATCCATACAGCGCCTTCTTCAACTTATGAACTTTGTCTTCATGTCCTCTTATTTCATATCCTGGTGGTTGCTGCACATAGACTTCTTCCAAATATCAATTCAAAAGTGTTGATTTGACATCCATTTGGTGAACCATCCATTTGTTTTGAGCTGCAATAGCTAATACTATTCTGACAATATCAAGTCTTGCTACAGATGCAAATGTCTCATTATAGTCAACCCCATATTCTTGTGAAAATCCCTTAGCAACTAACCTTGCCTTATATTTGTCTACATCTCCATTAGCTTTAAACTTAGTCTTATAAACCCATTTTACACCAATACAATCTTTGTTCTTAGGCAAATCAGCTAATTCCCATGTATCATTTCTATCAATTGATTCTATTTCATCATTCATTGCATTAATCCAATGTTCTTCCTTAATTGCATCTTCAAAATATATAGGATCTTGAGCAAATAGCAAATTTGATTGCAAATCTATTTTACTTCCTTAATCATAAATCTCATTCAAGCTTCTAGTTTTCTTGCTTGTAATCCTTGATCTCAACTGTGCAAGTATAGGGTTTGAATTATTACTTACTTGTGAATTCGAAGATTCTCCATGCTCAACTTCATTTTCTAAGTGATCTCCTTGTGGACTTCGTGGTGGAGTTCCTTCTTGGTCACTTGGTTGATCCTCTTGATCTTTATGATCCTTTTTATCCTTCTCATCATATGGTATTGTTCTAGCACCTGTAACATTTGTATCTATATTTCCATCCCAAGATTCATCCTCTTTAAATACAACATTCCTACTCACAATGACTTTTTTGGTGATAGGATTAAACAATCTATATGCCTTAGATTGCCCATCATAGCCAACAAAAATGCATTTCTCACTCTTATCATCTAACTTACTTCTAGTTTCTTTAGAAACATGTGCATATGCAATACAACCAAATACTTTGAGATGAGAAACACTATGAATCTTACCACTCCATGCTTGTTATGGAACCATGTTCCTCACAATCTTTGTTGGACTCCTATTTTAAATATAAACAACACAAGAAACTACCTCAGCCCAATACTCATTAGGAAGATTCTTACCTTCCAACATACTCCTTGCCATCTCCATTATTGTCCTGTTCTTTCTCTCTGCAACACCATTTTGCCGTGGTGTGTAATTGGTAGTAAATTGTTTTTTGATTCCGTGGTCCCTGCAATAATCCAAAAACTCATTTGACTTATACTCTCCTCCTCTATCAGATCTCAATACCTTGATAGGTAAACGACTTTGTTTCTCAACAGAAGCCTTGAATTCTTTAAATTTGTCAAAAGTTTCAGATTTGTATTTAAGAAAGAAAACCCATGTCTTTCTACTGAAGTCATTAATAAATGTTAAGAAATAAATGCTCCCCCTAATGATGGCATTTTCATTGGACCACATATATTTGAATGCACAATTTCTAAAGGTACCCTTGCTCTATATGACATCCCTTTTGGAAAACTCTCTCTATGATGTTTGGCCAAAATAGAACTTTCACATAGACTTAATGATGCTTCAATTGGGGGTAAGCCTCTTACCATTTCCTTTCTTTGCAATAAAGATAATCCTTTGAGATTTACATGACCATACCTCAAATGCCATATCCATGTTTGATCTTGACTTGCTGCCTTGAAACTTGCTGCAACTTTATTAGTCATATTGCTCTTCATCAGAAGTGGAAACATTCTGTTATTTGTCATTTCTACCCTTGCAATCACCATGTTACTAGGAGGCATATCAAATATAGTGCACAAATTTTTCTCAAAAATAACTCTATAACTTTTTTGACTAAGCTGCCCCACACTAATAAGATTATGTTTCAAACCAGGTACAACGTATACATTAGAAATAGATTTCTTACCAATCCCTTAGAAACATTAGAAACATTAGGATTCATACACCTCTCTAAGATTAGGTGCATCCCTATCCCTTATGACCTAGAAAATTGGAATGATGATAGAAATTGTGTATTTTGCATCACTCCAAAATGCATTATTGTTCACTCATTTGTTATAACCATAAATTGTACTAGGTATACATAAGTTGTTGATAGGGTAGTCAAGCATTCTCTCCAAAAGAATGAAATAGGATGTATAGCCGATCTCAACTAGTTTCATGAACAACTTTGCAAAGCTCCTAAAGAGTGAATGTGAAGTGTGGTGGTTGTAGATATACATCTTGACATCTCTCGCATCACTAACCAATCCTCTAATTGACTCAATCTTCCCCATGTCCTTGAGTGTATTGTTCATGACACACACACAACATGGAGCCCACCAAATATGTGTGTATTTTACCTTAATGAGCTTCCCTACAACTCTGCACACATGGTCTGCACCCATCACTACTTAGACCACATTTTGTGCCCCAATCTCTTTAGTAGCTATCTAAAGGATGTCAAATTGAAAATTAACATCATTTCGATGCCCTGAACAATCAACTACCTTGAGAAAGAATATGCTCTGTGAGCATGTAACAATGATATTGGTGAGTGGACAGTGCCTAATGCTCATCCACCCATTCATAATTATGTTGCATCTGGAATCCTCCCAACATGCCCTCATTGTTTCCATTGATGATCTAATCTTGCCATACTAGCTATCTGAGATTCTGGCCCTCAATATGTGCTCTCTTGGTGGTCCTCCCCTCTTCGTCACCGTCGACATCATCTCTTTATAATAAGGATTGTGCTACTTGAAATGGGATGCATTTGGCAAAAAAGAACCTGCCAATGGAATCATCTATCTTAACTCTTTAGTGCACATTAAACAATCAGCTATGGGTTTACTTTGAGTTGGTGTATTGCGTCTCCCCTTGCTTTGTTGTGATTTGGCCATAGTAGTATAAGAGGATGAAGGCCTTGAGGCCGACCTTGAAAATTTTCTCACTCTAATGCAATTTAGGAGTAGAACTATGTGGCTGCCTCCACATTTTATGCTCTTGCATCTGTTGAATAGTTTGAACATGTTGTCTACCGAACAAGGTAGTAGGCATTACAATTTCCAAGTCATTTGGAACACCCCAAAGCTTGTTGAACTCAATTTTGTAATGCAATTTTTTAGCCTCCTAAAAAAATTCACGTGCTCCCACACCCTTTCACCCTTTCCTGGCCAAAAGAGGAACTATGCATTAACTCTAGCAATGCTCCCAAACCATTTTGTACCACATATGCTGCATTTCCATTTCCTTGTGTCACCAGCTGACAACATTGTGGCTGTTGTTCTTGTTGCAAACTGTTCGAGAGGAGATTTGGGATCGCAAGTATCCCTAGTCCACTTTGCCAAAAGCCTAGAGGGGCAATGAGTAGCAAGTAGTGCATTAGCTATGGAACTAGTTTGCCGTTCAACATTTTGCCCATGCTTACCCTCCTCATTGTTGATGTTTGGTAGCTTCAGTTGGACAAACTATGATACGAAAGTGCATATATGTATATATATTATATATGTGTGTGAGATATATATATATATATATATATATATATATATTAATATCTAATTATCGAATAGACATGTCTCTTCTTAGCCTTTGCTCATTATAAATTAGAGGTTGTTGCCATTTGGAACACATACCAAGAAGGCAGTGCTTAGTACATTTGCGGTAGATCCAAAAGCTCAACATGGTATTAGAGCCGAATTGCAAATGTATAAGTGAATAATAAACGTCCTTTGTTGTGACCGTCCCAGAGAATGGAGACCATAGTGGGTTTAGGAGCCAAGTTGTATAAACTATATAGAAGAATCCTACCTAGAATAAATTTTATGCAGATAAATTTTATCGAAGGCTTTTCTGACCGGTTTACTACTCTAGAGGAATTTTTCATATATTCCTTATTTAACTTGCTATTGCCATTACAGTGAGAATTTTACCACAATATTTAGGCTTGTTCCTTGTGATTATTGTCTTGTTATTGATTGATGGCATGAATCCCATTGATCCATTCCAAAGGTTTGCAGCTTTGGGATTGTTCATCAATCACAAACATCGCTAGTTTGATTTTAAAAAAAAATGCACTTTGCAACACCTTATCATCCCAGTCTTGAAGCCCGAGAAATGTGTGGAGGATTATTCTATTTAAAATTCATGGTTTTGGCACATTCAATTTGTACGTCTATACATATAAGATAGTGATTTTGAGAGTTTATATTAAAATGGGACCAAAGTTGTGCCTATACCTGTATATCGTGAGCTTGGAATTGGAGGAAGCTAATGCTCGCATATTATTTAGACTATTGTTCTATAAATTTACTGGAAGGATTTAATATATATTTCTGCTAAGTGTGGTGCAATAAATGTTTGTGTTGAAGTGAAATAAAGGTTTGGTAGTATAGCATATACAGACTTGGATTCGATAATAACAACGGGAGAATAAATGCAAATTATTCACCATGTACATGGAAGTGTTATAACAATGGATATATATTTGCATTTCTATCAAATGGAACCACATTCATTCAGTTTAGAATCCTGAATATTAAGCAAGAAAGGATTATAATAATGATTACCCAAATTATAAAGAAGGGACAAACATAGAAATTTTGATAGGCATTCCACATTGCATAAACTCAGCAATCTATATATGGGAAGATGCAAAGTAAATCTATATATGGAAAGATGCAGAGTAAAATCGCACAATAAGGAGAGGAAAAGACTTTAAAACGATAGTATACAAGTGCTCTATGTCATGTGCAAAAGCAAAGACAACAAGGTACGATGTAGGGAAAAACCATGTGAATCTTCCCTTGTCTACTCGAAAGTAAAGAATACAAAGGCTGATGGGAGTTTATTGGACATCACACACAAAGGGTGTTGGATCTATGTATAAGACATGGACCTTATCTAAGGAGTTATTGCAAATCAAATTTATTGGTAGCTGATTTGGTAGCTATATAAGGAAGATGGTACCAAAGTATGAGATGAGAGACAAAGTTTTAAAATTGATTTATCAATTTTGGGAATTTGATAAAACAATATAAGAATGAGAATTTTACATTGTGGGCACGAATAAGACAACAATGTTCCATTCTCATTGTTTGACAAATTCTTATATGGAGATGTTTTTTGATTTAACGTATATGGACCCTTATTCGAGCAACTCATATCAAGGATGTGTAGATAGGTATTCATTATTTTTGAGTATTATATTTCTCTACGAACTATAATGAGCTATTTTCCTTGATCATTTCCTTTGTCTCTAAAGATGTTCTTGCAGGAAAAGGAGGATTGATGCTAGATTTAGAGGGAGTTTGACACATTTGTTTAAAGGAGCGGATAGAGGATATGTTTCAATTGATCATTGAAGATCTTGATCATATCAGATTTAGAGGGAGTATGACACTTCGTCAAAGGCAACTTTGGTTGAGGAGATCAAATGATAGATTTTCAGAGGAGTTCGAAAGTCCTCGTGTGTGACCGTATGACTTTAATGGGCCTATCCCCTGTGTACATCACGAGGAAGAGAAATTCTAAATGATGACCACTTGTATTTGCAGAAGTTATTGAAAGGTGATGATCTTACAATAACTTAATCTTTTATTATGATGGATATCTTATGATGTCTATGCAGATCATGATAGATTATACTTTGCATGGTGGATGTTTATATGGTATGCATTATGAGAATGTGTGTACACATACCTTATAAATATTTTTGAGTACATGGTAAATGTTATGCAAATTGATGTTCTGGAGGCCATTACATAGAGTACCTGGTGAATATCATGCAACTTGATGTTCTGGAGGCCATTACTCACAATACTTGTTGAATATCTTGCATCTCGACATTTTGGAGGCCATTACTCAAAGAGTATTTGGTGAATATCATGTGTTGATATTCTAGAAGACCAAACTCATGATATCATATGGGATATCAAACATTATATGAGTACTTGGTGAATATCATGTGTTGATGTTCTGGAAGACCAATACTCATGATATTAGATGTGATATCAAACCTTAATTGAATATTTGGTAAATATCATGTGTTGATATTTTGGAAGACCACTACTCGTGATATCTAAATGGTAAATATCTTTTTATCAAAGACATCCTTAAAATTTTCCATTCCTAATATTACCATGGTGTAATATATGTCTTGTGTTTATCCTCCCTAGCTTCTAAGAGGGAGCATTGATGTTTGATAACTTCAGCTGGATAAGCTATGAGACTAAAGTGCAAATATATATATATTGTGTGTGTGTGAGAGAGATATAATATATATCTATACATTAATTAAAATATTATCATGTGATATATTACTATTTGTTTTTATATTAATATGTAATTATCGAATAGACATGGGACATGTCTCTTCTTAGCTTTTGCTCATTATAAATTAGAGGTTGCTTCCATTTGGAACACACATACCAAGAAGGCAGTGCCTAGTACAAGTGCAGCAGATCCAAAAACTCAACACTCATTGGGCTCATCATCATGCTTAGCCTTAGGTTCATACTTTGATTGGCTTGCACTATGAGAATGACTTTCCATCTCATCCTCACTCATTTCATGACCGTGGGAGCTCTTTATGACACTGCACTTCACCATATGAAAGCTAAAATCAATAAACACAGTTTCAGCCTATTTCCTACTCAAATTATTTTTTTAAAACAAATCGAAGTTTTAAATTGTAAAACAAATGTTAAATTAATTTAGAAAATGAAACACGAATTTAGAAATTAAATATCTACTAAGAAAATGATTCATGAAACGACAAGAACTGGAAAAACATTGATTTGAAAATCAGAAAACTTAAAACAATCAGTTAAATACCCTACCTTTTGCTGGAAAAATATCTTCATCAAGGTGAAGAATCCTCCTCTTCTTCTTGCTCCTTGTCACTCCACTTTCACTTGCAAGACTCCTTTGACTCCATTCACTTTTTTCTCAGCTCTTGACTGTTCTTGCTGTAGCAAATGAATAGAAATGAAAAAGTGAATACAAATGAAGCTTGGAGGCCTTTTGAAGGAATAAAAGACCAAAGATGGGTCCCACATGCCCTTAGGGTTCAAATAAAACCAAATAAATAATCTAAAATGTGTATTTTTTAAAACATACTTTTATGCCTTGTCGTGACAAGGTGTGTACAAGCATCCCCGAAATGTTCAAGGGACACATCAACGTTCCCTTTAGTGTTCTGAGAGATGGGGATGTCCCTGCATTCCTAATGACAGGAGTATATCTTGGTGGCACTGTTGGGGACACCGAAACACCGTCCCCAAGTCTCAGTTGTGTCCCCATTTCAGGAACGCTTGGAAATTAGGAGGGATGCATCCCTTACATTGATGTAGATAGAGAGGTTGTGAAACTGCAAAATATCATGGATGCATGCACTAATTTGTTCTTTGAATGCGAATGTGTAGGGATGCAAAATCACCTAGGAATTATTCTTGTAAATATTTCCCAAGGCACTAAATACAAACCTTTTTGGTAAACACATTGACAGACATAAAATGTGGAACTTTGAAATTTGGAAAAGATGGATGAGATAGCAGTTGTGTCCTGTCCAAGTGTTAGAATTCGGTGTGAGATAGTGTGCGATGGGGAATGCTTTAAGTAATGTAACAAAGGTGTTCTGAGTATTGTAATAAGGGGTCTTAGATTGCTAGAATAGGTCTTAATTTGGGGCACATGCTAAAAGAGCACACAATTATGCTGGAAGCTTGTACTAAAGTTAGAAACACACAAAGGCATAAAATAAAAGGAGTAAAGCATAATAAGGGTATGCACTTTTTTTCTTTATGTTTTTCACCCACTTTGGACTCTGTGTAAAACTAGGTATGCATGCAAACCAAAGTGGAAATAAATAAAATAATAGTGCAATGAAGGATACAAATCTTCTGGAGATTACAGTCTTGGAATAGTGTTGTAGAATCTTGTGAATATTGGACATAACTGAAGATGAAACCAATAATAATATGTTCCCCTTGAATTATGTGTAGTTGTACTATGGAGTGCACATAAATCAAGGAGAGAAAGATTGAAATTAAAACAATGATATTAAAATTAAGATTGTAATAGAGTATGTAAAGGTAAAATTGAATGAGAAATGGTATGGAAGATGCCTCTTCTTGTTTACCTCCAATGAACCCAAAGTTCGACAAGAAGAAACACTGCTTCATGTTGAAGTATAGCTTCAGTCAAAGTAATACTGAACATTTGAATCTGGTTTTATGATTATATTGAAGGTAAGAACAACAAATACATATACCTATATATGTGTGTGTGCAATTAATATTACTGCCACCGATTCATATTGGGCTCCACTTGTTGTTGAACATATTATTATCATCGATTCATATCGGGTTTTATACATTGGTTATAATCTGTATTGGGTGTGATCACTGCCGCCGATCATAAACTTGGTATTGCATTATTATTAAAAGATAATCAAGTAGTTATGCCCACATAGGGTCATGACATTACGTGGCCTTTGGCCACGTACAGTCATGCCTCTACGGGGACATGACTCTTCGTTGGATATATATTATCATTGCATCGGTGGGGACTAATCATTTATCAATCACAAGTCATATATGCAGTCCCAGCGATCTTTCGCTCTTGCAGATTATTGAAGAACAAATTGTCAATCCTCATTCAAGTAGAAGATTCTCCAAGCATAGAATACTATTCTGAAGTTAAAGATCTGCAATCCACAATCTGAGATCAAGTAAGTATTCTGATTTATCAGTCTGAAAATATAGTTTATTTCTATCAGAGATCCTATGCATTGACACTTTATCCCCAAGTGGTAAGACTAAGTGAAAGCACAAAAAGAACACACGATTAGCATAAAAATGTAACATGTGATATGTAGTGAGAGAAACATGTGGAGTCATTAACTGGAAAATCTTTCAAAACTGGGTGGGTATATCTCAATGGGATAATGAGACGTGTCTTGTAAAACCATGCCCTTCATGTAATTTTCCATTAGAATGCTACATTGCATTGAAGATGTTGTATGGTAATGAATTACTCCTCTATGAACAAAAGTGTTAACATAATGGTGCCAAATATGACGTATGTTTTGAAAGAACCAGCTTTAGGTGCTAATTCATTGCTTTCATACCCTTTCTCTTGTGATGCACTGTTGAGTATTTTCTTATGCAGGTTCTTTTCGTGCGTAGCTTCATGTAATATCAGTGTTTGGCGACCTAGATATATAATTATGATTGTCATCAAAACCAATGTGTTTATCATCATTAGCATTCGAAGAATCCTCATCCGTTTCCTTTTGATTAGATTTATCATTTGGAGGTGCTAAGGAGGTATTTTCATGATAAAGAATACCCTCAGCTTGTGTCACATTTTTGTTAATAAATGTAATGTATAAGTGTGATATGCATACCCTTTTCATGCACAACCTAATTTATTCAAAAATATTACCAAAATTGAGATGCAAACAACCATTCTTTCCACTTTTTGATCACCTAGATCCCAAAATGGGCAAGGCGAGAGCATATGGTGTTTATATTTACAATTAAAATGAAATTTATCAACTAATAGGAAAGCACTAGGCAGCAAGCTATAGCCAATACCACTTATTTTGTGAGACCATATGTAGTATTGAGAGATGTTTAACATCCATCTATTCAGTGGGAATTACAAAGGCACTTCCACTTAGTCAGTGGAAAAGCTTATACAATACTGAAAATGAAAGCAGCTTCTTCCACTTATCCAGTGATGAGCGAGTACAAAATATATTCTTCCACTAATTTAGTGGTGAGTAATTGCAATGATACCACTTATTCAATTGAGGTAAGTATCAGAAATTAATTAAGATAAATGTCGTTGGCAGTAGTGCTATCCATTGTTGCATACAACAATACTAAAATCAAGTCTATCTGCTGTTTCAAAGTGCTGATAAGAAAGTACTACTGTATAAAGTGCTGATAAGCTGCTACAACACTTCAAATAGTGCCAAATAACATAAAAAAATCCAACCATCTTTGAAATCAACAACAGTATACATTGAATGGATGATGAGATACGTTGGTGCAGGTAAGTTGATACTTATTTATTGTTGTACAGTTGACCAATCAGATTGAAATCCCTGCTTGCAAAGCTTTGGAAACCCATGAAAATAGAATACCAACACATCCAACACTCTAACAAAGGTTTAATCTGATAAATCACTACAAAAACAGCCTTAGACTTCATCCAAACTCACTGAAATCCTTGTAATGTTATTATAAAATTTTGCAGCTCCAAATAAACCCTGACTAGTGCATGAAATTACTAAATAATCGGCAAATTAAGCAAGGTGGACTGCAAAAAGGTATGAAATCTACGTTATTGTCCTCAGACATCTCAGACTGGTTAGAAGAACCATGAAATTAGTGGTGACATCATGCCAAGCTCACACACCACAGCCTAGATTGGTATGGCCTGTACCTGGGCTGTACAACCAGCAATCATGAATCTACAAACTTCCTCAAAGTCCATTGAACTGGCAGAAATTCAATACCAATAGGAGTGGCTGGTTTAGTGATTAACTGCCATCAAAGTTGGTGTTCATCCGAGGTGCCAAACTTCACCTGCGAGATGCAAAAGATGGCAGACTTGTCAAGGAAAAGGTACAGTCCTGTAAAGGAGGACAATCTCCACACAATCTGGTAAAAGAAGACAATCTCCACACATCAAAAGAAACAACAGTGATCAGATATCCACTAGCTTCTTCATTCCAAATGGAAATCACACAACTTTATTCAAGAAACATCAAAAATCTGTATTAAATATCAACCAACAATCAATCTTCACCTTTCAGCAAATTGCAATTCTTGAAAGCAATAACCAGTACCAGCTAGTTGGGTTTCATCCCCAAAACCAGCGATTTTTAGAGGGTTTTTGTCCTCGAGAAATTTTGGAAGAACCCAGGTTCATTCTAGCAGCATATCAATATCAACCACAAGTCTCTCTAAAAAATGAGCCCTCTCTCTTCCTTTTATAGCTTTTTGAAGGAAAAATATCCAATTTGAATTATAATAATTCCTTTTTCATCAAAATGACCTATATAAAAGATTAGTAACACTTTCATGTGTGAAGGCCCCATTATTTCTTCTAGGCATCATTTTTCGAGGTACGTAATCACCTTTCTAAAAAGATATTACACTCAGGTAGTTACTTAAAAAAAATTCATAATAAACTTTAATGAACATTGAATATTTAAAGTTTTACCCAAGTTGGGGAAAGCACTGAAATGACATCGGAATCAAAGTTCAATAACACCTTATTATATTAAAGACTTGTGGAGATGATTAAATCCTACCAGGTGACATTAAAATATACCATTTCTCCAAGAAGTTGGAATCTCTAAGAGGTTTGGAGAACACCAAAATGGTCAGAAATCTCTTTTAAAATGTGTAATTTCCCTTTTCTGAAATAGAATTTAATAAAGAATAATAATAAAATGAAAATATAAAATAAATAAATATTAATATAATATAATGTCCTAAACAAAGTGATGAAGGTATTGAAGTCATCAATAAGTAATAAATTATGCTTTATAAGGAACAACTAAAAGAACAAGAAACGACTAATATCCCATTAAGTGTGAAGTATAACGGACAATGCAACAGCTACGGTATATAGAGGCAAGAGATAGCAGCAATGGGAAATATATCCAATGGTCTAAATATCATTGTCATATTATTATTTGGATGAGGAAATAGTGAAACAGATCCTGAGGAATAATTTTAATTTTATGCCGCTGTGAATAACAAGTGGCCATTGGATTAATACCATTGTCATATTATTATTTGGATGAGGAAATAGTGAAACAGATCCTGAGGAAATAATTTTAATTTTATGCCGCTTTGAATAACAAGTGGCCATTGGATTAATTTGTTGTTATGACTGATGCATCCAAAGAGATGCATTTGATGTTAATAGTCGATGCTCCTTGGCTATGGCTTCTTTATCTGAACTATGATGTTTATATTGCACTATTGGCCATTGGAAACAAGTATCTATAAGATGCTGGAGAAAGCTTTTGCATGGGCATCAGCATTCTTAGAATCAATGAATATCATGGGCAGAAACAGTGTGTTGCTATTAGAATGATATTTGCATCAACATTTCCTTGATATCTTATTATGGAGAATGTAACAGTCAGAAAATATGAATATCGTCACGTTGTAATTCTAAGGAGGTTTATTGCCCAAGAACTGTTTATGATGGACAGCTTGTTAATCCATAGAGTCCTTATGTAATAAAATAACAATGATTACAACTACAATGATAAATTACTAAGTCAACAATTAATCATGGGAGGCAGTGACTATAAAATTGGAAAGACAGTTTGCATAATAAATGCAATTTTCTTACAATATGAAGAGTTACCTTTAGAAAGGGAAATGTCTCACAAACATTCAAGGGACAAAACTTTTCAATCTGCAAGATCCTAATAGCAATTGATCTCTCTTTCCCTAAACCATGGAATATATCAGAGGAAGAGATCAGATAGGAATATATATAATCTGTGTTCATCATAGGAAACAAATTATATTATAATGCCGACAAGCATCAAGTGACAGCAAAGTGTGCTGTAATGTATATATGAATCAATTATGATAAACAGAATATTATATCTGAATGGTATTCTGAATAAGAGGACTACTATATGATTTGACATATATGCGATAACATTTATATCAGGTAATAATAGTGGGAATCAGATGCATACACACACATACACACACATACACACACATGGATAGATAGATAGATAGATAGGCTTATTTTGTCAAAGAGAGGTGGAATAAAACCTCACAAGGCAGGGGAATCCGAAGATGGGGTAAGGACATGTATCAAGGAAACCTTGATTATGAAGTCCTGAGATGAGTATGAATATGTGTTCAGGAAACTTTGAGGGAGCCTACTTGTAGATTGATGTCCAAGTGCCTTAAGGACAAGTAAATCTCCATCCTTCTTAAGGTTGATGTTTAGGAGGGAAGTAAGGCGTTTGGGTTTAAGTATGTTAAGAGTCAAATGTATTGTGAACTCAGTTTGATTCAACGCTTAGTGGTGCATGTTAACCATTGGAAATTGGCTGTCTCCTAGTAGGGAACATTACAAAGACTAAGTAAATTGCCATTTCCAAATGCAATTGTAATATCCCCAATGGATATTTGCCCAGTTTTATCTTAAAATAATGTAATGTCCCTTTTTGGGGACATTAGGAAATTAAGGGCTATACCTTTAATAATTAAAATTGACTTATAAGAGCATAATACAAATTTAGTAAAAAGGGTCAATTTAATATTATAAAGTGGGAAAATAAAAGTGACAAAGAAGGAATAAGATGGAAAGACAGGAGAATGGAGTTGAAGGGTTGCAGCTTTGGGCAATAAGAGAAGGAAGGCCCCATTCATTTGGATAGGCTTGGATTTGAGACTTATTTCCGGGTTTCTCTTTGGAGAACTTTGGGAAGCTGCTAGCTTTCTCTTGTTGAGGAACCTTAGGACAGAAACCTTTGGGCAATTCTTGGGTGGGTTGGACGTAGCTCCAATTCATCTTTGTGGTGGATTCATATCAGAGTTCACACTTGGGATTACAAGTGCATTTTACTGTTATTTCCAATTTGATTGTATTTTCTGTATTTAAGATTGGACTTGATATCTGGTTATTGTATTCCTGATGTATAATGCAATAACATATTCAGAGGCATTTTAATGAGAATTTATTGGTCATATTGCTAGTTACATTGCTTCATTTATCTATTTATGTTCTGAAAATTATTTTGAAAAAATTTGGAGGTAATATCCGACTGGGATATTACAGTGGTATCAAAGCTAGTTTTCCTACCAGCCTATGAAAATTTATGAGTAACTGCAGTTTGAAGTATTTTACCTTTGAATATTAATATTTTGCAAGGATAAAATTGTGTGAGCCTCAAATTGAATGAAAGAGACAAAGCTTACATAATGAGTAGTGGAATAATATATTCAAGGGTTATATTGATTAATGCATGAAACTGTTGAAATCCCACTAATAAAATATATTTTATTGTGGGAAATATATTTAAGGGAGGTGTACAGGGCAGAGATATCATTAAAACGAAGAAAAGAGAAGCTTTAAGTTACATATTAATGGAGGAGATAAATTGAATTAATAATTTGAGCCGCATGGATTTGGGCCAAAAGATCTTTTATCAAGTCTCCCTAATTTAATACAACTTCTCCATTGGTTGACTGCTCTTCCGGTATAGTTGCGTGAATCAAGACTGTCGCTTCATCTTCAAAATAGTAACTTTGATTTTGTGAACACGAAATAATCTTATGGAAATTTCAGAACCTTTTACCAATTGAACATGGCCAGAGAACTTGTGGAGTGACTGCAGCATTTATTCCAATTCAGTTTATTGTATTGAGCTGAGAGTGCCAAAATACGGGTGGATGAAACATTAACTCGTCAGTTGCTTTGGAGTCATAGTGCATATTGTTTGGATGTCTTCTCTATTCTAGCAAGGAACACAAAACTAGAGGTTTACAAAGATAACCCACTGTGATGGAACATTTACTCTAGATTGAGGCTGAACCAAGAAGAAAGAAAGCTAAAACTGTGGGGAGAAGAGTCATCGAACTTGCAATTGGAAGACATGCAAGTTAGTTTCTTTCCTTGTGAATATTTTATCATAGATAACATTTGGTGGAGATCTCATATTGGTTGGGAGAAATAATGTTTGAAAGTAAAATATGAGAATAGAGGGAATCGTCAATTGTTGAATTGGAGAAATAGTTGAACGGAAACATCGAATCATCATAGAGAGTAGAAGTGCAGAACCATTACCAAGAAGAGTCCTTAGTAAAATATAATTGTCATATGCAATTAAATGCCATGTGATGAGAAGGCTAGACTAAGCCAAAGGGGAGACAAGACAGGCTATTTTGTCTTGTGTATGAAGAAAATAATGTAATGTTCCGTAATAACTCCAAATTGAATCGAGTTATAGGAAATAGGAATGACCGTATGGATGTGACCAGACTGGTATGCACAGAGTAGACTAGAGAGCCATACAAACTAGAATAGGGGTTATGGCAGGGCAGATATCACTGTGTGGCTGTATGATGGCAGACCAAATAGTTGTACGGTAGTCACCAAGGGCTGTACAGTAAGGAAAGGTAGGGCTGTACGGTGTGTGGGGATGATTGTATGGTAGAGGGTGACCGTATGAATGGCAACGGAAGGTGATGCGTAGGGGGGAATGGAAGGCCGTATGGTGTATGGAGAGGAAGACGCTCGACAAAGAGCAATTAGGTCGTACGATGGATGCCGCTTGGAATCATAGATAGGTAGTGGGCCGTACGGAATATGAAATGGATCTACGCTTAGTGTCAAAACAATACATTTGCTAATTAATGCCAAAGCAACTGATTCAATCTGTTACCAGATATATAAGTATATGCATCTGCAATAAAGATAGTGCTCTGATTTGCCAGATCCGAGCGAAGTATTACATGCAACAGAATAGGGTGAGGGTTGAATCCCATTGAAACCGAACAAGCCAAGTAGGGAAGATCTTTCACTTCCAAAATGGCGAACAATAGAGAATCCCAACAAGAATTCGCAGTACAAAGAAATAATCCAAAATTGCATATCTAATAACTACCTATCTGTCGTGCTTAAATACTTGTTGGGTTAACCTTCCGAGGGTGAACAAAGATAGCCGACGGCCTCACCTACCTACGGAAATGATTAAAAATAAAAATGGGTCCGAGATATATTAAATCAATCGGCCCATTAACAAGGTCAAATTAAATACATTTTTTTATGATGGGGACATTACAGTCCTCTCATCCCAAAATTTGCTTGTCCTTAGGCAAATGCAAATCCTGTTCTAGGAAACCTTCCGTAATCAACTTCTTCAGTTTCGAGTCAGGCACTAAGTAGATCTTCCTGCCAAAGTAAATGATGTCATCAATAATTTGTATCTTTCATCATGTACATAACCATCGATCAACTCACATGCAAAAGTGTTCTTGGAATACTCGACCAATAAATGGGCCCGCCAAGTATCCAAGGAATGGGATGAGGTGTTGACCAACTTGTTTTTACTTGCAGTGTCTAGAACCAAATCCTGTTTAAAAATTGCCTCCATCTTCTTGATTGTGACTTCCCTCGATCCTTTATTTGACATTCCTCTTAGTAGCACCTTCTTGCCATCCGTCTCGAATGAAAAGTCCATCCTTTTGAAACTTTGGGTAACTGGTCAAGAGTTTCCAACCACTGGATGCCCAAAATGATATCAGTATCAATCAAATCTATGACAAAGAAATCATCTGCCATGGTATAGTTTCCCATGGAAATTTGTAGCCACGGGATCACATGAGTAAACAATAACAAGGTTCCTCCTGCAACCTTAACTTCAAATCCTCCATGCTCAACTACGTGTAGGCCTTTACCAGTGACCAAAGATGACTTGATGAAATTGAGTGTGGCGCCACTATCAATCATGTTTGGGACTCGTTTTTCATAAAGTGTGCCATGAACCCTAAAGATACTACTTCCAGTCGATGTAGTAAGGGTAGCAATGGAACCCCCTTTTTGTATCAGGGCATTTATTCTCTCTTGTTGGGTAATTTCTTCATCGGTTGTTGCAGGTATTTGTCCTTTGTCGTGATCAGGCATCACCTCAATGTAATGAATCTTTCCCTTCCCAAGGTAGTGATGACCAGGTCCCCATGGCTCTTTGCATGTGAAACAAAGCTTTTTCCTCCGGAGTTCTTGCCGAGAATCTTCACCAAACTGAGGTTTCTTTTGAATTTTCTCCTTGTCCTTGTCTTCTTGTGGAGATGGTTGGTGTAGCTGCATGAGTTTTGGAGGAAGATGCAGCCATGTCACGCACCTTCTTAATAGCTTCGTTGAGTGCACAAGGGTTGAACCCTTTGATCCAACCTCTCAAAGGCTCTCTTAGGCCATTCATGAATAACACAATTCGGCGTCTTTCAGAGATGTTTGTGATTAGTACTGACAGCCTTTGTAACTCAGTGATGTAGTTGTCTACCGTGCTTGTTTGCTTTAGCTGAGCTAGATCTTTGAAGTTTAGCTCAAGATCCTTCCCATCGAAACAGTCAATGAGTCTCTTAGTGAACTTGACATAAGAGGTCACTTGGTCATGACCGAGAGTGACCAATCCATGATGCGACCACTCATGTGCCACTCCTTCTAGATGAAGTGCTACGAACTTGATTGCTTCCTCTTCGGGCATTGAATTGAGTTGGAAATAGGTATCTACCTTTAGAACCCATGACTGTGCGGTAATGACTCTAGATCCATCAAATGGTAATAAGTTTACCTTTCCGATCTTTCTCCTGAGATCATCATTAAAATAATTGCGATTTCCCCTGCCAGAATATCTCATTCTTAGATCAACATAGTCTCTCTAAGATATATCACCTTCCATATTTGCATTCTGCCAATCTTCCCGAAGTTTTTCTTGCATTTCCTGAAAAGTGGGTTCTCTTTCTTTGTGAGGTGCTTCCGTCCTTGGAAGGAAGATAGGTATCGAGGGTCGAGAGCTAGAGGGTTGAAAGTTTGCCCTTCTAGAAACTGAGTCGTCGCTATGCCCATTTCGTTCTCCTGTTGTCTTTCCTTCGGATATCTTCTGTAATGTTTCTTGTATCAGCCTTTGGGTTTCGTTGATTTGTATTTGGTTTCTATAGAGCTCTCCTAAAAGATTCATGAGTTTTGTTGTAGGATCGTGATGATTTCCATTTTATCAATAGGGTTATTTCGCCTTCTCCTTCGAGTATAAACTTGCATTCACTTCCACAAGTTGGCAGAATCAAAAGCTCTGATACCATTGTAATGTTCCATAATAACTCCAAATTGAAACGAGTTATAGGAAATAGGAATGACTGTACAAATGTGACCAGACTAGTATGCACAAAGAAGACTAGAGAGCCGTATGGACTGAAATAGATGGTATGGCAGGGTAGATGTTATTGTGTGGCCGTATGATGGCAGACTAAACAGCCGTACGGTAGTCACCAAGGGCCGTACGGTAAGGAAAGGTAGGACCGTACGGTGTGTGGGCATGACGGTACGGTACAGGGCAATCATACGAATGGCAACGAAAGGTGATGTGTGGCGGGGGGAATAGAAGGCCGTACGGTATATGGAGAGGAAGATGCCTGACAGAGAGCAATTAGGCCGTACAGTGGTTGCCGCTTGAAATCATGGATAGGTACTGGGCCATACAGAACATGAAATGGATTTACACTTAGTGTCAGAACAATACATTTGCTAATTAATGCCAAAGCAACTGATTCAATTTGTTATCAGAGATATAAGTATATGCATCTACAATAAAGATAGTGCTCCAATTTGACAGATCCGAGCGAAGTATTAGATGCAACGGAATAGGATGAGGGTTGAATCCCACCCAAACCGAACAAGCCAAGTAGGGAAGATCTTTCACTTCTGAAATGGTGAACAACAAAGAATCCCAACGGGAATTCGCAGTACGAAGAAATAATCCAAAATCACATACCTAACAACTACCTATCTACCGTGCTTAAATACCCGTCGGGTAAACCTTCCGAGAGTGAACAAAGATAGCTAACGGCCACACCTACTTATAGAAACGATTAAAAATAAAAATGGGTCTGGGATATATTAAATCAATCAACCCATTAACAAGGTTTAATTAAATACATTTATTTTATGACGAGGACATTGCAAATGACTTTGTTTTGTACCTTTAATGAGCCGAAGGTTGCAAAGAAGTGAATACAATATATTATTAATCCGAGCATTTCAAATTTCTTTGTGGCAACTTTTCATCTTCCTTCAGCAGTCTTGTTTTTGGTAGTGAAATCTTGTCGTGAACATTATGTATAAACAGTGTAGTAGTTGTTAGTATAAATAGCTGGCCCCAAATAGTCGTGAGTTGCTCCTTTTGCAACACACTGTCGAGTTGGTCCTATTAAAAAGAAAAACAATGGCTTCACCTTCATCAATGGCAGTTGGATAGTCAGTTCAGTCCAAACTATTGTTCGTTGGTCCAAGAATATTAGCTAGCTGTCTATCAACATTACTGAAGTATTTGATATGATGAGATGAATATGTGTGTCTAATCGGTGTTGGAACCATTATTTGGGGAATATTTGTTTTGGGAACACTTGTGTGGAGAAATAAAACTTCCTTAGCTTTTTTTAGCTATTCAACTTCCTTCGAAGACGCTTCTGCACACTCAGGACGAGAATGCAAATAACAAGTTTTCTGCACATTCTGGATGAGAATGCAAATAACTTGTTATGGTTATTGATGTTTGTCATTATTGAGAAAGGAAATGATTGCGTGGAAGATTGAGCATCATTTTATATTTTGCCGACTTGGTCTGAGTTAGAATGTTGTGAGTGGTTGTATCGCTTGAATGATAAGAATCCTCAAAGGGAGTTTTGCACAGGAGTTGTAATGTTTTTGGGAATATTTGCTAATGATTTCCAGTTCTGAGCAAGTGATTATTTTTTCTCGAACTTTCTTCTAATGTCTTCATTGGGAGCTGGTAACGTGTCTGAAGTTGTAATGAAATTGCTATTGGTGAGTAGAAGATTCCCAGCTGCTTTGCTAGAGTAAAGAACCTGCCGTATCTCTGGGCTACAGTATTAGTCGAATATAAGAAGACCTATTGTGGATATGGAAATTGGATTATGGAGCATTTGGACAGACGCAATGCTGCCTTTATGAACGATACATGAGATTTCATTAATTAAGCTACAAGTGTGGCTTGCAGTCACCGTGAGGGATAATCTTTTGGGGAAATAAAGAAAGGTTATAGCAGTGTTGCAAATTTTGGTGTAGTCACAGGTTGGAGCCGACAAGAACAATTTAGAGGAAAGGCAACAGACTGACCTGGAAATAATAGATGGGAAGACAACTATGATATGGAGTCTAAGTAATTTTCTAAGATGTTGAGCCTAGCATTTTTGAGTTGAATGCAGGAATAGTATCAAGTTGTTTATTCCTCATGATCTTCTATGTGAAGAAAAGGAACAACTACAGGAAGTGTGGATTTTTTTCTTATATATATTGTGTTTCCAAGGAGAAATGACACCAGCTTTGATAAAAGGAATGTTGATAAAAGAATCTGCTGCATATTAACCGGAATTAAAGAAACATAAAATTGCATGGAGTTTACTAGGACTATCCAGTTTGGACATCAACCAAATTCCAGGTGTACAAAAACAAAATAAAAAACCACAGGCAATGGTGTTAAAATTTATCTCTGCACATTTCAGTGGTGATGAATTATAGTTCAATAAATGCAAATGGCCATACTGGGGTGATTTTTTGTTTACTATTGTGTAATCCTACATAGTCGTGCCTTGGAAATAGTATGTCAGTCATTCTATGTGCATTCATCAGTATAAGCATCTCTATTTTTCCTTTTTAATACAAACAAGAAAATTGTCGTGGCAAAATTCAAACAATGGGAAATCTGAAAAACAAAATTTTCTCCAAACATTTTAATGACACATTCAATGGTGAGCAGCTAAGAGATTTGAAGAAAGAAACTAAGATAGGGAATGGATTGTATATCACTGGGTGGCAATTAGAGTCTCTTAAATGTTTGAATGGTCTTCGTTCAAAATTAGTAGAATTGGATTCATCTCTATCTAAAATAGACCAGTCTGATTGGGGGCTTTTGGATTGGGCCTTGCAGCCTTCAATGGTTGCCTTAGTGCAGTCCAGAATGTTGGAGCATCTGAATAACAATGTGAAACTTAGAGTTGCCTTTTGTTTGAGTGAGATTATTAGGATAACAACTCCTGTTGCACCTTATGCTGATAACATCTTGGAGAAGGTCCTACAATTGATAGTGGACAGCTTGTGTGGATTACAGGATGACAAAGGTCCTACCTTTGGTAAGAAAGCTAAAATATTGGATATTATGACAAAGGTTAGATCTTTAATCATCATGTTGGACCTCCACTGTGAACGAATGATACTCCAAATGTTTCATGGTTTCTTAAGTGGATATAAGAAGCATCAACTAGACAATGTGAAGGCCTGCAGTAAAACTATCATGTCAGTAATCCCTTTTGAAAAAGATGACATTTGTAAGCAATTAAAATCAGATTTGTTGCCTATGCGGAGAAGGGAGAACATAATCTCACCTATGGCTTACGCACTTGTGGAGGAATTAGTTGAACATAAGTTTGACATATTCAAAGAGTTAATGACTGAACAAGAGTTTAACATCAGCAGGTAAACAAGATGCAGGATCTCCAAAAATGAGCAAAAATCAAATGAGAAAAGAACAAATTTGTTTCACATGCCAGGAAACTTGGACCCCAAAGCACATGTGTGAAGATCATAATGAAGCTAAGGCAAACATAGAAAATCAGATCAACAAAGAAGAAGATAAAAATCCCACAGCTTTGGCCCTACAAAACAACACAAGTATGGGTTGTGGAACTCTCTACATTGGAGACTTGGAGTTGGTTATAGGAGGATGGTCTAATTGGAGGGGAGAGTGTGTCGGAGACTTTAGATGATAAGAATTTGCTCAAAAGTGATAACATGACAGCTACCTTGTCATTGCACATAGCTCGATCAAACATGGAGCTTGAAGCATACGATGACATTGATGACATCCTTGATGAGTCATGTATTTTCAATGATGACAACTCATTTATACATGATAGCGATTTAGTGGAACAATCAAAAAATAGAATTTCAGGATGATGGTGTTAGAGGTGACCAATTAGAAAATACATGTCAAAGTGACAATAATTCTTTAAAGAAACAACTAAAAGTTGATGAAGAGATGATTGTTGCAGCCTTGCTGTGTTATGATGATAGTCACAGCATTGTTGAAGATATCTACAGGAAGGCACATATAGAAGAGAGACAAAAGGGAATGTAAAGTGATTCTATTGTTGTTGATTTACAAAGCATTAAAGTAGCCTTGGAATCTTTGAAATCAGATTATTTGTGTTTGATTTCACACGGGGATTATAGTTTAAAGGTTGCAGAATTATATGCTAGTCAACTAAGGAAAAAAGAGCATGAGGTTAATAAGCTCAATAGGGAGCTTATGAATGCTCATGAGGCATTGCATAATACACGAGTAGCTCTTTATGAAGTAGAAAATCAGATTGTTGTCACCAAACAATCTAGGGAGCAGGGGATAAAAAAAAAGGCATAAGTTTTTTCAGGAAGTGATTCATGAACTTGATAACATTTAGTAGAGTTAGACTTGGATAGCTGCCCCAAGAGGTCACGAAGCGAAGCTTTGGATCATTTTCAGCTAGTAGACAATTTAGTGTTTGAAGTGGATGCTGATTTGACATTTGATAATCCACTTTTTGAGCTGAGTAAAGAAGATCTTTCTGATTTTCGTGATGATAGTGATCTTGACTGGAGGATGTGGGACCCAATTGTAGTTCCTAGCAGTGAGTTTGGTTTATAGGATTGGTGTGGTGACTTGATTTTCAGATTTAGCACTGTTTCTCATTCTCCGATCAACTTACACATGGTTTCAATTCTGACTTACACATGTGTTGGATAGACTTCTTGCTTCACCAATTGAATAGATCTTTGTTAATGATTGCTGGGAGTTATAATTTGATCATAGGGGATGGATTCTTAGTCCTTACTTTACTCATGATAGCAATGTGCCTAAATGTATTTAAGGTTGATGACAAAATGTGTAGCCTCTCAGCACCTTTGGTGCTGACTTCAGCTATTGAGCAGTTTGATTCCTCCATCAGTAGTTTAGGATGGATAGTTATGATGGAGATCGGTATGCATTTCCATGGGAGATCACTCACAGATAGAGAGTTGTCTAGTATTAATAGCTCCTCAAGTCATTTATATCTTCTCATATCTATTGGTCGTGATGGTATAATAGTGTGGGATCCTGGTATTGGTATGCTTGATGTTTTACTTCAGCAACATATTGATGAGTGGTTACATAATTTAACGTAGCAGATGGGCATAACAATGATTTTCAGGGTGATATGGGATCCATGTATCCTATTGTAATGTCTCTTCTTTGGGGACATTAGAATTATTAAAGACTGAATTTTCAATATTAAATTTGACTATGTAAGTTGGAGATTTATTATTAAAGGTCAAATTAATATTCCTTGTGGTCATAAGAGGACAAGGAGGAATAGGACAAAAACCAGAGAGGAGCCGAAGAGTCTTGGTTTGTGTATTAAAAGGGGAAAGAGGCTCATTGTTGGGTATGCTTTATTTTAATATTCAGTTCAATTTTCTCGCTTGTGAGAGTTCTCAAAAAGCTTCAATTTTCAGCTAGTTTGAGAACGTAGCCCCTTGTGCTGACAGATAGTGGACGCAAACCCATTGTCCCGGGAAACATCATTTCAGGTGTTTCATTCGCGCTTACAGGTTCTTATTCTAGCATTCCAATCTGACTGTTAAATCTGTATTTAGGATTGGTTTTTTTGTACTGGTTATTGTATTGCTGTTGTAAAATGCAATAGTGCATTTTAGGGAGTTATAAGAGCTTTTTGGTTTAATCTTTTTGGTTTGTAACACATGGTTATATGTTCGAATCTCGAGTGTTGTTTTGGAAATAACGAAATATTACCTGTGGGGAAGCTTGTGGTTTAATTGAATGTCTCATATTACATTTGTTTATATTTGAGTCTGGTATTGTATTCGACAAGAGGCTGAATAAGTGCCGGTTGGTATTTCTACTGTTTACGATTATGCTAGAAATTATCTGCAAAGTTTTATTACTGATTATATCAGGAAAAGAAAAAATCAGTAAATATCCGGATCAGGATATTATAGTGGTATCAGATCTCGTCTTCCTGCTAGCTTGTGAAGTTTAATTCCGATTCAATTGATGCATATTTGCATAATACGCAAAGGTTTGGTCTTAACTCCAATATTTATTCTTGCGAAGGGAACGAGAGTGGATACAAGCAGAATCATAAAATTCAAGGACACTTTCAGAGTCATGCTAGCTAGTTGGGAAGTCCAATGATGATGGAGGTTTTGACAATTAAAAACTTAAAACTCAGAAAGATGTTGTAGCTTCAAATGAAGCTGTAAAAATGAGAATGGTATTTATAATCAGTGTTTATCGTCCAAAATAGCTGAAGAAAAAGATTCAAAACTAAACGTTTAAATGAAGAATTCAACACAAGAAATGGATTCCTAAAAGACTTTAATTTTGAGGCGAAATCTATTGTGGCAGCATTATTTCATTCATGGGCTAAAAAAAGGGTCTTTCATGATCCAAAGAGATTGCTTGACAAGTTTGGATTTGTGATAGATGAAAGAATACGGAGCAAGTCTTCGAGGAATAAGGATGTTATGCGAGCTCTTCAGTGCTGTTTGAAAGATAGTGATGCTTTTCCTTATGCTGAACATGTATTGAGATATGGAAAAGAGCTTGAAGTTGAACAAGAAAATCTTGAAAATGTGTTGAAGACACGAGAAATTTGAATTTGAAACCAAGGAGAAAAAGAAAGAGCAGGCTGCATATCTTAAGGAGGCTTTGCTTTGTGAGAAGAAGATAGCAAAGAAAAAAGGTTGAGCTGGATAAGAAGAGCTTCTCAAATTAAAAGAAGAAATTTTGCGCATCTCACAAAAACTTAAAAGTAGTGGAAAAAAGTTGGATAAAAAGAAAGATTAGAGAAAACAAGGAAAAGAGATAGAAAAGCTTTGTAGGGACTTAGAAGATGTAAATGCATCATTGAATGAATTGAATGAGCATGACCAGGAAGAAGGCAGAAAACTGCAATTAGTTGATAGCCAGGTCAAGGAGTACCATAAAATAAAGGAGGAAGCTAGGTTGAAAACTTCAAAGTTGAGGAATGAGAAGGAGGTATATGATAGATAGCAGCAAGCTGAAATTGAAGCTAAAAAGAACTTGGAAGAGAACCTCCAACAATTGATTAACAGGGAGCAACAACTAGCCTCACAGGAGGAGCAAAGGCAAGCTCGCTTGAAACGGCTTCTTGACGCACTTGGAAAGAATTCAGATGAGCTATGGAAAGTCCAAAGTTAACTGAATGAATAGCAAGAATAAGCATATAATCCCATCAATTGATGACTCTACTTTAAATGGGCCTTCACTTGGGAAGATAAAAGCCTTGCAACTCCCAGAAGACTGAAACGATACTTTGATAACTTTTTGTGTGTTGAGCGGTCGTAGCCAATCACGAAGATTTGAAGTTTTCAACAATACACGAGGAGCTAATATTGTAGGAAAAAACAAATAATAATATTATTGTTGCCGTTATCGGCAAATAAGAGAGTGTGCCTGAGAAATGAAAGCCATTAGTCTAAATTGAGGAAGTAGATGAGGATTTTTGTCTTGTAGGTTTCTTTCTGGGCGTGGGTTCGACATCTGTTGTGAACACCACATCTATAACGGCTGGGCAAGTTTTATCTAGATCTCCTCGCATCAAATTACCAACGATAGTGTTTGCCAGAAGGCAAGTTTTCATTGGGTCTTGGTTACTTTACCTAGAATTAGGAAATACGTGGCAATATAAACGAATTATTCATTGTAGACACCAAGGTAATCGTGTTGGTTCTTGGCAAAGGATGTTATTTGATTACCAATTCGAATTAAGTTGACAGGTGTCGGGGAATGCTACATGGCGAAATTGTGAGTGGGTTCTTGAAATGTGCATATCAGACAAAGCTTGATTCATTTTATCTTCTCTTAGAGATTGCCGACTCTAGAGGACAGTCAATTTATTGGTTGAAGCTGATAGGAGCTTGTTAGCATACAATGTGTTAATAGTTGGATGGCAAGGAGGAAAGACTCATCTTCTTTTTATCACACGACAATGCGAGAGTACAATGTGAGAGCACTGGGCACAGTAACTGGAAAGATTGGATTGCTCTCGGCTCCCCTCATAGGACTTTCTTGTGGGATCATTCCATTTGTAATAGCAAGTCGGGGGTCAAGGTGGTGTTAGTTGGCGGAGCTGGAGTATTTGCTGAAGACGATGTGTGTTTGTACGGGAAGGTGGGTACATTCACAGGATAACAAGAGCGCTGCTACCATTCAGTTGGGTAACATAATCCAAAATTACAATTTAATGGGATAGATTCTTATACTATCCCCAGGCATCTTTTGAATGCAGTTGTAGTCCTACTATGAAGGTATTTCCTTTGGGATATAGGTGCTTGTGGAGCTAGTAACAAGCTTCAAAGCTGTAGATATTAATCGACCAAAGGGACAACAATGCCTCATAGAATGGGCACGTCGTATTGCTAGAGGAGCATGCTATCTATGCATTGGTGGATCTACGTTGGGGAACAAGCATTCGTTGGATGAAGTCTATTGCTTGCTTCATGCTGCTTCTCTGTTAATGAAAAGATTCTCATTTGAGGCCTGGGATGTCTCAAGTACATAGAATACTAGAAGGCAATGAAATGATTAATCAGAATTAGATTATATCCACCCAACTTTGAAGACATTCAACATTCAAAGGCCCATGAAGTAATTTTGGCAGTCAGTAAGTGTTTGAATTTCATAAAGGTCAATGTGACCCTAAGTTGTAGAATTCCTATTATGAAGAATAGAGCAGAATATAACTATTATCAGTCTCACGGTAATAGGATAACAACTTTCAGCAATGGGAAAAGATTTGGATAAAATCAGGAAAGGTATGATGAAGCCACATGAGCAGTTAGCCCAGATTTCCAAATCAGGTATAAGAATTGAAATACTTGACATTTACAAAGATTATCAAAGACTCCCTAACCGAATTCAGAATGA
Source organism: Cupressus sempervirens (assembly GCA_028749045.1). Lineage (NCBI taxonomy): Eukaryota > Viridiplantae > Streptophyta > Pinopsida > Cupressales > Cupressaceae > Cupressus > Cupressus sempervirens. The sequence continues at coordinate 563,274,989 of CM053785.1, read as the reverse complement.
TCTATCATTTAGTAATTATATGGAATTTTATCTCGAGCAACAAAGTATGACTGATATGGCAAAAAGAAAGTATTTGGAGTTGGCCCTGGATCTCTTTGCAAACGAACAACGTGTAGTGAACGAAAAAACCCTGATAGACCAGAGTTATCATTTCGATGATCTCGAAATAGAAGAGCAGACAACTACCAGAGAAGGGCAGCCTTCTTGCGATCACATAGAAGATGTTACACGAGGTATAGTTTTTTTTGTTGGCGACTTGGAGGTGAGCTTCGTCAAGCAAAATAATGAAGTAGATTGCGCACGAGGTAATAACAGTTTAGGACCTTGGCATCTTGAACCTTATATTCATAATGCTCAAAACGTGAATTTAGAGGAACAACCTAGGATGACACTACAAGACAATGAATAGTTTCGACAGGGAGATAATGAAACACATGCCTTACAGAATCAATTGTAAGGTTTAGTAAAGTCATGGTCGTGGCATCCTTAGTGCATTATGACAGTACCCACAAGTTGGTTGTGGAGCTCTACAGGAAGATCCCAAGGGAAGGGGAAGGTGACTGGCATGTGGCCGATTTACAGAATATCAAAACAACCCTTGAGTCTATGAAATCAGATTACTTATATCTGCTGTCCAACAGGGATGACATTCTCAAGGTTGCTGAGATTTATGGAGCACAGTCAAATAAGGAAATGGATGAGATTGAGGATCTTAACAAGACGCTTAAGTATGTTCGGGAGGCACTAAGTGAAACTCAGTTTTTTCTACAGAAAGCTAAAAATCAAATCAAGCTCATGGAACACTCTTGGGAACATGAGAATAGAATGAGGCAAGAGTTCTTCCAGGAAGTCATTGACGAACTTGAGAGCATTTAGCAGATGTATGACTTGGATAGCTGCCCCAAACGGTTCAGTAGGAAAACTTTAGAACAATTTCAGCTTGTTGACAACCCTTTGTTTGAAGTTGTTGCTGATTGGACATTCGACAATCCTCTTTTTGTGTTAAATGAGGGTTCATCTCTTGTTTGCCATGAAGAGGAAGAGTTTGATTTCCGACTTTGGGATTCTGGCTCAAATTCTAGCAGTGAATCTGAATCTTAGCATGGGAATGATGAATCAACTTCTGTTGCTTATCATTTGATCAGCCCCAACCATTTTTTTTGATTTTACCCCATTCAGGAGTTGGGTGAATTTTTTTTATCAGCCTCTAAACAGTGCTCGGTGGAGTATTTATGTGAGGTTTGTGGTTAGATTCTCGGCATCTTTCATATTCATCACTCCTATGCGTTGGGGAATTCTCCAAGTTTATGCCGACAATATGAATTCTAATGTCCAGGAGATGGTGGTTTCGTCTTTTGAATAGCTCATTTCTTACATCATCCATCTAAGTCAGGTCTTCACATTCCACTGGATTATACATGGACCTTAGATATATTTCTATATCATCATAGCAGCGAGGCAGCATAACAGAGTTTGGGATCCAGGTGTTGGCAGATTTTATCTATGGTTGAATGAGGATTTTATTGTGGTCCTTTTTAGTTTGAGGCTGATTATGGTGATGATCAGTGTTGATCAGTTTACAGGTGCAACGTTTCTTTGAAGAGTATGGGATCTAGGAATTCGGTTGACAGGTGTCTTGCAGAGTGGTACCATGCTTCACAGTTTCGCCTGGTTTGTTGTTAGTTTGGGTTACTGGATTAACTACAAATTTATATGGGATCCTGGTACATATTGCTTGAGGGCAAGCAATCTCAAGGAGGGGAGATTTGTAATGTCCCTGCTTTGGGGACATTAGAATTATTAAGGAGGACCGAATTTACAATATTAAATTTGACTATGTAAGATGGAGATTTATTATTAAAGGTCAAATTAATATTCCTTGTGGCCATAAGAGGACGAGGAGGAATAGGACGAAAACCAGAGAGGAGCCGAAGAGTCTTAGTTTGTGTATTAAAAGGGGAAAGAGTCTCATTATTGGGTATGCTTTATTTTATTATTCAGTTCAGTTTTCTCTCTTGTGAGAGTTTTCAAACAGCTTCAATTTTTAGCTAGTTTGAGGATGTAACCCCTCGTGTTGGCAAACAGTGGACGCAAATCCATTGTCCCAGGAAACATCATTTTAGGTGTTTCATTCGCGCTTATAGGTTCTTATTCTAGCATTTCAATCTGACTGTTAAATCTATATTTAGGAATAGTTTTTTTGTACTCGTTATTTTATTGTTGTAAAATGCAATAGCATATTTTAAGGAGTTATAAGAGTTTGCTGGTTTAATCTTTCCGGTTTGTAACACATGGTTTATATGTTTGAATCTTGAGTGTTATTTTGGAAATAATGGAATATTACCTATGGGGAAGCTTCTTGTTGTCAGTAAATTCTATATTGTAGCCGATGGGTAGAGTTGTATCTGAACGGGCGCGTGACGGTTGAGTCACCCCTTCGGGAAAGGTATATTTACATCATTCGGAAGGGACTTTGGAATCATCATTGGAATAATTGTAATGTGCATATTGTGTATATGAATAAAGAATCTGTTCTGTGTTATATCTTACTATACTACATGCGTTAAGTATCGTTTTACCCTGTGCGGTAAACATTTGGTGCCGTTGCCAGTCGAACCTAGAACGAAGGAATGTTATGAAGATTAATGCCAAATTTGCTTAACAAGGATATAAATAAGATAAAAGAAAAGGATGAAATACGTACAACACAAGAAGTTTTAATTTAGCACAATAGGTGGAGCGCAGACAGAAGCTTCAATAGATTGCCGACAGCCACCAAGGGTGTGAAGGGGCATAGATGGAGGGAGTGCATTCACCTAGCAGACCGAAGAGTGCCGAGGAATTGCTAGAAGAGACTCGACAACGATTAAATTTGGTGGAAGAGACAAGGGAAGAGTTCCTTAACTTGTATACGCCGAGGGTAGAGAATCCAGACGGAAGGGAAGTAACTCGCATAGCTCGAAGTGCCAAAGGAGCAAGAGCGTGGAGTGAAATTTTCGTTCCCGATACACCCGATGAACGGATCCAGGCAGAGAATCGAACAACTTCGTTTGAGGAAGATCTTTTCTCACTAGGTAATGCTATTGTTGGAAGGACAGTGGTTTGAACCAGTGCAGGACAACGCGGGTACACAACAAGTACCACAAAATCAAAAGAAAGTAGCAATGGCAGGACCAAAGGAGAAATTGTTGAAGTTTAATGGTGATGGAATGACAGATCCAATCAGATACTGCAAGACGTGTGAAACAATATGGATAGCAAATGGTGTAACAGATGAGGATGATTGGGTCCGACAGTTCCCAACAACCCTACGAGGTGTGGCAATTGATTGGTTTGCAGACGTGGATCCTCAGAAATTGACTACATGGGCAGAAGTCAGAAAGGAATTCATAGCAGAGTTCTGATTGCTACGAGACGATAACGAAATTGTAGTAGAAATATACAACACAAAGCAAGGAAAGAATGAAACGATCCGTGCCTATGCACGATGGCTGGAAGAGTTGGTGGGGAAGATGGAGAGCTAACCCACTGATGGATTGAAAAACGATGGTTTGTTGAGGGGCTACGACCGGCTCTAAAGAAGAAAATGAAGATCGTACCTCTGACATCATACATGGATGCGTATAATCGGGCGATGGATCTGGAGAGCAAACAGAAAACAAGTAAGAAGAATTCAGATTCATCGTCCGAGAGTAGTAGCACTGATGAAGAATCAAACAAGAAAGTTCGAGCATTATAGAAAGATGCTACGAATGATGAAAGAATTTAAAAATTTGAAAAAAAATCCGGACTCAGTGAAGGAAGAATTGTGGTGTATGGACTATAAAGAGGAAGGCCACACAAACGGTTCATGCCCAAAGAAACAATTTTATGATATTTGCCAGGTTGTAGGACATTCCATAAAGGAGTGGCTGTTTAATATGAAGTCAAAAGGACACCAATACGTGTTACTGATGCAGGAAGTGTCAGCCGAAACAAACACAAACAATAATGCAACTTCAGGAGGATATCGCAATAATAATCGACGCGGAAGGGGTGGTAATAATAACAATAATAGCAATGGAGGCCAAAGTTGGATACAGTACAACGCGAATAGAGGGCCAATGATATAGTGCCATGCGTGCAACCTCTCGGAGCATTTTGCTAGAGATTGTACTACGAAGGAGACACCGCAACTATTATGCAGGTGTTGTGGTTCGGGAGACCACGAAGATTTAAAATGCCCGAAGCAAGGGGTAAATTTGTTAAGCATCGAAGCATGTGATGAGAAGGTACTAGCCATTACACGTGAGCAAGCTAAGAAGGCGAAATACCCTGATGCAGAAGAAGAAAAGGAAAGGTTGCAGCAAGCATGAATGGAGTTGGAAAAATAGATGGAAATAGGAAAGTTGCAAGCAAATGACACTGCCAATACCTCGAAGAGGAACCTGGCTGAACAAAACATGATAAGGCAAGTAATGCAAATAAAAGTTCCTATAAAATTAAATGACCTTACAATGCCTCAGTTACGAATGATGATTCTGAATATGACACCACTTTTGAAAGCAACGGAGGAAACAGGAAAGGACGGTAGTGGAATGACTGCAACAAGCCCAATGCTACAGACACTCACGACAAGAAGGCATCCGACAGTAGTCGAGATGGGTATTTTGGGAACTGTACTTACAGACACAATTGTGGACGGAGGGTCAGGCGTGAATGTGTTACTAGAAGATATATGAAAAAAGTTGGGACAACCTACGTTGTGGCCACCTACTTTCCAGTTACTCACAACAGATCAACACAGAATCAAACCGTTGGGAACCTTGATGGCACAGTCGGTAACTATCGGGACACCTCTCTGTTTAGTATCTATACGTTGATGTAATGAGTTGTTTATTTTGAGTTATTTTGAATTGTCATCTGGAGACGACTTTACCTTCTGGGGGGGATGATGTTGTTGGTAAATTCTATATTGTAGCCGACGGGTAGAGTTGCATCCAAATGAGTGCGTGATGGTTGTGTCATCCCTTCGGGAAAGGTATATGTACATCGTTTAGAAGGGACTTTGGAATCATCATTGGAATAATTGTAATGTACATATTACGTATATGAATAAAGTATCTGTTCTGTGTTATATCTTACTATACTATATGCGATAAGTATTCTTTCACCCTGTACGGTAAACACTTTAGGTTTAATTGAATGTCTCGTATTACATTTGTTTATATTTGAGTCTAATATTGTATTCAAGAAGAGGCTGGATAAGTGCCCGTTGGTATTTCTACTGTTTACGATTGTGTTGGAAATTATCTGCAAAGTCTTATTGCTGATTATAGTAGGAAAAGAAAAAATCAGTAAATATTCGGATCAAGATATTACACCTATGGACATATGAGTTGCACTTATACCCCTAGCTTCACATTATGAGAAAATGTTATCTCATTGATGTCAAGATGGACTATAGAGCTACTTGCACATTTATATGGGATCCTAGTACCGATTGGTTGAGGATAAGCAATCTTGAGGAGGGAGGACTTGTAATGTCCCTTTTTGGGGACATTAGGAAATTAAGGGCATATCCCTTATTAATTAAAATTGACTATGAGAGCATAATACAAATTTATAAAAAAGGGTCAATTTAACATTATAAAGTGGGCAAATAAAAGTGACAAAGGAGGAATAAGTTGGAAAGACGGGAGAAGAGAGTTGAAGGGTCACAACTTTTGGCAATTAGAGAAGGAAGGCCTCATTCATTTGGATAGGCTTGGATTTGAGACTTATTTTCGGGTTTCTCTTTGGAGAACTTTGTGAAGTAGCTAGCTTCTCTTGTCGAGGATCTTACAGACAAAAACCTTTGGGCTCTTCTTGGGTGGGTTGGACATAGCCCCGATTTGTCTTTGTGGTGGATTCAAAGCAGAGTTCACACTTGGGATTACAGGTGCATTTTATTGTTTTTTCCAATTTGACTGTAATTTTTGTATTTAAGATTGAACTTGATATTTGGTTATTGTATTGCTGATGTATAATGCAATAGCATACTTTGAGGCATTTTAATGAGAATTTACTGGTTACATTGCTTCATTTATCTATTTATGTTCTAAAATTTATTTTGAGGAAATTTGGAGGTAGTATCCGAGTGGGATATAATAAATAATTTTTAGAAAATAACATATATGTTTTTGCAATTAAAACTGACAGAGTAAACCAACAATGTACCAAAAAATGTTTATCAAAATATCCCAAAATACGTTATTGCATTATGCATCAGCAATACAATAACTAGCCATCAACTCCAATCTTAAACACAGAATTACAGTTAGATTGGAAAACAAAAAAAGAACTTGTAAACACATGTGAGACACCTGGTGTGACATCCCTAGGACAATGGATTTGTGTCAGCTGTCTACTGGCAGGAGGGTCTATGTCCTCAAGCTGGATGAAAGTTGAAGCTTTCCAAAAGGCTCTCCAAGAGAACTGAATTTTGAATCATAAACCAAGCATACTTGAAAATGTACGAGACTTCCTCTTTTAATGCTCAACAATGACTCTTCAACTACTTGCCGTCTTTTCATCTTATTCTTCTTTGTCACCTTTAACCCACTTTATAATATTAATTTGACCATTCTATAAATTTGCATTAAGCTCCCTTAAGCCAAAATTAATATTTTATGGATTGAACTTTAGGATTTCTAATGTCCCAAAAAGGGGACATTACAACAATCCGAATTCTAGTCGGGAATTTTAGGGTAAATCAAGTAGAGTCCCAATAGGGGCATGGTGATCCACTTTGCCAAGTGAGCTCATTGCCAAGAATAAAAGCCTGCACATTCCAAGAACATAGTTGTTCTCCTAAGCACACCAATTAACCTTTGGAAGAGCTTAGAAACTAGCCTAATAATGCATTAAACATTTTTGCTAAAAATGGGGACATTACAACCCTAGTATTCCCATGTTTCCTATGTTCATCACAAAAATTATTAGCCCTGAATTAGGTTGAGAAATCTCATAGATAAATTGATGATTGTTTAATTGCAGGAGCCGTTGCAATAGGACTTGTCTAGAGGATCTTCCAATCTATTGCACTCTTTAAGATGTTTTGGTGTGATGTGATGATGATAACTATTTTTGACATTAGATCCACCCTCACTACCCCCAATTTAATTAAATTGATATTGGCACAAGTCATGGGAATGAGTGCTGAAGATGTTATGATGTAAAATATATTTTTCTTCCAGAATAATATGAAAGCAATAGACAGAAAAAATCAGAAAAGTATATGAACAGGTGACTCCATTATTTATCCTGGGAAAACCTCCTCCTCGAGGGAAACACCCAACCACACCTGGAAAATAATGCCTTCATTCAGTTCTCTAATTGCAAGACTTCTTGCTTAAGATGTCAACTATCAGATGATCAATCTGCCCGCCTTTTATTTTATCCAAAACTCTCAGAGTTTCTAATAGAATCAATTGAACATATAAACCTTCAATACAGCACAAAATATATAATACTCAGCACTACTACACTTAGTAATAACATATAACTCCACAACTTATAAAAATATAATAACAGACAAACTACATTGGCTCATATAGAGCTGAGAGGATGCAACACTCTTGGATACTGTTAATGCTGCTAAACAGAACAACCGAACCACACAAGTCCCCTGATGGACTCAAACATGCAAAATTCTTTGCACCCGATTATATATTGGATAGTCCTAACGAACAATAATTATCAGAGCAACACGTTTGTATCCCTTAACCTTTCATTTTCTTTCTAAACAACACCGAGTTCAATTGGAATGCCAAGGGATGCACATGAATATGAAGTGAGAATTGTTACAATCTGGAAAACAATTGCATAACTGACGGAAAACTTTAATATAACAAGCCCGACGATGTTCATCACAAGAGGAAGATGCAATGCCAGGTAGGAATCATACCGATGCATTGGCACATGATGTCATGTCACCATATAATTCCAGTGAACAATAAGTGACAAAACACGATGCCACATAATGAGTAGGAGAAGAAAGGAACCAACACCATTATGTCTACGTGAGCTTAAGAAACCGTCACCCACAAACTCCATACAGAGGAAATGCTGATGGAACCTCTGCCAGCAAGGTAACCATGTGCCCTTGCGCCAAAGCACCACATGCAAGACACGTGGCTGTAGGAATATAGAAGTACTTCAATCACAACCATACACAAGACACAGTCTCCTCTCTCTTCTAACAACCAAGAACACAATAACAGAGAACATGGGTATGGATGAGTTCTCTGGTAGCTACCATAACATTAAAACTCCCTCTTAGCAAGACAGAGATCATTTGTATGTCATAGCGTGTTTCAACTTGGCAAGCACAATGGAGCTGCAACCAAGAAGAATGTCAACAAAAAAATCTCATCTCAGATTTTCTCAATATAAAATGTTATCTCACCATAACAATATTCGCCATAGCTACTCCAAGAGGGTGAATGAACAATAGTAAAACAAAGTCATGAAGTCACACACATGAGTTCCACCATGGCTACTCCTAGAACTGAAAAGAAAATGTGCACAAGTGCTCATCATGGAATCGCTCAATGTGATGTTGTCATAACATTGACCACATCCCTCCTAGAGGGTGAACAAGCACAATTATGAACTTTCTTCCATGACATCTACCATGCCTACTTGTAGTGGGTGGATCCACCATACCTACTCACAAAGGGTGGAACAAAGGTTTTCACCTCAAACTTCTCTAAGAGAAGAATGCATTTCCCCCATGCCTACTTGCAAAGTGTGGAACAAAGACTTTCACCTCAAAATTCTCTTAGAGAAGAATGCATTTCCTCTATTCCGACTCGCAGAGGGTGGATCCACCATACCTACTTGTAGAGGGTGGAGCGAGGGATTTCACCTCAGACTTCTCTCATAGAAGAATACATCTCCACCATGCCTACTTGCAGAGGGTGTATCCACCATACTTAATCCTAGAGGGTGGAACAAGGGATTTCACCTCAAACTTCTCTTGCAGAGAAGAACTCATTAACAAGGGATTTCACCTCGAACTTCTCTTGCAGAGAAGAACTCATTAACAAGGGATTCCACCTGGAACTTCTCTTGCAGAGAAGCATTCATTAACAAGGGATTTCACCTCGAACTTCTCTTGTAGAGAAGAACTCATTAACAAGGGATTCCACCTTGAACTTCTCTCGCAGAGAAGAACTCATTAACAAATTTGCATGATGATGTAGTTCTCTTGAAGACAAATATCATCCTTCTGACCTTCTCATCCAAGTCAGACTCTCTTTGAATCTGATATCAACCTTCTGACCTCCTTGTCCAAAAATCTTTGATAGAGAATAACTCATTAACAAGGGATTTCCCCTTGAACTTCTCTCGTACAGAAGAACTCATTAATAAATTTGCATGATGATGTGGCTCTCTTTAAGACATATATCAACCTTCTGACCTTCTCATCCAAGTCAGATTCACTCTGAATCTGATTTCAACCTTCTCACCTCCTTGTCCAAGGTTGCCTGTGATGGATAGTTAGACTCCCTACCAGTAGGGGTAGCATTCTCACTGCTTTGGTTTTCATAACAAAATAGTGTTGATTCCAGTAAATGACCAAACAAGGAGGTTTAGCAGTTACATTGCTACACAAGCTTATTGATGCTCTGCAAAGGATTTGGCACTTTTCATATTCCACTCAAGCTTCCTTTGAGTCTTTAAGCACTTGCGTCAATCTCTTGACCTCTGTTATCAATGATTGCCTGCAATGCTTACCTTAGATGAATTATATTCAACACACACCTCCGAAACTTTTGACATGTTAAATTCCAAGACTGTCCTCCTCGACCTCATCCTAGATCACTTTACACTGAAAGTTTGCAGCACTACCAAATGGAAAATCCAAATTGACTTTGCAATTCCGTTCTTTGCAAATGAAGAGATTTACCATAGAATTTAGCACCTGGCCTTGCAATACTGTAACCCTCTTAGCTGACATAAAGACGTCTTCACAAAGATCTCTTGGATCCCTGCTGTGTGAGAGATTGCAAATAAGCTCCCTCTGAGTGTCATATCCTCCACTTATAAGAAACTGTTCACAAGTTAGTCTGAGTCTTCACTCTTGAACCTGCATAACTTCCTCATATGTTGCATCAGGTTCTACCTTCCTTGAATGCAATCTCTCATCATTCTTAAGCACTGTTGATCTCAAATTGACAGCTAAATAAGCTCAACACCCTTTCTGCAGGCTCAATAATGAAGAATATCCTATAGAAACAATGACTTGTGTCCTCTTATGATAGAAAGCAAGCCTCCAACCATAATGGCTGAGAAGACACTTTTGAAAATGAACTTTGAAATCGCTGAAATCAATTACATAAAATCTGAAAAATCATGAATATGTCTGCTGCAGCAACCTAAATATTCCAATCTTCTCATCACCATCTCGTATAAAGATTGATCCTTCACAAAGGCACACAGAATGGATATTTCACCAATTCAGTCCCATGGCTGTGAGTGGATCTCCATTATTGTTTCTGAAAGCATTTTAGGGAGATCAGTAATAATTCATAGAATCGAACTACCCAGAAGAGAACTATACACTATACAGGGCAATCGCTACTCAATATTGATGCATGAACTTTACTTAATCACCAAGGTATAGACATAAATACTTATCTCTTTATTTGTTGTTGATCAAGTTACCAATGCCTTTTCAGAATTTGATCTTCATATATGCCCAGAATAGGAACAGCAAAGCCACATGATACATAATAGTTTATAGGATCAATCTATTCAATGAGAAGTACAAAAGTTAGATGCATACATAATTCATTATTTTAATGTAAGAAAAAATAACTGCATAAAAGATTCATGAACATTATTCAAAAAGTATTAAATACTTGCCTCTTGATTTACCACTCTTCTTCTCAATCCATTAATTGATCTTTCCTGATCTTTGCACCAGCTTATTAAATCTGTCTATACCCATGAGCAAAAAAGCTGTCATGAAAAGTAAGGCAAGAAAATGCAATTAATCAATCCTGGACGACTTAACTGTGGCCTGCATGTATCCTCAATAGCCATCTCTACTTTCCATCAGTACAGATTGGTACCCAGAAAAGAGATATCAACTCTTATCCTACAAATAAAGTGCTCTGAACTGAAATTATGGCTAATTGTAGCCCCTTATTGATAACACTGAGTCCATAGAAGAATTTCAAGCCTCTTAAAGCCACAAACATTACAACTTCGACTTATAAAATAAGCATCATCTTCCATATCAGCTACCTGCTACAGTCCCATTGACTGAACTATGTAATCAGTCAACGATCCAGCTTAACCAGACACATTTCTTATTCAAACAAGTGTTATAAATCCTAATAAAATGCATGCTAGCTGATCCGACAATTCACTCATCTATTGCTCCAAGATTAGTGTCACCTCTACCAGCCTAAGGGATGAAATGAAACAACTGTACGCCAACTGGCAAGCCACAAAAAACACTTAAGAATATATATCAACTTATGTTGCAAGTATTGAAACTTCTGCTACTTTAGTCCTTACCCTTCCACAAAGATTTGAACATAAATTTATATAGGAAGCTTTGTCGTTTTTCAGAATATGTATCTCATAGCTGTACAGAATTAACAATAGGTGGCTTGCATTTAAATGCTAGAAAGCTCTTCTTCTTGGCCAGTTTCTCTTCATGGAAGATACCTTTGATTCTATGGTGCAGACTTCTTCATTGACTCTTTCTAATCCAAGACCAAACCTTCCCACGATTTAATGAACCTGATAATATCTTTCAAATCTGAAAAATAAACATCTTCCAGAAGCTGAAATACAGCTGCAGTTCTCCTTCCAATGCTCAAATAAATCTGGTTCTGGATTTTTCTATTAAACCTGGCCCCGATACTGTGTTAAGTTTTCAAACCAGAATAATATGAAAGCAATATATAGAAAAATCAGAAAAGCATACAAACAGATGACTCCATTATTTACCCTGGGAAAACCCTCCTAGTTGAGGGAAAAACCCAGCCACACTCGGAAAATAGTGCCTTTATTCATTAATTACAAGACTTCTTGCTTAAGATTGATGTCAACAATCAATCAGCCTGCCTTTTATTTTTTTCAAAACTCTCAGAGTTTCTAATAGAATCAATTGAACACATATACCTTCAATGCAATACAAAACATATACTCAGCACTACTACACTTAGTGTGATAATAACATATACCTCCACAACTTAGAAAAATACAATAACAGACAAACTGCAGTGGGTCATATACAGCCAAGGGGATGCAACACTCTTAGATACTGTTAATGCTGCGAAACAGAACAATAGAACCACAAAGCCCTCTGATGAACTCAATAGATGCAAAATTCTCTGCACCCAATTAAATATTGCACAGCCCCGATGAGCAACAGTTACCAGATCAGCACGTTCACATCCTTCTCATTTTCTTTTTAAACAACAGGGAGTTCAATAGGAATGCCGAGAGATAACCTTTACAAGGCGGAAAGCAATTACATAACTGACGACAAACTTTAATATAAAAAGCCCGACCATGCTCAGTACAAGAGGAAGATGCAATGCTAGGTAGGAATAATAGTGATGCATTGACTCATGATGTCATGTCACCATATTAAGTCCAGCAAACAATAAGAGACAAAACACAATGCCACACGATGAGTAGGAGAGGAATGGAACCGATGCCACCATCTCTACATGAGCATATGAAACCACCGACAACAAACTCCATACAAAGGAAATGCTGACGGAACTCTGCCAGCAAGGCAACCGCGTGCCATTGTGCCAAAACATCACACGCAAGACATACGACTATAGGAATAGAGAAGTACTTCACTCTCAGTCTCCGCTTTCAACAGCAACCGAGAATACTTTAACAGGGAACACAGGTATGAATGAGTTCTCTCACACCTACCATAACATTAGCAAGTTTTTGACAAATAAACTTTGAATCTCATTGTCAAGTAATTTGAAACTTAGCAAATACTTTGAAATTGAAACACATACTGATCAGTTCTCCCATGCAATCCTTTTTTAATTGTTCTACTTTATTGATGATTATCTGTTGCGTCTCCATAAAAGCCTTTGCTGCATCTCCAAAAGAAGAAATTGAAGAAGAAATTAATGAATAAAAGCATTGGAGTGCATGATTTCTCAGGCTTTGTGGAACTAATCTGACAAGTAATATCTCCTCATAAAACTAGCGTAAACATGCATTTTTTTAAGGACTCTATAGGAATTAGGGGATCATTTTTACCATCACAAACCCAATTGGTGAAGGATAAGTCAATAATATGTTATTTGCCGAAGGATTATAAGTCAATATGTTGTATGCTGAAGGATTCTGTTGCATCTACACTGTATAGTGCTTCTTTTGAGCTTTGGTAAGTCATTAATACAATTCTCTACACTTCACAACTTGTTCATGATGTTGACCAATGTGATGTGGAAGCTCATGTGGTGAAGAGGAAACAATGGGACTAGAGATGTCCAGAACTTAAAAGTTTTTCAATGGCCATATGCATATCGATGTCATGTGGAATTGTGGAGGAAGATGTAATAGATTGATCCGTATTTGCTTGAATAACATATTCAGATAAGCCTAGTAAGAGCTGTAAGAGATGCTTTGTTTATGTTGATATGTAAGTGAGGCATTATGAGCATCATACACTTTTATAGTTCTTAAAAGATTCTTCATGCAAAGACATAAAATAATCCATAAGTGAGTCACCATGGGCTTGTTCAAGTGTTGTGTCAACATGATGCATGGATGAAGCCTTAAGATCTGCCAAGGATGATCATTAAAAGGTGAAAGATGAGAATCATTGGACAAAAATGTTCCAAAGCCAACAGTGGAGTAATCTATGAAAGCCTGTCCAAGCACAATGAATGAAGTAATAGATTTATGGTACATATGAAGCTATTGTAAGGCTTCTTCATCAAAATTTCTCTTAATGTCTTTAGAAGGAATACATGCTCATGGATACTCATAATATAGCAGTGGAAATGATTTGGCATGTATAGTGGTATCGTTATTACCATTAAATCCATCAAGCATTAAGTCTTTGCTTGCAGCAGCCACAGCATGAGCCAGTCTATCATTGAATAAGGAGTAATCACTAATATCATGTGAAGGATGAATGCTCATCACTTGAGTGTCCCTAAGTGCCAAATCATCAATACAACATGAACCGACGGGTATAGAGAGAGGACTATTAGGGGACATGTGAGGAATATTAGCATCATTAAACAAAGTACAATCATGTGTGGTTGAATAAGGTGGAGTATACCATCACTAGATGCATCATTATAACCATGGGCCACTTGAGGAATATCATCATCATTAAGCAAAATAGCATTGTGTGTACTTGACATATGGTGGAGTATCATCATCAATAAGGCTTTATTATCATATGTTATGCTCAAGGTATGACCATTATGTATCTCCTGAACAAAAGAAGCAAAATCTTCTAGGTATGAACAAGTTCTATGAAGGATAAAAATTTGACAATATGTTGAACGGATGCATCTCTAGAAAACATAGAGCACCCTCATTTTAATAAAAGTAAATGAGGTCTTCAAAGGCTGAAGGGTGGGTTTGATGAACTTTTGAAAATGCCTTAAGATCCTTAAGGTAAGAAATGGAAGCCAAGGACAAGGGCTTTCTGTAACCTATGGTGAATGATTAACAATGAAACACAATCAATAGGGGTGGGAGGGAATACTGTGAGTTGAGAGCATAACCCTAAGTGAAGCATGAAGAGAAAAACTGAAAATTAATGATACAAATTATGGATCCAAACCTAAAGGAATAAGCATTTAAGTAATGCATGCACCAATTTATGCAAGGATAAATGCACACACTACAAATATCTGAAATGCTAACAAAGGAATAAGTTGATTAAACACAATTATCGCCTTACGTATCTGATAGATTGACTACTGTATGCTAACTGAGATTGCAATTGAATGCGTGCTGAAATATAAGAAGGCTACAATTGTGTGCCTTGAAATGTGAATTGTAATTCATGACATGCTGACATAAATTTGAAAATTGGACTCTGAAACTGGATTACTGATCAAAAGGCTGAGGTGACTGGATTTTGACAAGATGAGAATTAGAAAACGAAATCACAACAGTGATTTTGTCTAGTGGAATGATTTTGATTTTTCCAATCCTCCTTTTCTATGTGAAATTTGATCTGCATCACTTGCAAGACCTGTTTGCTTACTTACTGGAGTTTGGAGGAAGGAAGAAGATGATGCTATAAAGGAGCGGGATGTGTTTTCTGTGCAAGGTTTGTTGTTGAAGACCCACTTGTGCCCTAGGCAAGCCTTAGACTAAGTTGATAACAAAAGTGAAGGAGATTGTGGAGCTGGAGCTGATGTTGATGTAGACATAGAGGTCACTGTGATCATACAAAATATTACAGAGTTAGAGACAAATGTGTGAATGTGCCATCCTTTCAAAGTGATCAATGATGCATTTTTGTTTTGTAAAACAACATATAAGGATTATTGTGTTGAATACATGCTCTAGACCCCAAATTTGAACCTCATTTTTTAGTGCAGCTGTCAATGGGCAACATTCATGTTTGACAATGCTGGCAATGGAAATGGGATTTTGAAATCTGGGAAAGATGGATGAGATTACAGCTGTGATTCTGTCTATGAGACAAAATTGCTGGTAAGATCCATTTTGAGATGGGGAAGCCAAGTGTTCTGAGAAGTGCATTGCGGCATATCAGAGTGCTGTAATGGGTTTTGGGTCATTTTTTGCATTAATAGAGTCCAAAAATGTTCCAGAAACATGTATTTAACTGTCAGCACAAAGTGACACAAAACAAGAGGTGTAAGGGTGTGTACTTTTCTTCTTTACAATAGCAAACACAATCTTCAAATTTTGTCATATGCCTCTTTAATGTTAGTTCTTGTCATTCTTTTGAGTTCTAACTCATCTTTTTTTAAATCATAATTTATTATAAGTTTACACTTTTTAAAGATATGTAATTGACTATAATAAAGCTCCTGACCATATTATCAGATGTACGCTGGTTTCTGAAAAGCAGTTTAGGATCTGACTACAAGTATAGGTCTCAAATTATATATGGGAGATCCCACTTTGATTACAGTAAACTAAGCCTCCTCGGCCACAAATTTTTTGGTCAATTTCTAATTACATTGTTTTGGACTTGAAAGTGTATATTATGTTTGCACTGTTGTTGATTCTAGCCTTTTGGCAAGTTCACCAATTTGGACAGTACATAATGATTTTGTAATGCCACTTTAAAATTTAAGGGCTCTTCATGTGAATAGTCTCCATTAGCATAGCACTAGGGTAAAAATTTGTTCCCCTGAATGTGCATAGCAGATAACATGTATAGTAAAATGAACTTCACAAAGAATGATATACTTGAAGTTTCTAATGTTGTAAACCATGTAATTAATCACTTTATCTTTCAGGACTTAGTCACGTTTATAAGATCATGGGTGGTACCAGATGGATATCCAGAGAGTGTCACTTCTTCATATGCACCTTACATGCGGTGGAGGGCTCTTAAAGTATGTATTCCGACTTCCATTTCTCTCATGCATGCATGAACTCACTGTGAATGTTCGAATGTTGTCTGTGTCTACTTTTTATCAAATTTTGTTGGTTGCCTGCAGAAGTTTTTTAAAATTTCATTTATGAAGAAATTAAGTATTGTTTTATTTTATAAATTTTACAGTACTTCTTTGGTGGAGCAATGAGTGTTTTTACCACACGTTCATTGCTTCATTCTGTTGGAATTGTTGGAAAAGGTTCCACTTCATCTGCTGTTGCTGTCAACTGGGTTCTTAAGGTAAGCCACATCCTGAGCTGTTTCGTATTTTCCATTCTTTAGGGGGATTACTGATAAATAGAGAATAACATTTACATTAACCTTCATGATTGCACTACAAAAACAAGATTTTTCTTTATCATGGTTTTTGATTATTTTGCCATTTTCCTAGGACACAAGGACCTGCTCCCACTTGATCTGTGTGTGAATGCTTAGGTTAAAGTTACGTTATCTCCTTACAAATTGGCACAGCAAAGTGCATTCCTACCTTTTCATTATTGGTTGATTTGTTGTGCATTAGAACATGGGAGCCCAGAAATAAGAAAATAGGGTAACAGAACATCTCTAGTTCATATTGTAATGCACATTATTGTCTTATAGCATTAGCTTCTTTCTTGGATCTTGCCTGTATTATCCTTAAAGTACACCATCTATTCCAATGTTGGCCTGAATTTAGTCTCATGATAAGAATAAGTAGGGTGCCAGTTTGGCTTCATTACGAGAATTAAGCTATGGCATCAATTCAGCCTCATTATAAAATTACAACTATGGCCTGAATGTGTTCTCATAAAACTGCATCTATGGCATTGTGATGATAAACACCCATCTTGCCTCAAACCGATCATGCATTATCTATTGGAATGGGAGCATGAAATGGCTTCATCCCAGAATCATGTGGGGAGACCATGTTGCCATTGTTTACCATATGCAGTTCACATGTACTGGTGGTAAGTTGTTTATTGACGTGGTTGCAAACAATCACTTCATGGGACTATCAAAAATCACTTTAATTCAAAATCGGTACTAGATTGAAAACATGTCTCCTATCTAAATATGTTGATGCAGATGTTGCTGGCTATGGTATCATGCTACCTTTTACAGGTCTCTATAAGATGTTAGCTAAGAGCAGAAAACATAGTAGGAAATATAATTTGGAAGGTCATCATGATACACCTGTGTTGTAATCTGCAAGGTATGACTTGTTTGCAGTCTGATTTCAGGTGGAAACACTTGATCAATTTTTTATTAAGCACAGAATGACAAAATCTGAATTCATAGTTGGAATGAAGGTTTCTAAGAAAAAATAATTTTCTGAAAATAAATGATTTCTGTTTAGATGTTGAAAATTGAATACATAGATGGCATTTGCTTGACTTTTCCTTAGTTTGTATATAATTAGATGAAACACGTGTATGAAGGGTTGGGTAATAACATGTGTGTGTTATTATTTGTGTGAAGTTGAATGAAAATTACTTTAATTTAATAGAATCATCAATTATACATGAACATTGACAAAAAAAATGTGTAAGGATTTTAATTGTTTTGCCAAAGTCACAATCTAATCTTTGGATCGCCCACCAACAGCAAAAATGTATTTTTTAGCTGTAAATATTGACAAAGGGTGCAAAATGTCAAGGTGCTATAAATGTTTGACAAGGGAAACACTGCTGAATACATCTAAACAGAAATCATTTCTTTTCAGAAAATTAGGGTATGGGTATAGGTTGAAGCCAAAATTTAGGGGACGGGACCTCTGCGGACGACTATAAAAGATTGGGGATTTTTAAATTTTTATATATGGCGTATTAGACTTTAGAGATGTATTTCAAATATGCATATCACAACATTGATAAACCTATTAAACCATTCACCATAGAATACATGGAAATTGAAAAATATCAAGATTAAAATCAAAATGAGAATTTGATATGATGATATATCCGAATATCGCATACAATTAGCAAAAATGCCCAAAGGCTCCAAGTATGAATGTACCATCATCATGCATGAAATCAAAATGACATAATGAAAGTAAATACTAGGTGTAAATGAGATGTCCAACTCCATAATAATCAAAGCCAATAATGTATCTGAGTATTTGCAAAGCGGAAAGCCAAATATATGGCTGTCCTATAAGAAATTAAATCTATATCTAAATTAAGATCAGCGCTACACTCGTCCTCTGAATCATTGGCAGGGGTAGGTAGAGGGTCCTCATCCAATGGAACACCAAGCAGCCCTGGAGGTGTGTTATCCTCATCAATCTACAATGCCTCCTCAGGATTAACATCCCAGTGTAGTGCTGGAGTCTGTCGATACTCAAGACTTTGTCACTACTGTAGTCGCAATATACTGTGAATAGCCGCAAGCTTCTCCAATTGTCTAGAGGTAAGGTTGTTCCTCTTGACTGATTGGATGAAGCTATATGTAGATCAATCCCTCTCTATAGTAGAGGAACTCGCAACCTGTGAGAGAAGACGGATGACACGACCTTTCAACTTAGGTGCGTCTCTACCATGCCATGTCCACCATCCAATCGGGTCCCTTTGAGCTAATGTCGCTGTATCATTCCTCGCCTCTAGTCTACCAAATATTGGACCATGAAGATTGGCAAAGTCAAGCCATTGCCCTCGAATTTTTGCAACATCCTCTGCCTTATACATTTTGAAAGGGCCTTGATGAAGCCCTCCTTCACCTATATACAACAAACAAAAATTTAGAAGTTAGAGTTTATAAACTTTAGTAATAAAATCAAAATTTTAAAAACATATTATAAAATTAGAAATCTTAAACATAAATTGAACTCACCTCCTCATCACTAGATGGAGGCACTCTCCCAGGCATTGGTGCATACCATTTTGGATTGATTGCATAGGCTGCTAGATGAAGTGGGGTGTTCATAGTGTTCCGCCTTTTTGTTACAATGGGCTTAAGATGCTCCTCATAGAACTCCAAAGTAGGTTCCTTCTCTTTAATAGCTTGCTTGATTTGCCCAAGCATGCTATCCCCCTACCACATAAATTTAAAGGAAAGGGCCTGCCCCTTATAATTTTATGGGCACCTATAGAAACAATTGGGGCAGATTATTGTAAGGGGCTGGCGACGTGCTGTATTCTCTGCCCTACTATTCGACTTATCAAAGGACTCATAGATCTCTCCAAGGCTAGGAGAGTTAGTATCAACATATCTAATAATCTACACAATAGAGTCAATTAAGGAGAAAATGTATCTGCAATTGAAAGAAAATTGTAGGCGAGAAACATCATATGTTAAAAAAATCAGCAAGTGCTTAAATCAGAAATATTTTTATTAAATCAGCAATAACAATTATGATGTTAATTATTTAAGTTTCTTCCCTCATTGTGGTCCACCAGTTCTCATCTAGGATTCTTTGTTTGACAAGTCTTCCATTCGGGGTGCTTGATTCATGCCACCTATTCCACTCTGCATTGACCACCATGGATTGTAAGGCCTTATGGACCTCAAACATCCTTTGAAATAGCCAACATATCTAGTGTCCACATGCTTGAGGAATTCTTTTTTGGAAAATTTCCTAAATGATGCAAGAGATGTGTGATGATTGCGAATAAATATTTGCACATCTCTAGCCTTGGACACCATAGCCTTTATCCGATCAGTTTTCCCAAAGTCCTTCAAGGTGTTATTCAATGCATGTACACAACATGGGGTCCAAAAAATGTGTCTATAGGTGCTCTCTACTATCAATCCAGCTGATTTACACACCTAGGCTGAATCAGTGACTACTTGCACAACATTTGAAGCCCCTACCTCTTTTATAGCATCCTTCAAAGTCTGAAATTAGAAGGATGCATCCTTCTTTTTCCTTGAACAATCAACGACTCTGAGAAAATAGGCCCTTGTTGTACTAGTGGCAATAAGATTGATGAGTGGCCGATGTTTGATATCGGTCCAACCATCCATGACGATAGAACATCCATCACTCATACATGTTTGTCTCATCCTCCATCAAAATGTTTACTTTTGAGTACTCTTTGTCAAGGATAGTGGTGTGTAATTTAGTCTCTCTTGGTGGTACCGGCAACATAAATATGTTTGCACATTTGTTTATAGAATGAAGAACGAGAAACATGGTATGGTATGCCATGAGCAACAAGAAATTTGCCAATGGACTCTTCAACTCTCTCTTTTTCTTGTATGTTAAATAAATCAGCCACATTGGTATCTCTCTTGGCCTTTCCCTTCCCTTTACTAGTAGTGCTAGTGGGAGTGAATGAGGGTGTAGGTGTACTACCTATAGCACCCCCGGATTTCAATAACTCCCCCTCCACATACAACCTATTTGCCTCAAGTTTTTCATCATCCTTAATTTTTTTTGCACCCTTTCACGCCTTTCCCACCTATCTATAAAAGATGACAATACACTTTTGTGTAGCTCCCAAAATAATGTTTCTTACATATATGACACTCCCATTCCCTACTATCCCCTGAATCTCCCAAAATAATGTTTCTTACATATATGACACTCCCATTCCCTACTATCCCCTGAATCATTCTTCTTATTGTTGTCTACTTTTGTGGCAAATTGTAAGAGAGGTTTCTTAGGGTTGAATGGGCCTTTGACATATTTTTTTAGGGCTTTGGAAGGGCACTCAAATGGATTAGGCATTGCATCTTCCATAGGGACATCTATATTAGGGTCACTTGAAAAATCATCCATGGATGCTCTAGGTCTTTTTCTTGGTCTTTGTAAATGTGACACTTGAGTTTCTTGCACGACATCTATGCTATCACTATTTCCCTCACTCAAACTGCTGCTTATGTTTTTGCCTTTGGATTTTACAATGTATTGTAGTATTATATTGCTGCAAGTTATGGAAAGAAAAACATTTCAATGTTCCATTCAACATGGCTTCTCTATGTCATTGGAAAAAATGAAAAATGGCAACAAACAAAAAGACAATTAAAAACATACGTGGAATGAAGAAGAAATGAAGGCAAAACCTCCTCTTGCACCTCCAAAACGCACTCCTCTTTTGTTGTTGCTATTTTCCTCTTCCTCTTCCCAACTTGCAAATGACTCTAAATGAACAATACTCTTTTACCTTTTGTTATTTGAAGCTACATTAGGGTTCCCTTATTGTAGTAATCTCCAATTCCCATGTGGAGCCCGGGCGAAGCTGAAAAACAATTTCTTTTGCCTTTTAACTTAGCCATCACCGGGATGGGAAAAGGGGGACAGCGTTTGCAAAAGGGGACGTTCGAGGGACGGGAATGGAGTCCCTGGTATGGGATTCCGTCCCCCCATTTCTTGGCCTTTTTTTCACGCATTTCAAGGATGGTACCCCGTTTCCCCAATTTGGGACATCGCACGGGATGGTGAGACTAAGTACCTGCGTCCCCGTTTCGTACCCTGCAAGGGTACGAGGGTAAACCCTAGGAAACACGTCCCCATGGAGCATAAAAAAAATGTTATTGTAGTTTAGCTGTTACTTTGGTAAAACCCATGTGGCCTTTGGGCTTAAATAGATATAACTCAAAAAAAATCATGGTTTTTGCCAATTGTTAGGTAAAAAGTTGTGGAGTCTGGTTTTGAGGAAGATGGAGATAGAGAGTATTTATAGTTTGATAGGTGTAAAAAGAACATTCAAAAGGACGAAATGTCTGTATTTTTTGAATAACTTCTTGTATGGTTTGATTTTATTTCTAGGCATTACAATTATTACAAGGCATTTTTAATGGTCTGATTTTGCAGTAGACAGCGAACTTAAAAATAATATTTATGTAATGCCAAAACCTGACTTGCTAATTGCAATTTGAATTTCAACTCCTCTTTGCTGAGATTGTTGCAGGACCAGCTTAATCTATTTTTGTGAGTGTACAATATTGAAGATAAGATAATAATGGAGTTTATCAAAAGTCTAGGGTACTTCCAAGAATTCATCTGTGATTCTGCAGTTCTTTTCTACCCCAAGAGAAGGTTGAGTTAGAAAGTATAGGTTGAAGATGCAAATTTTTTGTTGACTTTTTAACTGAGCACTAAGAGCAGCATGCAAAACAGTTGTTTGTAAGATGGACAGGTGATAAGAGTCTGCAATCTGGATGTACTAAATGAGAGACAGATGAAATAGATCTCTTGTTCTGAGAAAATCCAATTTAATATGCACAAGTTGAAGAAAACTGACATTTGTTATATATGAAGTTGCAAGGGAAGCATATTTCGGCAAGAGCTTCTTTTCAAAGACATGCAAACCTAGAAACTGTTCAATTGCTTTTACAGATATAGGTATCTAAATTCCAAAACCGCTCTATTTTTAGTATCATCCATGCTACCTGCCCCAAGAGTTGTAAAAGTCAGGTAAATTCTCACTTGCACCTACTTTGGATATGCTTCCAATTATGTTGTTAAAATTATTGATTACCATATTGCTACGAAAATAATTTGTTTCTCATATTACTATGAGAAACAAAAATATCATCAATATATGTTAAGGATAAAATTTTGATTATTAAAATCATTAAAGATATTCTAGAATGTTGTGGATAAACTTTTGAAAAGCATTGGGGCAGAAGTCTGGCTAAAGGGCATACATGTGAACTCATACTTGTTTGGTGGCATCTGTCTTTCGGATATAAAGGTATCTGCCAATATCTTTAAGTAAGTTGAATGTATCACTTTGCTTTGGACTATCACACATATTGTGGGTTCTATCTGCAAGGTGATACTTTCTTATATTCAGTGACTTTGTCGCAACCACTATTAATATCAAGGAGTTTACCTTTGAGGATTAGCAGCAATTCTTTGCCATTCTTTCTGGTTAAGTTGATTTTGGCACTTCACCTAAGCATGTTGGGTTGCCTAATTATAACCCTTGCCAGGTTTGGCATCACTTTGTTACTTAGCTTGGGTATGTTGCACCTCTCTAAAAGGCTGTAAAATACAAAAAAACACTGAATGGCTGCCTGAGAAACTGAATGATTTCTGCCCCTTATTTTTTAAAATTTAGAACATCATCGACATATATAAGCATAAATCCTTAATGATTAAGATATGTATAATGATGTTGATCAACCTTTGGAAAGCATCAGAAGCAAAAGCCATGCCCCATTTGAAACCCTATTTGTGATATTCCCATCATTTTCACATCAATTTTGTGAATTCAATGAGAGACAAGATTGCAAAAGTGATAACCAAATGGATATTGATCAAGGTATTCCCCTTGGAGGAAGGAACATCTATTAAACATCAATAAATGGGAGATGTTGACTTGTTCTAGTTAGCAAAGATGAACACATGATCTATTCTTACTAAGCAACTCTAACTTTGTTCAATGGACATAAATGTTTACCTTCCTGCACGTTGGATTTCTTCAATGCTCTGCTAGGTCCCTCTTCAAGGTGTCAGCAGTGTCTTTTACTTGTAACTTTCCCATTTCCATCTGTTTTTCCAACTCCGTTCGTGCTTGCTGCAACCTCTTCTTTTCTTCCTCTGCATCAGGGTACTTTGCCTTCTTAGCTTGCTCATGCGTAATGGCTAGTGTTTCCTCATCACATGTTTAGATGCTTAACAAATTCACCCCCTGCTTTAGGCATTTCGAATCTTCGTGGTCTCCTGGACCACACCATTTGCATAACAGCTGCGGCGTCTCCTTCATGGTACAATCTCTGGCGAAGTACCCCCAGAGGTTGCATGCACGACACTATATCATCGACTGTCCACTCGCATCGTACTATATCCGACTCTAGCCTCCGTTATTATTATTACCCCTTCTTCCGCGCCGGTTATTGTTGCGATATCCTCTTGAGGTTGCATCGTTGTTCGTGTTTGTTCCGGTGGACACTTCATGTGTCAGTAACACTTGATGGTGTCCCGTTGACTTCATATTGAACAAGCATTCCTTTTATCGAATGTCCTGCAATTTGGCAGATATCACAAAATTATTTTTTCGAGTAGGAGCCCTTTGTGTGGCCTTCCTCCTTATAGTTTGTACACCACAATTCCCCCTTCACTGAGTTAGCATTCTTGTTTAGATTTTTAAATTCTTTCATCATCCGTAGCATATCCTTCTGTAACACTCGAACTTTCTTGCTTGATTCTTCGTAGCTACTGCTGCTTTCGGACGATGAATCGTCTGAGTCCGATGATTTGTGCTTCTTCTTGCTTATTTTTTGTTCACTCTCCAGATCCATCGCCCGATTATACGCATCTGCATATGATGCTGCAGGTACAATCTTCATTTTCTTCTTCAGTGCCGGCTGTAGCCCCTCAACAAATCATTATTTTTTTAATCCGTCAGCCGGTGGGCTCTCCATTTTCCCCACCAACTCTTTTAGCCTTCTTGCATAGACACAAATCGTTTCGTTCTTTCCCTGCATGGTATTGTATATTTCTACTACAATTTCGTTATCGTCCCTTAGTTGTCGGAACTCTACAATGAACTCCTTCCTGACGTCTGCCCATGTAGGTAATTTTTGAGGATCGACATCCACAAACCAATCAATTGCCACACCCTGTAGAGTTGTTGGAAATTGTCGGACCCAATCATCCTTGTCCGTTGCCCATTTGCCATCCATATTGTTTCACACGTCTTGCAGTGTCTGATCGGATTTTTTGTCTCGTCACCATTAAACTTCGGCAACTTCTTCTTTGGTCCTGCCATTACTACATTCTTTTGATTCTATGGTACTTGCTGTGTACCCACATTGTTCTGAGCACCCGCGTTGTTCTGCACAACCTCGGTGCTTCGGACAACCGTCCTACTTCCAACAATCGCATTAACTAGTGAGAAAAGATCTTCCTCAAGAGAAGTTGTTCGATTCTCTACTTGTATCCGTTTGTCGAGTGTATCAAGAACGAAGAGTTCACTCCACGCTTGTGCTCCTTTGGCACTTTGAGCCGTGCGAGTTACTTCCCTTCTGTTCGGATTCTCTACCCTTGATGTATACAAGTTAAGGAACTCCTCCCTTGTCTCTTTCACCAAATTTAATCGCTGTCGAGTTTCTTCTAGCAATTCCTCGGCACTCCTTGGTCTGCTAGGTGAATGCACTCCCCCTTGTCTGTGCTCCTTCACGCCCTCAGTGTCCGTTGGTAATCTGTTGAAGCTTTTGTCTACGCTCTACCTGTTGTGCTAAAATTAAAACTTCCTATGCTGTGCGTATTTCATCCTTATCTTTTATCTTATTCCTATCCTTGTTAAGAAAATTCGGCATTAATCTTCATAACACTTCCTTCGTTCCAGATTCAACTGGCAACGACGCCAAATGTTTATCGTACAGGGTAAAAGGATACTTATTGCATGTAGTATAGCAAGATATAACATAGAGCAAATACTTTATTCATATATGCAATATGCACTCCAATGCTTACAATATGATTATGCTCATTACAATGATTCTGATGATGTCCCAAAGTCCCTTCCGGACGGTGTACATATACTTTCTTGAAGGGGTGACTCAACCGTCACGCTCCCTTTCGGATACAATTCTACTCATCGGCTACAATATAGAATTTACCAACAACAATAAACATCTCCCTTGTTCTCTCTCTTTCCCTCCGTGATATAATTATTTACTCAACCAATTCCAAATTGAAGGATGATCAACTCTTGTTCATTGACCCCCACAAAGCTCAAGGAGTTTCCTAGAATATCAATAGCTTATTACAGTTCTGCTATGTATGATGATTGCAAAAATCCAGGGAGCTGGAATATACATCTTTGTTTGGATGTTGGGCACAGACACTACCACACCCCTATGAATGTATTTCTTTATTCAAATGCAATGTTTGTTGGGATTGTATCATACCTAATAGTCAATACATTTTTTGTAGGATTAGATTGAAGATTATTGTGTGAGGAATAAGTGGTGGTTCATAAAGTATTAGAAGCTACAATTGAAGAAGTGGCAGTTCACTTTGTTTTCTAGCTTGGGTACGTTACACCTCTCTAAAAGGCTGTAAAATACTTAAAAACACTGAATGCCTGCTTGAGAAACTGAATGAATTCTGCCTCTTATTTCTTAGAAATTAGAACATCATCGACATATACAAGCATAAACCCTTAGGGCCCGTTTGGCGAGCGGAATAGGAATACGTATTCCACAAATTTTGAATTCCTTGTTTGGATGCACCAAAACGGGATTGGAATACGAAGCAAAAATGGAATACGTATTCCATTTTTGGCCCAAAAATGGGGTTTTGCAATTCCACCAAAATAGGTGG